>JAQPZY010001259.1:230000-830000 GCA_029931535.1 Margaritifera margaritifera
AATTTATTATTATTACTATTATTATTATTATTATCTCTTTTACTGTGTGCCGCTACAGCAGTCTCGTGACACATATCCTTTACTACCATCTCCACGCATAACTTTTCCGGGATATACAATTTAGTACTTATTGTGCTTTGTGGTCTAAGATGGCATTGTATTTCGCTACGCATGATATCCGTCCTTTGTCTTTAGCATAAAATTTTGTAAAAACAATTTGGTTCTCCATGCTGATAACACACATTTATTCGTATCACCACACGTTTTATATTTTTTTTAAAACAACCATATATCTAGATCACTGAAACGCTTGTAATATCTGACTGTAGTTCATTTAGGAAAGCGTACCCAAACGCTTGTATCACTAAAATAATTGAATATTGCAATCGGGATGTTTTTGATTTTTTCGGTGAAAACACATCAGATATGTCTCAGAAGCATCCATTTTGAATTTCATCCATGAGAACGAATATAATGCGTGAAGTGATCATGTGACGAAATACTGCCCCACCGTGTATATGAACACTAAATTGTTTATTTTGAAAAATAGAGTTTCCAAAACTACTTACGATTAACAGCATATTTCTTTGCTTGAATATATTTAACTAACCTGTTTCTTTAGTCCATATATGATCAGAAAATAGATCGTAGTCGGCGTACTGCTTTGTTTCACAAAGGAACAACATGTCAGAGATAACGTGTGCTAGATGTAGGTGCAACCAGTTGTAAACTGTTACAAATGTAACAAAGAAAGCGTGATGGATGAAATGGAAAACATAAATACAAAGTACCAGAGATGCCAAGAGTGTGTTAATGACACCTGATTAAACTTTACGATAGAGGAATGAAACGACGAGAGAGAGAGAGAAAGAGAGAGAGATATATCAGCAAAGGATTGCACAAGAATGTGGAGAAACAGTAAATAGAAGGTCGTGTATTTGCAGGTAAATGTCAATTTTATATATGAAATATAATTAAATATTCTCCAACACATTAATTTTGTAAGGTCTAAAGACGGACGTAACTTGGTATACTCACAGACGTTGACTCTACGCTGCTTTTATAGACTCGCATTTGACGGATCCGAGTCCAAAAGTAATAGACTATTCATCTCGAATTATTGTGCCATCGGCGATGGACTTGAGATTAAAAAGAACAAACTAGTGCTAGTGTAGCACCTTACCATTGTCCCATGATTCAGTTTAATCAGTAAGTTAACATGAGTAAACATTATGCGGAAAAGAAGGGTTATTGTGATGACAGTCCTACTCTCGCATCTTCGAATGCGATTGTGCCTTTTTTCGCACACGTGCAGAGCAGAATTAGATACCCGAACGTTCAAACAATCATGCGATATAGACAAAGTCCAATTTAGAAACACCAGAAAACAATATGATGAAATAAACAAACAATCAGCTATACTGATACCAATGGTTGTAGGAGATTCTGTAGTGTACGCTTTCAAATAGGTTATACATATTTGTATCCTCTTTGATGCCATGTCTACGTCTTTGATAAAACAAAATGACAATGTCAAACCACTAATGTCAAAATAAGTTAAAAAAAAGCATGTTCAGCAAGGAAAGAAATAATTTGGCTATTTGTTTTCAAAGCCAGCTTGTAAGACTGCCGATAATTTCTGGGCAATGCTGCTGCTGTTTATTTTTTTATTATTATTATTTTATTTTTACTTTTTTTTATTTATTTTTTGCTAACTCAGACAAATAATTCCCAATATATGTATATATTACGCCTTTTCTAATTTTGGCAATGAACAAATCATATTTGATATATTTTATCCTTGATGGAACACTACTGTCACTTGGTAATGAACAAATCATATTTGATATATTTTATCCTTGATGGAACACTACTATCACTTGGCAATGAACAAATCACATTTGATATATTTTATCCTTGATGGAACACTATTGTCACTTGGCAATGAACAAATCATATTTTATATATTTTATCCTTGATGGAACACTGCTGTCACTTGTTCCTCCACAAACAACTAAAGATTTTACCAACATCTAAAGATTTTTTACCAGATTTGCTCTAGACATACCTATTGCATTGGCTATTGAAACTGTGGTAACGCCCTTTTCTTTAGGCAGTTGTTTTAGCCTTTCACCTGATTGGAAGTTTTTTTAATTAATCCTTTCAATTTTTTCTCTAAAATTTCTCTCCAACTGTGTCAAATGTCTAACTAATTCCGCTATTTACTTTCAACACTTTCAATCTGTTGCAATACAACTTTTTTGTTTGTGTCTGTTCTTTGCTGATGTATTTTGTACCGCGTTTCCGTCCGTCTGTCACTCTCATTTCTACTCCATAATTTTGAAGCCGTTTGAGACTAAGGAAACGAACTTGGTATACTTATACACCATTACTAGAAGGTGTGTCGCGTACCACTTCCGTTTGAGATTAAGGGATGGAATATGGTATACACCATCATTAGAAGGTGTGTCGCGTCCCACATTCGAAGTGTTATCTTCAATGTCAAGGTCACTGCTCGATATTTTCTGTTTTCATCACATTCCTGTCCCCTCTATAATCTTACAGCCGTTTGAGATTAAGGGATTATACTATGTCGCGTACCACACTGAGGGTCCTATCTTCATCGTCAATGTCAAGGGCAAGTTCAAGGTCACAATATTTTACTTTTCATCACATGGTTCTTTCGTCCTATAAGTTTAATGCCGTTTGAGATTAGATGATGATACTTGGTATACTTGTATATCATCGCTAGACGGTGTATTACATACCACATTTGGGGACTTATCTTCAAAGTCAGTATCATAGTGTTTTATGTTTAAATTTTCTATTACACTTTTCATTCCATTCCATAATTTTCGAACCATTTGAGATTAAGGGATTACATTTCGTATAACATTAATATGTAATAACTACAACGTGTGTTGCGTAACACATCGAGGGGTCCTATCTTTAAGGTTAAGGTCACATCAATATTTTACGTTCAGTCACATTTGCGCTTCTGCTTTTTAACTTAATAGCTGTTCAAGATAGACAACCGAAGCTTCATATACTTTTATATTATTACTAGAAGATGTGTTGCATTACACATCTGAGATCATATTCTCAAGGTCAAGGTCACAGGTCAATATTTAAGTTTCTTTTGTTTCTGCTTTATATTATAAAAAGTTTTCTGAGGTACATGAAAGAACCATTGAACACTTATGCTTCTCCATTTGATGGCTTCTATCACAGTCAATGGGGGTACATTTTTATATTTTTTTACATCTGACGATGCAAACGGCAGAAATTCCCATTGAAGTGAAGAAAACTGAAAGAAACCAATGTTCCCAAGGGTCTACTAGACTGACACCGGTTCTTTGTCAGGCACGGTTCGCTCTACATAAGACTACTGGCTTCCACAATGTATCTGTATTTATTCGAATAAATTAATAAACCTGGAGTTTAGCTTCATTCTGAATTTCAGCAATTTGACTAGATAAAAGTTAGGTTTGACAAGTGAAATGTCTCAAGCCCAGACGATAATTTGAAGCTAATCTGGGAGCATTGGGGCCAGACATAACAAATTTCTGAATTTCAGCAATTTGACTAGATAAAAGTTAGGTTTGACAAGTGAAATGTCTCAAGCCCAGACGATAATTTGAAGCTAATCTGGGAGCATTGGGGCCAGACATAACAAATTTCTGAATTTCAGCAATTTGACTAGATAAAAGTTAGGTTTGACAAGTGAAATGTCTCAAGCCCAGACGATAATATGAAGCTAATCTGGGAGCATTGGGGCCAGACATAACAAAACAAGGTTTTGATCCAGTCCAGGTGTCCTGTAGCTTCCAAGTTCCAAGTTTATTTCATTGTCAATGTATGAACAATCTTGACAAGTAACAATTAAATGTACTAAAGCAGTAGAACCATTAAATAACACAAACAAAATGTATATTGATGATGTTCTGATTTGTGTGACATTGTGTTTGCATACAGGACTGTGTGCAAGGAAGTTGCCTTTGGGCAAAAGCATCCATGTGCTGCTATTACTTCGGTACAGAACATCTCATATATAAACCGGACAGTCTATTATAAAGTTTTCTCTTGATTATTGACCATATCGAACTCGCTATATACCTTTTTTTAAGTTTGTTATATAGGCACTTTCCATTTTGGAGAGGAGGACATTAAGATAACAAATGATGGTCGCCCTCTACCTCCCCCTCCGGTATACAAGACTTGCATATTCTATTTTGTCTTTCAATTTTCATATATCTGCCGTTTTATATTTCCAGTCGATGGGAGCTAATTCTAATTTGTGTGAGACTATGGCGGAAGTTGCCATTTTTAACTGAGTTTAGGTATGGGTCCATTTATAGGGACCATTTTAAAGAATTTGTAGTATTTTGCAATTTTTCATTAGCTTCAAAAAAGAATCCATTGAAAGCTTGAAAGTTTTTGATCTCATGGGGCATTGTTTAAATAGTTCCAATATTATATTATTTGTAGATTAGTGTCATGTATTAAAGGGAAGGGAAACGTCCAATATCACTTTTGCATGCTATGTTTGTGGATTTTCTCACATGGCTTTTTTACTATCAGCAAAAAAATTGCCAGTCTTATGTTTATTTAATTATGTTAAGATTTAATTTCCTCTGATTTCACATTTATATAGTATATGACTTAACAATAGTATCAAATATGTAATTAAAGATTGTTGGATTTAGTTACTTGCCTACAAAAGCACGGTATGTGGTTTGAATAAGACCCCGCTGTGATAATTCCTACTTTATATTCACATTATTTCCAATTGAATTTACATCACAGCATAAGTGTATTCATTTGCAACCTTGACTTCTTCGTTACCTAAAAAGAAATTTAGTGATAGGGGTTTTCCTTTTTTGTGAGCATAATATTGTACTTATCTGTGTTGGCTCTCAATTTCCACTCTCAGCAATATTTGTAAAGTTCGCTTAATGAGTTTTACAACCAGTTTGCAGTTTTCGATATTATTAAAAGGTCACGAGCCAATAAGAGGTAGGATATTGTTTCATAAAGAAATGTGACATGGGAAATTGTCGATCATTTACACAAAATGTTGAATAAGGTAGGACCCAAGTTATCTCCCTGTTTTACTCCAATATTTTTCTCAAAGTTGTCAGTAATAAAACCATTTACTTTCAGATTATTTTGCATGTATTTATATATAGCTTTAAATAATGAGTGAAAATGTCCACCAATGACTAAGTAGTTTTAGAAGTAATCCATTTGGCCATATTCATGTACTGCGAAAGAATTTTTAATATATAAAGCCTAGATATGGTTTTTTTTATTGTTATTTACATACTTATCTATGAGAGATTTTAAAATTAAAATTATTTCCGAAAACCCCATTAATTGTCTGGGATAATGCCGTTCTCTTCCAAATGATTGTTATGTCTAGTATTTATCATGGCTGTGAACAGTTTGCCTATACAACTTGTTAGTGTAATCCCACGAAAGTTCTTTGGGTCCCTCTTGGAACCCTTTTGATGTAGGGAGTAATACTACCGAGGGCCGATGACTTTGGGAACTTCCCAGTCGTAAAAACCTCATTAAATATTTGTATTATTAATGCTATAAGAACAGAACTTCTATATTTTAGTATTTCATTATTTTATAAATCTAGAGAGCATTCATTATTATTTTTCAACTTGTTAATGACTTGTACTTCAGCAGTTTGTACTGATTGGTCTAGTTCTGTAATTGCCGATTTGGAGTATTGTTCCCTATTGTAGAGTTCATTTATCAGTTCATCTATTTTACTTCCTTGATCTTCAGATAAATTGTGGATACATAATTCCTGAAAATGTTTTTTTTCTTTTCTTTTCTTTTATGTCAGTAATAATTTCATCTGGTATGTTGTAGTGGTTGCTGTTATTGCCGGTTATTTGCTTATTAGTTTCCAAAGTTTTTACGTCACTGTCTTGTATTGGTTTCCAACTTGTCATATATCTCCTCCAAAAAATCATTTTTCGATTTCTTACCTAATTTTTTAACTTGTTTACGCAGTGTACAAAATTTAACTCTCAGGTGGGGTTCATGGGAGTATTTTTCCAAAGTAAAACAGTTTTTTTAAAAAAAGTCTTTTAGTTTTGTATTAAAGGCATCGGTATTTGTATTAGCTTTATGGAATTTACTAAGTAATGTTCTTATGTATACTTCTCTTTGGTGGTGAAGTTGGAGAAGCCATTCTGGCTGCCTCTGTGATAATGGTATTGAGGTATTCAACATTTAAATTTATATCAAGGTGGCATCGATTGGTATGAGTGTTCATAAACTCATTGATTTTATTTGCAGTTTGGTATCAATGTAGTTATTTTAAATATTTATCTTTGATCTTGCTGTTAAACTTTATTTTGGAGAAAATTGTGTGAAAATGCTAGTGCGCTTCTCCCGTACCTTAATTTGACAGTTTAAGACACAACTTACAGGCCAATTAATAGAGTACATATTGCGTCTTTGCACATTAAGATTGAAGAAAGATTGAATGAAATCTGACATACACACTGTTCATTTATCACTACATAGTCAGCCACACTGGAACCGTTCTAAGAGTAGTGTTCCGTGTTAGCCAGTATCAATGATTTATATCGAGGTATGAAGTCTGATGTTGGTGTACCTTTACTGATTGTCCAGCCATTTAAGCCACCCATCATAAGTATCTAGTCATGTGAACTAAGTCAGACCATTTCTTGTTTTAGTATATTAAATTGATCTGCAAAATATGGTGATTTTTAATGAGGAATGTATGTATTACTTATGTAAAGGTCCATATCCCACCAAAATAGAATAATATGTGTAGGTCCTTATCCCACCAAAATAGAGTACTATGTAAAGGTCCTTATCCCATCAAAATAGAGTACTATGTAAAGGTCCTTATCCCATCAAAATAGAGTACTATGTAAAGGTCCTTATCCCACCAAAATAGAATAATATGTGTAGGTCCTTATCCCACCAAAATAGAGTACTATGTAAAGGTCCTTATCCCATCAAAATAGAGTACTATGTAAAGGTCCTTATCCCACCAAAATAGAGTACTACGTAAAGGTCCTTATCCCACCAAAATAGAATAATATGTGTAGGTCCTTATCCCACCAAAATAGAGTACTATGTAAAGGTCCTTATCCCATCAAAATAGAGTACTATGTAAAGGTCCTTATCCCATCAAAATAGAGTACTATGTAAAGGTCCTTATCCCATCAAAAAAGAGTACTATGTAAAGGTCCTTATCCCACCAAAATAGAATAATATGTGTAGGTCCTTATCCCACTAAAATAGAGTACTATGTAAAGGTCCTTATCCCATCAAAATAGAGTACTATGTAAAGGTCCTTATCCCACCAAAATAGAGTACTACGTAAAGGTCCTTATCCCACCAAAATAGAATAATATGTGTAGGTCCTTATCCCACCAAAATAGAGTACTATGTAAAGGTCCTTATCCCACCAAAATAGAATAATATGTGTAGGTCCTTATCCCACCAAAAATAGAGTACTATGTAAAGGTCCTTATCCCATCAAAAAAGAGTACTATGTAAAGGTCCTTATCCCACCAAAATAGAGTACTATGTAAAGGTCCTTATCCCATCAAAATAGAGTACTATGTAAAGGTCCTTATCCCACCAAAATAGAGTACTATGTAAAGGTCCTTATCCCATCAAAATAGAGTACTATGTAAAGGTCCTTATCCCACCAAAATAGAGTACTATGTAAAGGTCCTTATCCCACCAAAATAGAGTACTATGTAAAGGTCCTTATCCCATCAAAATAGAGTACTATGTAAAGGTCCTTATCCCACCAAAATAGAGTACTATGTAAAGGTCCTTATCCCACCAAAATAGAGTACTATGTAAAGGTCCTTATCCCATCAAAATAGAGTACTATGTAAAGGTCCTTATCCCACCAAAATAGAGTACTATGTAAAGGTCCTTATCCCACCAAAATAGAGTACTATGTAAAGGTCCTTATCCCATCAAAATAGAGTACTATGTAAAGGTCCTTATCCCACCAGAATAGAGTACTATGTAAAGGTCCTTATCCCACCAAAATAGAGTACTATGTAAAGGTCCTTATCCCACCAAAATAGAGTACTATGTAAAGGTCCTTATCCCACCAAAATAGAATAATATGTGTAGGTCCTTATCCCACCAAAATAGAGTACTATGTAAAGGTCCTTATCCCACCAAAATAGAGTACTATGTAAAGGTCCTTATCCCACCAAAATAGAGTACTATGTAGTTTAAACCACTGCGAAAAGTCATTATATATTTCGATTTCATGAATACTATTAAACAGATTTTTGTTCTTCATAGGAACAGAAGTCCACATAATCCTCTTTTTCCAGTACTCTTTCTATACTTAACACTATGTTTCTGTGCATAGGAACAGCAGTCCACCTGATCCCCATTAAATATGCTACATAATATCACAGCGGACATTACTCGATTCATTCTGAAGTTTATCAAATACGATCATAAATTCTATTATAAAATCTTACAACAGTTGAACTTCTCCTGATTACATTGTTTGAATGAAGGTGGTACTAAGCAAGTATGTCTCCTTTGGGTTATCAAGGTCGACGCCCAACCATAAACATACTATCATTACATTGAAGTCGTAACGTCCTTGCTCCTTAACGATTTGAAATGCTTCACCTTTGAGTGTATTGCAGTAAATATTTTAAAAAATCAATCATTCAGGTAATGTCATGTACAAATGCGGGAATACTGGATTCATACTGTATTTGTTTCATTTCTGATTTTTGAAGTATATTCTTTTTAGATTCGAAACGGGATTCGTTAACAATATGTATAAATATTTTATTATGTAAAGATACTGACATTCGGTATAGGCAAAGACCAAACGATTTCGGAGGTGCTGGTAGGGGGATAGTGAAAATTAAGTAAATCGAATGAAAGGGCATGCAGATATTACGCCCCACGTATAAGAGGACGGAGTGCAGCTACAACGCACTGAATGGAATTCTGGCCTCTTATTGGTTGACTGAAAATCAGATAATCAGTAGGCGTAATACGTCATATTTAGTCGACCAATGAGAGGGCCGTATTCAATTCGGCTCCTTGCATTTGCATAATGAGCGGGCACAATCATGGCCATGTCGACTGGTAGCGTGGGAAAATGGTCTGGCATTCCTTAAAGGTGTGGTAGTAAGTCAAACTTTGTGTAGGCGTAAAAAGTCGAATGTCTGAGCTAAATATCTGTACCAAATTTATTACGCCACTCGACGTGTAGCTCGAAATATCAGCGTCGATTCTTAAATATGTCGCGCCAGAAAGGAGAGAAGTGTCCTCCCTTGTAGTATTATATAGTACATGTATGACTGACAGATACGTTGTAAGCAACAATACGAGCCCCTGTGATCCTGCTGGAGAGTGTGTTAATAAAGCAGGCACTTTGCACTGTTTAAGTGTAGGATTCGATTTTCTGCAATGGTGTGCCATTTTCTGCGGTCACTCAGGTTTTCTCATCCATAAAGACCACTGGAAGTTATAATTTATGACTCCATTAGTGTTGAATATAAGTTTTAGAACTTGCTGTACAATGATATAGCAAATATACCATTAAATTTTGACCCATTTTAAAGGTCAACATGAACGTTGACCATGTGACCACTCAAGAAGTGTCACTCGGTCGTACATAATGGTACAGCCTGGATTAACTACCTTTAAGAAGATAAGAGATAGTGGATTGCTTCACTGCATCGACATTTTATATCCCACCTTGCAAAGATTTCAAAATCTGTTTCATTCATATAAATGACCCATACGGGCATTTGAATCATAAGAAACAAAACATTTAGTAAAAACAAGGTTCATAAAGAAAAGAGCATTTGATAGTACAGTAAAACGTATCAAAGTAGATGACACTTTATTAAAACAATTAACAGTGCTTCCCAAAGCGTGACATGACCAAGTGCGATAAATTCAGCTTCACTTAGTTACATTCCTATGAGCTCGTTTAAATTACTTTTTTTCGCCTTGATGTCAACAAGAAAGAAAGAAATGGGTAGTCAACTTAATTTTAACCAATCATCTTATCAGCTGTGGAAATTTTTTTTTTTTTCCTCCACTTTGTCCAGAGCGCCAGATTGCGCCCACCTAGCATATGACATGTACTTTACTTTATGTCGACTTGTACCTTCGGTGGTAATTTTATGTCATAACAATTTTAAACCTGGCAAGTATCCGCGAATGAAAACGGTTGACTGTTCTTATCTTTTCCTCGCGTGTTTAACACAATCGCCAAGCATTGTCAGTTCCTATGCTTGATTGAGAGACATAATCTTTTCATGATGTCAAACAGATTCCGGAAAGTTGGTTCTGGAGATTTGTATGGTATTTCGAATCAATTGCTCAACTAAAAGGTCGAATTTGTTTATATAAAATTTAAGGTATCCCTCTGTATTAGATCTTACGGTAAATTAGAATTATGTGTCTTTACGGTTAGCCTATTCCTGCTCTAACTTCTTATGTCAGAACACAACAAAACTGTTTTCAAAGTAACAATCAACCTAAGGACGTGGTATAGAAGAACATGTCCGCCTACTAAAAAGGGTTCCGCGTTTATCAGAATGATTTCGGTACTGTATTGTTTACCCAACGCTACACCTGAATATAAGCCGTTACGATACGGATATCATATCAAGTTGAACATCGGTCAAAGTCTCTTCACAGGTACCTGTAAAATTGAATTGTGAAGGAATATTTAACACGTGTGCCATATGGGTAAGAAAAAAAGGACCTATATCACGCGGACAATTGTGTTTGTTTTGATTTGTGAGAAAATGTCAACACTAAGTATGCATTTTTGAATAACATGGATTACAAAAGACGAGTGTTTTGAAATAATTAGGAAACAACCAGGAGTAGGCTTCGTAGTCTGGTTCCGTTTTCATTTATGTGACGCATTAGAGTAGACTAAATTTAGAATTGTACGCCGACTTGTTTGTATATGTAGAGCTAGATCGTTGAACGTACGACGCCTTAACCTTTTAACCTGGATTGTAACTGTTATGACACTTTATATCGGCATGAGTCGAACTGGCTGGTAGGAACAAAAAGAGAAACAAAGTGGAACAACACAACAAACTTTTTGCCAATCTACATATCAGCTCAGCAAGAACCCAAGAGTTTGCAAAATAGTTTGGACTGACAATAACGCTGTATGTATCTTAAAAAAATATGCTGTCTTATGACGTTTAAATCAATTGGCGGATTAGTTCATAACGAATCGAATCAGATCGATATTTAGTGCCCTTTGACCTACTTGCTCAGAATTTCACTGGTTGAATCGGAGGAAGGAGACGTTCAAATACTCAGGTATTAAAGGTATTACATCTCCTCTTACTATTTACACTTTGATTTGACTTATCACTAATGATAAAGGTACTCGTGTATGCTGGCAAACTTTGTATCAAACATGAGTAACTTTACAATATTTTAGAGCAGACAACATTTTCATGAAGGCAGTGGCTAGTGAGCATTTTTCAGCACAGTATATTTGGAGGAAGAACCCGGGAAGAGCCTCGGACGCACGGGAAGCTACTGGCATGCTTTCTCGCATACCCACGTCGGTCGAGCCGAGACTCTAACTCACGGGGACAGAGGTGAGATGTGTGAGTGATCTGTCAAGGAGAGCGTCTTAGACCACTCGGCCGCCCAGGGCACCCCAAAAGCTTGGCAGCTATGTTTAATTATTTGTTTGGTTAGGAAAGAAAGAAATATTAAAAAAATTAAGTAGCAGTAGGCAGGAAAAATAAATATGGTTAAGTTATGTAAGTCAGCAATACCATTGTAATTGTTGAGCAGTTGTTTGATTTTGCTTTAGTAGAACATTTTTTTGCTATCAAGAGGAAGTGAAAATAAAAAAAATTCATGCTCTAGTGATCATATGTAAAATATTAAGGCTCACTGGTATAACCAGGTTGAGCTGGTTAGCACAATCGCAACTTCCCTCTCTTACACTTTGTTTAACATACATGTATATCCGATTGAAGTAAATCTTACATGGCTAATGCCTCGCGATAAAGTTATTGTCAAAATCGTTATTGCCAAATCACTTGATGCAGATCCTGTACATGTAATCCAACTAAGAATAATTCTATATAAGAGTTTTTTAAATTTCTGAATGCAACCTAGATTGACGCCACATGGGCTCGTAAATATGTATGCCTGCATAGAAACTGTATAGGTGTGTAAAAAAAAATAAACATGCAAAAATTGAATTCTGCATAATAAAGTCAGAACTTTATTTTGTATGAAAGATAATATAATGTAAAATATATAATGAAAGGTCTATAAACTGATTTTATTTAATTTCTTTTAAATAATACTATAAGTATATTTAACTATCAAGCAGATAGAGGTCTAAGCCACCAGTAGAATGACTGATTGTAAACTATGATTTTATTAACCTGTTTACTACAAAATGCCTTTATAGTTCATTACACAATAAGCGGAATACAATATCGTCTATACTTGCTTAGTAGTCGAGTCTAACTGCAAACAACATAGATCCTGATCTGCCGTCGCATAATGCGCCGGCAGATCAGGGTCTAGGTTGCTTGTTATACTAATGTCTTAAAACAAACTGCATCGACCCAGATATGCCTGCGCATAATGTGACGGCATATCTGGGTCTGTGCAGTTTGCAATTGGTCTCAACTTTTAAGCGAGTACAGACGGTAGTCCCAAAGTAACCATAAATATGATCAGGTAATACATTTTGGGCGACATCGCTATATCTTAGTGTATGTATCACTGATTACACTGACAGGAATTGAACCTAAAGACAGAACTCTAGCGACAAGAAATTCTTCTGGCATCCTCTTAAAGTTGTGAAGTTTGGTATACCAATTTTGTCTTGTCATGCAACTATGTATGCTGCATATGCCCCCCCCCCTTTTTTTTGTTGGTCCCCCCCCCCTTTTCTTTTTTAAATAGTGTAAAGCTGACTAAATGGAAGCGTTGTTTTTAAGACTATTTACCAGACTGAAATCCCCCGCATATTTTTTATGTCTGAATGTGGCCTTCCTTATATGGATTGATTAATGCAGTCTTGGATTTTGTCCAATTCGCAATCTCTGAATTTCAGAAAGTATGTCTTCGCTATCGTATACAAATGTGCCCGGACATGGTTATTTACATAATCTAGGCAGTCATGAGTGATAGGATTGTACATCTCTCTCTCTCTCTCTCTCTCTCTCTCTCTCTCTCTCTCTCTCTCTCTCTCTCTCTCTCTCTCTCAAAACAAACAAGTGTACAAACACATGAGCTAGCACAAGCTTTGTTGCTTTTAATGTTGTTCAGTAGGTTAACCGTGAGATGCATTTTCTAACTCTTTATCAAAGACGTAATAGTTGATCTATTTCTTATAGATATCCGTGTCTACTCCGGTCTATTTGCTACTTTACAGTCTACCAGTTGAGAGAGAGAGAGAGAGAGAGAGAGAGAGAGAGAGAGAGAGAGAGAGAGAGAGAGAGAGATTTAAAATGTAGTATTTGCTGTTGTATTCGTGGAACAAATAGTTTATCTATCTATCTATCTATCTATCTATCTATCTATCTATCTATCTATCTATCTATCTATCTATCTATCTATCTGTCTGTCTGAAATGATCAAAAACAAATTAGCTCTATTTAAAATGATCCTCAATCATACTAGCTGATGATCTTCACTTAGATGCATGTCTCTCGTATGCAATCTGGTATCTATATATATTATAGCACTGCACTTTGAAAGTTATCCGTGAACAAGTATTATTGGAAATTTAGAATCAGATAGATTTCGGTCGTTAGGACTCTTAAACTTGGCCTTAACTATGCTTTGTTAGGACTATTGAACTTGGCCCTAAGTATATTTTGTTAGGACTATTGAACTTGGCCCTAAATATATTTTGTTAGGACTATTGAACTTGGCCTTAACTGTGCTTTGTTAGGACTATTGAACTTGGCCCTAAATATATTTTGTAAGGACTATTGAACTTGGCCTTAACTGTGCTTTGATAGGACTATTGAACTTGGCCCTAAATATTTTTTGATATGACTATTGAACTTGGCCCTAAATATATTTTGTAAGGACTATTGAACTTGGCCTTAACTGTGCTTTGTTAGGACTAGTGAACTTGGCCTTAACTGTGCTTTGTTAGGACTAGTGAACTTGGCCCTAAATATATTTTGTTAGGACTATTGAACTTAGCCTTATCTATGCGTTGTTAGGACTATTGAACTTGCCCTTAACTATGATTTGTTTTAACTATGATTTGTTTTAACTATGATTTGTTAGGACTACTGAACTTGGCCCTAAACTTAAATTTGCTTTGTTAGGACTATTAAACTTGGCCTTAACTATGCTTTGTTAGGACTATTGAACTTGACCTTAACTATGATTTGTTAGGACTATTGAACTTGGCCATAACCTTAGCTATGCTTTGTTAGGACTATTGAACTTGGCCCTAACTATGCTTTGTTACGACTACTGATCTTGATCCTAATTATGCTTTGTTACGACTACTGAACTTGGCCTTAACCTTAAATTTGCTTTGTTAGGACTGTTAAACTTGGCCTTAACTATGCTATGTTAGAACTATTAAAGTTGACTTTAACTATGCTTTATTAGGACTACTGAACTTGGCCATAACCTTAGCTATGCTTTGTTAGGACTATTGAACTTTGCCGTAACTATGCTTTGTTTTGACTATTGAACTTGGCCTTAACTATGCTTTGTTAGGACTATTGAACTTTGCCTTAACTATGCTTTGTTAGGACTACTGAACTTGATCCTAACTATACTTTGTTACGACTACTGAACGTGGCCCTAACCTTAAACTTGCTTTGTGAGGACTATTAAACTTCGTCTTAACTATGCTTTGTTAGGACTATTGAACTTGGCTCTAACCTTAACTATGCTTTGTTAGGACTATAGAGCTTGGCTTTATTTATGCTTTGTTAGGACTATTGAACCTTAGCCCTAACTTTACTTTGTTAGGACTATTGAACTTGGCCCTAACTATGCTTTGTTAGGACTGTTGAACTTGGCCCTAACTATGCTTTGTTTAGAAAGAAAGAACAAAATGTTCTGGAAGACTGATGACTCCATTCTAATTGAAAAAATAACTATTTTCGTTATTGCTATTTATTTTGCTATGGCTGTGGCACTAAACTTTTTAGAAAGATATAACAGCCGGACGGACAGACATATTTAAAAGTAGCTTTTTGTTAAACAAAACTAAAAATAAAAAATCAGGTTATAGATTTTAATGGAAGAGTTACTAAATATTTACACGATCAGTGGACTTACTTCCTGACATCAGATCCCTCCCCGGTGACTATCGTGCGATCTTAAATTTTGACTGTGCCTGAATAGATATGATTTTTAGGTTAAACCGTTCGCCAAGGGGATAATATTCGTAACCATTCATATTGAAATCAACATGATCTTGTTTCTTGCCATAACCATTCATATATATGTGGTAGTGTTTTACGGCACTTCAGTACAAAAGGGGTTGTAGTATTTTACGGCACTTCAGTACAAAAGGGGTTGTAGTGTTTTACGGCACTTCAGTACAAAAGGGGTTGTAGTATTTTACGGCACTTCAGTACAAAAGGGGTTGTAGTGTTTTACGGCACTTCAGTACAAAAGTGGTTGTAGTATTTTACGGCACTTCAGTACAAAAGGGGTTGTAGTGTTTTACGGCACTTCAGTACAAAGGGGGTTGTAGTGTTTTACGGCACTTCAGTACAAAAGGGGTTGTAGTGTTTTACGGCACTTCAGTACAAAAGGGGTTGTAGTGTTTTACGGCACTTCAGTACAAAAGGGGTTGTAGTGTTTTACGGCACTTCAGTACAAAAGGGGTTGTAGTGTTTTACGGCACTTCAGTACAAAAGGGGTTGTAGTATTTTACGGCACTTCAGTACAAAAGGGGTTGTAGTGTTTTACGGCACTTCAGTACAAAAGGGGTTGTAGTATTTTACGGCACTTCAGTACAAAAGGGGTTGTAGTGTTTTACGGCACTTCAGTACAAAAGGGGTTGTAGTGTTTTACGGCACTTCAGTACAAAAGGGATTGTAGTGTTTTACGGCACTTCAGTACAAAAGGGGTTGTAGTATTTTACGGCACTTCAGTACAAAAGGGGTTGTAGTATTTTACGGCACTTCAGTACAAAAGGGGTTGTAGTATTTTACGGCATTTCAGTACAAAAGGGGTTGTAGTATTTTACGGCACTTCAGTACAAAAGGGGTTGTAGTGTTTTACGGCACTTCAGTACAAAAGGGGTTGTAGTGTTTTACGGCACTTCAGTACAAAAGGGGTTGTAGTATTTTACGGCACTTCAGTACAAAAGGGGTTGTAGTATTTTACGGCACTTCAGTACAAAAGGGGTTGTAGTGCAAACAAAAGGTTAAGTCCCAAAAAGGGTAAAAATGAATTGCAACAAAATTATGAAGTTAAACCCTTCCAAAAAGTTTGAAATGAACTACAAAAAAAAAAATACAAAATGTAAAGATGTTAAACTTCTGTAAAATGTGCATAAAATAACAGATAAAGGTAACACATGTAAAATCATTCAAACATGATTAAAATTCCCTTAAAAGTCCAAGATTTTCTCAGAGGTACGTCATTATATGGTTACTTCAAGCAGTTCACGTCAAAATACTTCTGTCTCGCAGGGTGGAAATCGACACACTCGACAAGAATGTGCTCCACTGTCATTGGACACTGGCAGAGTACATACTCCGGTCGAGTTCACCCTGCAGGAGGTATGCATGAGTCAGGTATGTGTGTCCCATAGATGATTGTCACAATACCACCTCATCTCTCCGATTTGTTGTACACGAGGGATGGCACCCTCCACTAGTGGGTCTGATGTTCTTAATTTTGTTTGTGGAGTTTTCATTCCACATATTTTACCAAGTATGACGAACATTTTGATTTAATCGGCAGAAATGCGTACATTTAACTTTTGAAAATTTGAACCCGTTGTCTTCCGTGCATTTTCTGCATTTTGTTTATGCTCATCTGTAGTTGACATTCGATAGTATGCATACTCTTTAATCTAGAGCAGATCAAAAAGTCAACAAATAATGAGCAGCCAGTTCCTGGATTCAGGCACTTGTTGTCAAAGGGTGACTGACAATATGCTGCCCCGAGGTATACCCATCTCCTGAGGACAACTTTCAGAAAGGATGCTGCCCACCTTAAGTCTGCAGTTTCTCTCTTTACAAAATTGGAGATTAAGTTAGGTAGGCTGCCCCTTAGACATGGGTTGAATAGAAAATTCATCATGCTGTACTTCCATGTGGTGTCGTAAGCTTTCTCCAAGTCGAAAAAGATGGAAAGTGTATTCTTTCTTTTAAAAGCTTCTCTAATAAATATTTCAAGTCCGACAAGATGATCTGTTGTGCTTCTCTGTAGTCTGAATCCACATTGAACGTCTGATAGTAGTTTGTTGGATTCGAGATACCAGAGGAGTCTATCATTTATCACCCGTTCCATGGTTTTGCAAAATACAGCTTGATAATGCTTTGGGACAATAGTTGCAAAGGTCGGTTTGGTCCTTTCCAGGTTTGGGTACAGGTATGACCGTTGCTTCTCGCCAAGACAGCAGGAAGTCGCCAGTTTCCCAAATTGTATTGAAAATGTTTAGCAGTCTATTTAGAGCTGTATCAAATAGATGTTTCAAAAGTGGATAGTGAATATCATCTAGTCTTGCTGAAGTGTCATGGGCTCGATTAAGAGAGTCTTGTAACTCTCTGAAAGTGAAAGGTTTATTGTAATCTTCAGCATTAGACGATTAGAAATTTAGATAAACCTTTCCTTTTAAGTTTTTTTTGACAGCAGAATTTTTCAGAATAATTCTTCGAAAATGTTTCCGCCAATGTAATTGAGATTTCTGGTACGGTTGTGACCATTTCATCAGATTTCTTTAGATGCTTGATACAGCTGCCTTTTTTTGTGTCAATGATTTTTCATACCATATTTCAAACCGATTTAACAGCGGAGCGAAAGTTCAACTAGAGACATAGGATCTCCATGATTTTCTCTTGCTGTCTCTAATGGTAGCAGAGCTTTTAGCTTTTAGCTCGGTATGTACAATAATTATTCGGATTTTCGGTTGTTGGATTGGCATTGAAATGTTTTAAAACCTACTTCCGTTCCCTGATGGCATCTTTGCATGCATCGTGAAACCATGGTTTGTTGATACGTTTAAGAAAGTTTTTGTATTGTGCACCAAAACGGAGGGCTGAGACCTACCTTACCAGGTTTATTCAACACTGCTTCAAGTCATGACTGCATTCTAATCCCAAAAACCCATTTTACTAAGCTAAAGGTGCAGTCTGGGTGCATCAAAACTCGGTCACTGTGACCTGCTTTTCATTCTTTAATCAACATTGTTTTAAAATAGTCTCCCACTGACTCGTATCATAGAAGCAGGTTATCATTTAAAATCCTGCTCATTAACAAACTCGTTTTTTTTTTTTAACTGGCAAGTTGAAGTTAAAGTCATAATGTTGAGGGATATATATATTGCACAAGCATTTACCACAGCTGAGGTACATGTTATATTGCTTATTAAGATATTTAATCATTGAAAGCTCTGAATATTGAACTAAACTTTAAACCTAAAGGACTCGGTAACCCATGTTTATAAAGCCAAATAAGAGAGAGAGAGAGAGAGAGAGAGAGAGAGAGAGAGAGAGAGAGAGAGAGAGAGAGAGAGAGAGAGATGGGGGGGAGGGGGGCATTGACGTTTAATACATTTTTTGTGTGTGGCCATAAGTACATTCGAATCCTTAATCCAGACTGAATCAATAAGATGAATTGGCGTCGAAGAATATTCCTAATTTGATTTGCACAAAATTTTCGCTATTTAAAATCAAAAATAATTTTATTTATTTATATTTTTTAATTATAAATATCTAAGAGAGACTAATAGAACAAAAAATGTTCATGTTGTATTTTAGAGTGAAGAAAGTTTAGGTTGTGGGTTTTGTTTTGTTGTTTTTGTCTTTTTAAAAAAAAAAGAAAATGCTTGTTTATTTGTTTGTTTGTTTTATTTTTTTTTTTTTTAAGCACCGATCATTTTATCACTGGAGAGAGTTCCAGTATTCATTTTTCTCACTGGAGATAGTTCCTGTATTTATTTGTTCAGGAAAGATATGCCCATTTTGTGTCTTTAATAAGAAAAGAAACCGTTTGCATTGGTATAATTACAAGTTTGTAAAAACAGACAAAACAGATTTGTCAGTTATCAGTTAAACTTATTCAACTTGAACAAGTTCCACTAAATGACGAATTCATATATTTGTTTCAGCATTAATCACTTCAATGAATACAACAATATCGCTCACTTCAACGAATGAAACAACATCAGCGTACAACTCAACAGGAAATGCTACGATAAGCCACGGTAAATCGCCGTTTTCTTTAATTTAAATTTTACAATTACTAATATTTATTATTCATTGATTTACATTTTAATGTATAATTATCAATGTCTGTGTGAATCAATCAGATATCGTTACCGGTTCATTTGGGGACGTGATTTACTTGGTTTTCATCCTTCATGCTTATTTAATTTTGATTAATAAAAAAAAGTCTTTTGACAGATAGCGTTTCGGATTGTAGGAAATTATTTGTCATATAAAGCTCGCGATTAATTACCTCTCCCTCTTTTTTAAAAAAAAGGGCTTTTTACAAATAATTCAGGGCCTATTTATGCTGAAAAATATCACATGGACTAGGGATGATGATCGAGTAAACAGGATGCTTTTTCCCTACTGAAAATGAGAGAGAGAGAGAGAGAGAGCATTATTCAGTACGGGTGAAAAGATGTTTAATTGGAATATACCAGTTAGGATTCTATTACTGCCAATTGTCACTTGTGGTGCTTTCAACATCGGGATAACTTTAAAACAAACAAAAGAGAAAAACACTATTGCTATAATAAAAGCCGCCTGAGAAACTACAAGATTTCTAGTCAGAGCGTCATACTACAAGCTTTGTTCAAGAAAGTCATCGATATGCATATACATGTATCAAAATATACATATATATCAATAGCTTTCTTGAACAAAAAATGCAATACTCATTTCAAACGAAATTTATGACGCGAGTCTAAAAATTTTTATATTTTGAGAGCCTTGGCGAGCAAAAGATTGAAATTATTCGAAGAGTTTCGTAAATTTCATTTGGAAGGAGCACAAGTGTAAGATTCTGTTTATCGCATGAGGAATAGTTATGGATGTAGTAAACTAAATAACACAATAGTCCTGTGATAAATTGGTTTTCTATATCACCGATATTTAGCTATTAGTTACATGACTCTTTCGAATATGGAAGGAAAAGAATGCTGTTGAATGCACCAATACCTAATATCCATTCCATTTTCTCCCTTTTAGCATAAAAATGGGATACTGTAGTTCAATAATAGCGTACACGTTGTATGCCATTAGTTGTCATAGAAGACGAAAGTTTGTTTGAGAAGAGACAAAAATATTTTAAATATTTCCATAGTGCCATCGCACTAATCTCGGGGTTAAATATTGGCATATCATCAGAATTTGTTTTTATTAAGTAAGATTTCGAAAACAACAACAACAACAAAAAGTATGAATATAAATAAGCAATGGTTGCTATGTAAGTCTATAGGTTACTAGGAATGTCATCAAAGTTACTGCTTGCAGATCCTTTCCCACAAAAGTTGTTGATGAAGTTCAACAAACAGGCATAAGCCATCGTTTCCGTACATGAAAACACAGGGTTTATTTGAAGCTTATTGTTTATCTTGATCTAAAATTCTCACAGGATGTGATAATTAAATTCTGCACAATTAATATTGGAAGATTTTAGGAATAAATTGTTATAATTTTATTTCTTTTCTAAAATAAACAATACAAAGAAAAGTGATTGAATACGTATATGGCAGATGTCTCATGAATATCAACTAAGAAAAGAAAATGTGAAAGAAGACAGTAAACGGATCACCTGAACCATTCTATTTTATATGTATGAAAGAAGACAGTAAACGAATAACCTGAACCATTCTATTTTATATGTATGACGGAATGCCCCACCAAAATTATAGAGAAACTCCACCTTGCTTAACAACATCGTAACAATTTTGAAGATAGATGTCTATTTTTAAAGTTAGCTCTAAAATACATAATTGTATGAACCCTATTTAAATAGTTTTGACACATATTGTATACCGGGCGTCTCGGTAACCAAATAAAACATTTTGTTGAGATAATATTAATGAATAATTTGTGTTTTCTTCCTTTCGTATCTAGCATATCAGATCGTCCTAAAAATTTCTTGGATTTATCATGGGTTACGAATACATGTTGTATAGATTCGTTTTCAGTGTGGCAGAAATCACAAAATGACGACTGCTTAAATCCAATTTTGCAAATAAATGAATTCTCCTGTAAGATCTCAATAATAATTCTAAGGCTGAAAGCACCGCAACTTTAAATCATGAAAAATAATACTTTTGGAACGGAATTCATAAATTTTCTTCCCTTTTGATGGATTAATTTTGTATAATAACTGCCGTTTCCTAGCACATTTTGGAGGCATATATTTCTTTTGCATAAATTAACTATAGAAGTTCAGGCATCCTTTCTGTCATTCAAAAAGTGTTTTAACATACTTGGGTATTATTGGGTTATCTAAATGGCAAACGTTTGCCAGTTCCTTTTTGTTCTTAAAAAACATAAAATTGTTCTCTTGTTATCTTCATAGGTAAGAAAATATGTTATATTATACTTGTCTCTAAAGCTATCAAAAGTCATGAAATTTCCATTTGAGTCGAAGAAATCGTGATTAAATGTCACTAATTAATATGCAAATCTTTATGAAATACATATTTTATTTGCCTATGGTTCATTTTATTATGTCACACAATTTCTTCTAATGCGTCTGCACTAAACGAAATAGCTGAGAAGAGGTCTGCATGGGAAGCCATGGTGACCAGAAGCCGGCCTTTCTGCACAAAGGCTTGATTATTTTAATAGGAAGGCATGCCCAGACTTCAATTATAATACCCACTTGAGACATATCTGCATCCAACTGGAGAGGTTCTTAATGGGTTTTCACTTCGGGAATGTACCCAGTAATTAGAGGCAGAGACCAAGGTCTCAAAGTAGAGGGAGGGACAGACCATCCTCTACGCCGTCTAGTACAGGCTGGCCTGTGGAAAAACCTCTATGACATTTCCTCAATCGTTGAGGAATGTAGAAGGAGCAGAAGATCTGGTTGTGGCTGGATCCCGGAGATCTTTAAAAATGGAAAGGATCTTCTTGGGCTGTGCGCAAGATGGCTTTGGGCACAAGTTACAGCGTTATCAAAAGACCAGATCTCTTCCATATCATCTAAGCGAAAGGAACTAGTGGGACTGATAGGAGGCGACAAAAGAGCTGTTTCTACCTCGATCTCACTGGAGTTAACGAGGGTAGATAAATGCATCATCATCTAGAACACTCCGAGCAGGAGAGTGGCTGGACATCATTATGTCCTTCTGAGACAGTGACATAGGTGTACCCGACGCCATTTCCCGTACTTGTTCGTCTATGTGCTCTAGATGTTCCAGGATAGAGACGAGACCGCTTGTCTTTCGTGGATGATGCTATGCTTTCGCCTTGCTGGTGAATGCCACCTGACGAGGAGGCGATGGCTGGACACGAGCCGCGGCATCGCCTCTACCCTGGGCCCCACCTCTCGTACGGATTCATGGGATAATAGGAAAGGGGGGATCCCGATCCGATCCCCTTCCCTCGTCTGAACCCTGTGGACAGACTCCCAATCCTGTACAAGGTATGATGGTACAGTTGGGAGATGGGGTCCTATTTCATAGATCCTTCACAACTGCACCTGGCCCATCGTAATCGACCAGGAAGCACACTAAGGTGAATTGCCCCCAGGGGCCACCCACTAAATTTTTAAACAGATGCAGCCCCAGTCCAATGCACAAGCTCAAATGAGACCTCCTCCTCCTGAGTAAAGTCCTCAGGAGGAACTTCCCCAACCCACCTTCCTTTCCCAAGGAAGGCAGTGTGTGTGTGTGTGTGGGGGGGGGATGGCCCTAGGGACTCATACCCTCTCCTGCCGTGCATTCCTCTCCTAATGTCCCTGTAGGTGCTTGTCTAGGCCTCTTTTCAGAGGCTTGGTCAAGTAACTTGGATGATGGGTGTGTCCTTTCTATGGTAAGTGAGGCTTACCGGCTTCAGTTTCGGGGAACAACCTCGTCTATCAAGGACCCCGATGTTCTTTACAAGTCCAATTTGGGGAAAATTAAATGAAGAGGTGCACACCCTTTTACAGAAAGGGGCAGTCAAGAGGTTCCTGAACGATCAGTCTCCTGCATTCTACTTCCAATTCTTCCTGGTCATCAAGAAAAGTGGGAAATTGTGTATCATTTTCGATCTCCCCCTGTTAAACCGGTGGAAATACCTCCGGGTTTACTTGGACCAAGAAGTCTTTAAATTCTGGGTTCTGTCATTCGGAATCGCTTCTGCACCCCGAGTCTTCACTCATGTTATGGGAGTTGTACTGCCCTGTCTCTGATTACTGGGAACCCCGATTCTCCAGTATTTTCACGAATAGCTGATCCATAATGTTCAATGTTCAGGTTCAGTCCCGCCATCAGGACCTGTTCCGTTGTTGGTTCACAGTAACTCGGTTGGGTTTATTTTACCCAACCTTGAGAAGTCAGAACTCGTTCCATCTAAGTTTACGTAGGGATGAACTTCTTCGTGAACCAAAACTTATTCCGGGTTCCACTGGATCACATAGATCGAATCCTGGCACTTCTAGAGGCGCTACGAGCAAGAACATTGTTGTCTGCTTGCCTTTAACTATCCCTTTTGGTAACCTGAATGCCGCTGCAGATCTGGTTCCCTTAGGACGGCTCCATATGCGCCCTCTACAGTTTCTCGTTTTCGCAAGGTGGAAACCACACAAGGATTCTCTATCAGCTCTGATTCCTCGAGGAACAACCTAGAAATGAAAGCTGTATTTCTAGCGTTGCAAGGGTGCATCGACAGAGTAAAGGGTTTGATCTGTCATGGTCTCCTCCGACAACACGCCCGTCGTAGCGTATCTCCGACATCAAGGAGGCACACATGCCCCTTCTCTTTCCGGAGGTCTGGAACCTCCTCTGCTGGGCCACCTCGTAGAACATTTCCCTTCGAGTTCACCACATCCCAGGGAAGAAGAACGTTTTAGCGGACAGTCTGTCCAGGTCAGGCAAATCAGTTCTCATGGAATGGACTCTTCACCGCGAAGTGACAGAATCCCTTTTTCTCACTATGGGGAAGGTCCCTCGTGGATTTGTTTGCGACCAGGCTCAACAACAAACTTCCCTTTTTACGTCTCTCCAATCCCGGACCAGAGAGCTTGGGCAGTGGACGCATTCAGCTTCCAGTGGGATCGTCTGTTCGCATACGCCTTCCCACCATTGCAACTACTACCGCAAGTTCTGCAAAAAGTAAGAACTTCCACTGCCCGGATCATTCTCATAACTCCATTATGGCCCCAACGATCTTGGTCAACGACTTTTAGACCTATTGATAGATCAACCCAGGTCTCTTTCTTACAGGAGGGATCTTCTGTCAGCAACACAGGGGCTCCCTCCTACGCAACAGCCCACACATTCTCCACCTTCACGCTTGGCTCATTTCAAGCGATCTATCCGCCAGAACAAGTTTTCGGGCCGGGTTGCCAGTTGCATCATTCAGGTCAGGAGAGCTTCTACATCCAAGGTCTATGATGCCAGGTGGAGAATCTTCTGTGATTGGTACAGTAGGAAACGTGTTGATTCCAGCTGTCCCTCGGTAACTGCCATTGCTGATTTCCTTTTGTTCTTTTCGAGAACAAAAGATGTTTCAGTATCAACTATCAAGGGCTATAGAGCCGCCATCTCTAACACACTTAAATTTTCTCAGGGCTGGAAATCGGTTCAGATCCGCACCTTGCTGATCTCATTCAGTATTTTGAGCTACAGAGACCTGTCTCCCGCTCTCTTACGCCCAGATGGAATCTATCTTGTGTTTTATGGTCCTTAACCAAAACCCCCTATGAACCATTGAGTGAGGCTTCATTTCAGGACCTCACACTCAAGACTGTGTTTTTACTCGCTTGGCGTCTGCGAGAAGACGTAGCGAGATTGATACATTGTCTGTTGACACTGGCTGTCTCCGGTTTAATGGCAATTACGAATCCATTTCCCTCCTTTGTCAGCCAGGATTTAAAAAAAAAAAAAAAATCAGTTACCTGCGGTAGCTCCATCACCTATAGAGATCCCCAGTCTCAGTCGAATCTGTGCTGGAGATGATCAAGATAGGCTTTTATGCCCAGTTAGGGCACTGCGTTTCTATCTAAATGCTTCAAAAGTGAAAAGAAAGGGCAGGAAACGTCTTTTCCTTCCCCTTAAGGGTTCCGTTGATATTTCGGCCTCCACTACTTCACGGTGGATTGTCACCACAATTAAAAGAGCTTATCAGCCCCTTACTGATAGAGACCTCTCTTTTACGAAACTAAAAGCCCATGAGGTTCAAGCCGTCGCTGCCTCATGGGCCTATCTAATCACTCTTCCTTAGAGGACATCATGAAGGCAGCTTTTTGGCGATCCCATACTACCTTCTCTACCTCCGCTAATTGCGCAGGTACTCTCTCTTGGGACCCATAGTTGCAACACAACATGTGGCCCAGAGGGACTCCAACAATTTGTAAAGTGGATCTCTCCCTCAAATGGTGAGTAATTTCCATTTTTCTCTGTTTTTGATCAGTTTAACATCAGCCTACCCGCCTATCTGACCAATTCAGCTATATAATAGTGATTGGATAATGTATTGCTGCTATTAAAATGTAGTTGGTTTTTTTTTTGGGGGGGGTAAAACTAATTTTAATTATGCAATACTTTACCCATCACTATTATCAAATGCCCTCCTCCCACCCCGCTCTGATGTCCTGGCGTAATTTCATCTATGAAAAAGATGAATGTTCGCGCAGGCGCGGAGAGGTGCACGGGTGTGACGTGTCTTGTTGACAAAATCTCCACTCTAAGTGGGAGGATGTTTTTCACATCAAACGGACGAGATTTTTCGACACAAAAAAGTAATAAGCGTATCTAAATATTTTTACCAAGATATCAATAACTTATTCCAAAACTGGTGCGGTAAAGAATTCGCTATATGTCTCATTTTTGAAGAACCCATTTCTAAAACATCAATATCTGTCATTGCTTGTACCTTGAAAAAAGATTTCCAACTGCCATTTCCCGTATATACTGTACGCAACCATGCGATTTTCAAAGCGTACATAAAATCCACAATGCTGGTAATCTTTAGACAACCCTTCCTTTTCAAAATTGTTATAACTTGTGTTAATTTGATTCTGTCTACCTCTGAAACCCATATGAATTAAAAATAGAGGATCCGCAAATCAGATAAATATTTGTGTGTTGGGTCCGGTATGATTATAAGGACATTATTTAGTTTTGGAATGTCTAACATTTTGATGATTGCTGTTTAACCTAATTCTGTTATTTTCCTTTACGAAATTGTCCAGGCAGTCTTATTATGTCATTTGTTTTTTTTTTGTAATAATCTACAGACATCATTATTTATAAATGAATTGAGAACGTGATTCCCCGCTTACACAATTTTACCTCTTTGCATAACCGTTCCCGAGAAAGCTTTTGTGAGCCTATCGAAATCACTTTTGAGTCATCAAAATTTATATTTAGACCAGGAATGCAAGCAAATATATACATTACTTTTATTGTTTCATGGTGGGAATTTTCTGATCCATCTAACATAATTTGAAGTATCATCTGTGTGTTGAGGTAGATTATACTCATTATCATTTACCGAGATTCCCTTGATATTCTTGTTTTTGCGTATATGAAGTTTCAGAATTTCAGAACAAATCACAAAGAAGTAAGGAGACAAAGGTTCGCCTTGTCTACAACCTGCTTGATTTCAAAGAAATTAGAAAGACAGCCACATTGTGACACAATCGATTGAATATCTGAATCTTAAGTTGTATTTTTTTTATTCACCTGCAAACTGAATTACCACAATTAAAGCATCTCAAAACTGTGATCATAAAGGACCACGAAATACTATCAAAAACCTTCTCAAAATCTATTAAGAAAAGACATCTTGGAATTCAATATGTTCTGTATATTTCATAAGATCATATACCAATCTGATATTTTCAGTCATGTACACCTCCACTTGATGAAGCATTTTCGGCAGTCGTAAATTAAAGAATCGATAACTCTTTCATTGTAGACATATTACATCACCGTGCAATCTTATAGTCAACATGTAATAATGTCTTGAACTCGTTTATTCTAGACGTAATACATCCCCATGCAATCTTATATACAACATTTAACAATGTGAAGTCTCCAATATTTTTAAAAATTGTCTCAGTTTGTCACTGCTTGGCAATCATGCAATTACTCCTTGACGATGTATAATTGACATTTTACCCTTAATTTATCCATCATTTTAGGATATTGTTCAAAAGTAACGCCTACATCTCCCCAGAAAGAAAGAAAAAATTATAAAATTCTACAGTGAGACCGTCTTAACCTGGACTTTTACCATTTTCCATATTTTTTATAACTTTTTAAACTTTTTCTAGTGTCAACGCTCCTTGTAAAGAATATGAAATTTCATCAGATAATTTTGAATTAAAAACAAGGAGAGGTTAATTTCATTAAATATTATTTGTCGCTGTTTTTAATATTAATTCTTACAATATAATTTAACTTCCTTTACAATTTATTTTTTATTTGTTATTTCTGTTTGATCATCTTTAATTATTTTTGTAATAGTTTTGTTAATATAATTTCTTTTTACCGGTGCATAGAAGTAATAAGTAGGTTCTTTTCCATACTTCCCCCATCTCGCATTCGCTATTATCATTGCGCCAGTCATGAGTTTGCTTCTTAATTTATTTTTTATTTCCTTTTATTATTTTCTAATTCTTAAAGAATACGAGGGTTGGCAGCTTACGCACCTTCTTCCACGATTGAAATGTTATGAATCAACTCTTTTTCCTGCTTTTAACTTACTTATTTTCGCGGTAGGTATTTAATATTTTCGCCAAATTTCTAATATGAGTCTCACAAAAGAACTGATCGTCGATAAAAAAAAATGTATAAATCCTTGTATTTCGTCAAGGGTTTGTCTTTGAGAATCGTGCAAATAATACTTATATATAGCCTCTAAGGAGCATAATTTGATTATTTCAATGCTTGATGTATCCATTTTTTAGCGAATTGTTCAAGCACCGTGTGCCTCTTTCTCTTTCGAAATCTGATAATTTAAAGTCACAGTTGTAATCGGATGGTAAGATCGATAAGCGGGTTCTATTTCAACAGTATTTACAAAGGCAAGGAATTCACGTGAAACTTGAAAGAAATCCAAGCGAGCCTACTTCGGAGATGTTCTCAGTCTCCACGTGGATCTCTTTACGTCCGGATTCCTTATCAGCTAAGGACCAACATAATTCTTTTTTTTTTTTTGTTCTTTAAAGTCTAAAACGTTTTATCTTGCTTTTAGATTATTTCTTCTAAAATAATTTTTTGTCTATATTCGCGTTTTATTCTATATTCCAGTCGCCACAGAGGGTACAAAAATCAGCGGTATGTCGTATATATATATATATATATATATATATATATATATATATATATATATCTATATATATATATATATATAGTGAAAACCCCACAAAATTGAATACACTTGGGACCAAATTTAATGGTCGGTTTTGACAGATTCAACATTTAATGAAAAATTAGCTCAGCTGAATAACGTACCTTCTTTCCGAAAATCACATCGTGTCACATGAATAAGTATGTTTCTTCCAAATAGAAATGCAGTCTTCATCTCAAGAAACATTTAAGGAACGAGATACTTTGATAACTTTACTACAAGTCCATTAGAATTATGAATGATAATCCATGTTTAAATAATTCATAATATTCCTCTGCCAGATTCTTCTCCTAGTTCCTTCAAAGTATGTTTTAGGCACAGATTGATACACTTTGATCAGACTAATTTTATCATGTAAAGACAGTTCAATCCTACAACGCTTACCTGGTCATTGACATATTGACATGTGAGTGAAGACAAATGATAGTTATGACTACTTAAATACAAGTATGTAATAATTTTTATCCTTTGAAAATCGATTGAGTGAACCAAATTTTAATAATACTGTTTTGTCGATCTCTCTGGGCAAAGCATTAAAACCGAGGCTACATAGCTGGTTAATACAGCCCGTGTATTTAATGGTTTTTTTTAAATCAAATAAAAAAAGTTCTATGATCATTTATACAAACGAAAAGCATCAATCACAATTAGGCAATTAGCAGAGAAACATAATCTTTCTTAAAGGTCCTATCTACAAGCGGTTAGTTATTAGTAATTTACCTTCAAAGCTGGCTCTTTTTATGATCCAAAGACTTCGAACTAATCTGTGTCGGCGCGCGTATCAAGTATTGTTTTAACTTCGCGTGCCCTTAGGACATTTTCTCACCTTTAAGTCTACTACAGTATTTTTTAAGTATAAATAATTTGATCCATCATGTGTCAGGAATTTAGCAGCTAAAATAAATTTCCAAGTTTGAAATCAGTTTCGGTTTGTTTTTATTTTGTTTTTTGTTTGTTGGGGGGGGGGGGGGGTAAAATTAAAATAAATTGAAATTTAGGATCGAGATTTGTTTCGTTTTTTTTTTTTTTTTTTTTTCTTGATGGGATTTCGGTATACAGAGGGTTCGGTTTTGAGGGGTTTCACTGTATATGTATATATGTGTGTGTGTGTGTGTGTGTGTATATATATATATATATATATATATATATATATATATATATATATATATATATATATATATATATATATATATATATATATATAAATGGACTTGAAGTGTTGTATTTTATGCATGTATTCATCTTCCATTAAATCAAGTCATATTTGGTATAATTTAAAAGCTACATAAATTTTCTGTAATCTGCACAAGCTTTTATAAAGTTGATTTTCATTTTAAGGACAATATCCTGGGTCTAAACATGAACATACAATTCTGCTTTTGGAATAACTTGATCCGCTTTTCATCGCAACTCTCTTATACATACCATGAACTCTTTTGTATGCATGTATTTATCTTCAGTTAAATAGTGTCATATTTGGTGTCATTTGAAAGCAAAGTAATTTCTCTGCAAACTGCTCAATTTTCAAACCTTACAATTCATTTATTTCTAAAGTCACAGATGCTTCCTGACTTTGTTTTTAAATCATAGGTTTAATTTCTTTTAGATAAAGCATTATTTTACTGTCATCTTTTTTCGGTAGACCAGCATTAAGAACAAAAACAGGAGCAGAGAAGCACTTCATTATAACACCAGCATCTCTCTCTCTCTCTCTCTCTCTCTCTCTCTCTCTCTCTCATATTGAATCAGAGAGATAGATCGAGATCTGTGTTTTAATAACCGATATCTGTTCTCAGTTTGACAGGTTAATTATTAGTCTACAATTGTTTTCAACAACATGCAACTCATCCAGAATTTCATTTGTTCGTGTACTTAATACAGTGTTAAAGATGTGTAAGTAATCAGCCAATGAGACAAATAAATATGAATGGTCCGAAAATCTTATCGCTTTGTAGCGATAATTGTGCAAACATGTATTTTGGGGGTTTTCGGGGTTGGGGTGTTTTTTTTCTTTCTGTTTGTTATGCAGATGATGTTGCTTAATTGACTTAATTATTTAACAAACTGCAAGACTCTGTAGTTAAAACTCTGTAATCCAAGTGAAAAAGTTTGGAAAAATTAATCTTAAAAGAATTATTAATATAGTGAACGTTTATTGTATAAAGCCAATTGGCCATGGCAAGCACATAATGAACATTATAAGATACATATAAGTGGATGGTGGCACACAAATCTAGAAATCTTGAAAGACATATATTAAATGCATATTCATCATTATAGATCTGCATCTGCATTATTCAATAGAGAAAAGACTTTAACTGCAATATGCATTTAGTCAAGGGATATTGTGTATATACAGTAAATCATTCTTAAATTTAATTTTCAGAGATATTTACATAATTCAACAATATATATAATTATTAAAAATCCAATATAAATTTACAACATATTAGCGGTTATACTGCCTATCATCCATTAAATTAAGATAAATTGTCAGTTTATAAAATTAGCCAGATTTCTGATAACATCACTATGCTGACAATTTAATAATTCGATGAATTTGTACATACCTGGCCTAACCCAAAAATGACGACAATCAATGATAAACTTCGACTACATTACAAAAATACACACTCTGTGTTCAATAGGAGTACGAAGTGGTCCGTACGACCTACCAATTTCTATATGCAAATTACATGTGTGGGGGTGGGGGGGGGGAGTCTCAGTTTTGAAATAGTATTTCGAAATGTTTGTATTGTAACTAAATTTAAACATTCTTTATATCAGAACTTCAGAGATAAATTTACATATAGCCTATATCTTGCGGATTCCTTGAATACTAGTTTTGAACAAACGTTGTTTGACAAGTGATCAAAATAATTGTAAAAAATTTTCAACAGTTTGGCTCTTGCAAGCTTCTCCAAGTCATAGATCATTTAATAATTGTAAAAAAATTGGTCAACAGTTTGGCTCTTGCAAGCTTCTCCAAGTCATAGATCATTTAATAATTGTAAAAAATTGGTCAACAGTTTGGCTCTTGCAAGCTTCTCCAAGTCATAGATCATTTAATAATTGTCGTACCAAACTATATACAATAAAACTGTCTTGTCATTCTCATAAAATTTACTCGCTCAGGTGTTGATAGTAGCTGTGCAAAATTTAGTTTTTCATAAGTCCATTAACAAATTCCAGAATCAAACACTGGATGAATGTTTAAATTTCCTGTTGGTCAGCACCGAACACAGAGTAAGTTTAACACATTCCTTACCGATTTTTTTTTTCTTGGGGGGGGGGGGGGGGGACGCATGACATGAAATTTATGAAACATCATTTGTCAACTGTGTGGAACAGCTCCGCGATATACATCAACTGGCGTTACATTATTATGGAAAAGTCCTCATCACATCAACTAGCGTTACATTATTTTGGAAAAGTCATCATCACATCAACTGGCGTTACATTATTATGGAAAAGTCTTCATCACGAATTTGTGCCTTTTATAGACTCATGACTCGCTGTTGGGAGCCACGGTCGCTCAGTTAGTAGAGCGTCGGACTCGTAATCCAAAGGCCGTGGGTTCGATACCCGCCCAGGCCATCCGGGTCTGCTGTGTCTGTGTGTCTTTAGGAAAGGCACTTAGCTCCCATTTCCTCGACGTGATATAGCCAATAATGTGTAAAAAATGCCGTTTAGACCAACAAAATGAGCATGACTCCCTGTTAAAACAACAGGCTAAAGTGTCATCACTACTTTACTACAGTACCCAGGCCTGCCGACAGAAATCCCGAGCCCCTGGCAGAGCAGTCATGGGCCTCAAAACTAGTTTAATTTTTTTGTATATAAAAACCTGTGTACAGTTTTACATATAAAAACCTGTAGTAAGGTACCATAACTTAGACCATTGCAATGAAGAATTTTTAATACTTACTTCAAAGATTATTTTCTTTTTATAACCGAGTTGACGGTGGGCCTCAAGAAATCGCCGGGCCCTAAGCAATTGCCCCCCCCCCCCTCTTTTTTCACGCCCTACCGTACCTACCGTCACCGGATGTTTATTATCCGCAGTGCAAGCATAAATGGGAACTTTACTATGCCACACTCTCCTTGTTGGTACTCTCATTTGTATATGAAAAGCCTTCCACGCGAGAGTAAAAAGGCAGCTGGGGGTGATGCGAATCTCTGTGACATCTGCGACACTTATAATTTTACGAATAATTGTTAAATCTTTGCTATACATTTTGTTTTGAAACGAAAAATATCCTTTTACTATGATTTCTTTTTTTCCAAGGTCACACGACCTGAAGAGATAAACACCAAGTTAACCAACTCTTCGAATGAATAAACGAAATCTAAATTGTTGTTTATGATTGGCTGAATACCAATGACGATGAGAGTGAATTTTTATTCATTCCAATAGGCCAAACGGACTGTGTTGATACATTTTCAATTAATTAAATTGGATTTGCGGATAGTACAATAAACAACAAAGTATTTGTTAAGATATTAAATTACATATGCATGCAGATGCAGATCAATGCAATGGTAAAATTATGGATAGAACTGGTTCAAAGTTATCTACCATGAAATACACGCAAGACACCTACCTACCTACACACATACATAACGACCTACCTACCTTCTTACCAGTTTACCTACCCACCGAATCTGACAATCATTTGAGTTCCCGTCGGTTATGTAGGGACCGACCATTTAATATTCTCATGGGGACCTGGGATCTTTTTGAACAAAAATTCCGGCCCTCCAAAAAACTTGGGAAATTTCTCCTCTAACTTGTAGAAAACAGGACCTTATTATATGTATCATTTTAGCGGGGGTGGGGGTGGGGGTGTATCCTATGATAATAGAAGAAAAAAAATATCCAGGTGGGAAAAAAATCCCAGGCCTCCCTCCCGAACATGAAATGGTCTCCTATCCTATTTATCCGTTGATTTACCCATTTGATCACGAAAAGGACTACCAATGTGTTGTTTTTTTTTTTTTCCCCAACTCTAAATCCGAGTCGTTGGTTGTGGCCGGTATAATCTTGTATGGACTGAGATTAGTTAACAATAGAAAACAAGCCGATGTACGTAAACGTGCATTCATAGGGTAAAAAACTGTCGAGGCGTATTCGTAATATCCATACAAACAGGATAAGGGAGTGCATACACTATACACCTGTAATAGGTTGTACTTCCTTGTGTAACAGAACTATTGTTTACTATATTGCAGATAACAAGATGTTGGTTGGTACCGCCCTCGGAATATTCTTTGGGGTGGCCACGTTTGTTTTCCTAGCCGGTCTAATCATCTATTGCCTTCGGAAAAGAGGGTAAGTATCTATCTACCAAATATTGCCACAACTTTGTATATAGAATACTAAGGGAATGTATGCTTATACACACTATGGAGTGAAGGGAGAACGTCCGCGGCAGCGATACGCGCCTACTCCTTATCGAATAACCACTATCTACCTACCAATGACTGCTACACCGTTGTATAAAAGTGTTATGGACAGGGGGGTTGGTGGGTGGAATGGTGCGGGGAGAATATCTGTGCGACAATATGCACCTACTCTTTTTCGAATACCTGCACAGTCAATAATCCTAATGGATGTGCTCGGAAACACAGCTTTATTCCCCCACCTGGATTCGAAACTGGGACCTCTGACGCCGGATGCAAGTTTGCTAACTACTAGACCACCACCAGCTTTCATGCATACCTTTTGTTGCTGTTGTTGTTTTTGTTCAGCCTGATGATTGCTCGTTTTTAACATATCACTAGAAATAAAGCTCATGACCAGTTTATTTCAATTTTCCTGACCCTTCTTTCTTATCCTGAATCGGACCCATCATCACCCTGCCTTGTAATCTCAAAACTTCTAGAACACAAGATTTGAACACAGACTTTGTTTGTTTTATATGGCTTTCTCAGAATAAGTTTAAATGTTCTTGTTAGCTCTACTGGTTATAGATTAGAAGAGTTTATGGGATGAGCTTTCGTCAGTCCGTAGTCTGTGGTCCATCCATCCATTGTCATGAAACTTTACACACACATTCATCCCAAAGTCGAGCTGGTCCTAAATGAAAATGGTGCTGCTCAGATATACAATATGGCGCCACAGCGGCCACCTTGAAATGAATGCTCACAACAGCATGGGGTTTTCACTAAAAGACTTCTTATAATGTTTTGTTTATCCTAACTTAAAATGGTGCTTATCTGACGTCCATTATGTGGCCATATTAAATATCTTGTTTTCGCTCCTCTTAAATGAAAAGTCATTTTGACGTGGGTTTTTCATCACATAAGTTCTTATGGTGTCTAGTTGGTCCTTAATGAAAATGACTAACCCTAAATATGGCCACCGTGTTGGCTATCTTGAAAACAGTTATGTCTACTCCACCCAAATGGATGACTATATCAACATGGCGTTTTCATCAATAGACTGCTTATCAGTCAACCTATGAACCAGTGAATCTATGAAGTTTTATGAACAAGTCAACGTACGAACCAGAGTATCTATGAAGTTTTATGAACAAGTCAACCTATGAAGTTGTATGAAGCAGTGCACCTATGAAGTTTTATGAACCAGTAAACCCAGTGAACCTCTGAAGTTTTATGAATCAGTCAACCTATGAAGTTTTATGAATCAGTCAACCTATGAAGTTTTATGAATCAGTCAGCCTCTGAAGTTTTATGATCCAGTCAACCTATGTAGTTTTATGATCCAGTCAACCTATGTAGTTTTATGATCCAGTCAACCTATATAGTTTTATGATCCAGTCAACCTATATAGTTTTATGATCCAGTCAACCTATATAGTTTTATGATCCAGTCAACCTATATAGTTTTATGATCCAGTCAACCTATATAGTTTTATGATCCAGTCAACCTATATAGTTTTATGATCCAGTCAACCTATATAGTTTTATGATCCAGTCAACCTATATAGTTTTATGATCCAGTCAACCTATATAGTTTTATGATCCAGTCAACCTATATAGTTTTATGATCCAGTCAACCTATATAGTTTTATGATCCAGTCAACCTATATAGTTTTATGATCCAGTCAACCTATGAAGTTTTATTAACAAGTAAACCTATGAAATTTTATGAACCAGTCAACCTCTAAAGTTTTATGAAATATGAACCAGTAAACCTATCATATTGACTTCCGCTTCGCGTCGTTCAGTATGCGTTTTACTGGTTCATAAAATTCCATATTCCCCTGAAAATAATTGTATAATATTGAAGTGCTTAACATATTTAACCTCAATTTCTGTGGCGTTTCTGCAAGGCTCCGTCATCAATAACGTGCTCCTCTTAATCAGCGATTGGACATCCATATTCCATATAATGAGCCTTTCCTTGGTTATTAATCGTTCAGAAATAATGGCGCTAAAAACTTCATATGTGATATAGTAATGCACTACGAATATTGTCGAGTTATTGTCATCCAATCATTCACAGACCGTCTTGAACCTATTCAGTAAGCCCATATATTTACAAGATATTTTTCTAAACAGTTTGAACCTATTCAGTAAGTCCATATATTTACAAGATATTTTTTCTAAACATTTTCATTGCCAAAAAAAGAGCTCTTGAAGATTGATTTATTTAATTGACTGTTGGTTGATTTATTTTAATTGATATTTAACAGTACAAGACTACACGAAATATTATTTAGTGGCAAGGTAATAACAGCATAGTGCCTTTCCTTGAGACACAGTCCAGCAGCTGACCCAGGCTGGTCTGGAGAATGAACATCCTGTGTCTAAGATACTAATATAAAATTAAAATTTGTCAATGATATATAGAAAATATCAAGGTGTTTAATGTTATCTGTATATTCCTCTATCAGGATATCTTTATCTATCATGTATCAAAGCGGCCCGATGTTTAATCTTTCTCAGTCCCTTTTATCGCTATGGTGTCGATATTATGCTATATGCATTTCTAATATCATCGATTTTAGTAATAGGAGCAGCCTTTAAGTTGGATGATGCAACGGGGAAAATCAATCACAACATATCTGACCTTTCGCCATCGGAAAACAAAACCCTCGAATGAAAAAAGTTGGAATAATATGTTCAAATCCTATGCATTCGCAGAAAGTCTGACCATTTACGCAGGCAGTTACATTTTTTAATATTTCGGCCCTTAATTTCCACCAACCAACGTAAACAATATGACGTTTGTGTGTATGATGCAGCCGAGTTTTAGTCATGTGATTCAAGTAGTTCCAATATGGCGGAAAAATAATTTTATTCGAGTTGTTTGTTGTTGTTGTTGTTTTGTGTTTTTTTTTTAACTTTTGGTTTCTTGTTGGCAGCACGAGATGTTGCTCGCGAAAAAAAAGTACAAAGTTTTCAATCAACATATCAACTTTAGGTGCAGAGAACCAGGCTTTTACAGCTGTGGACCTGGCCTTATGGTTATCAAACTTATCAGACTCGATCTTAAATTAAAGATGTAAAGTCTAAATTAGAGCATTTTCAGCGGATCAATATTTAACTCTACTGATCAACGACCAGACGAGTTCATGTGATGGCCTCTCGTTTGTCGTCCGTCGTTCGGTGTCCGTCGTTCGCATTCCATTAGTACAAGATTGTTATCGCTACTGATCGTCAACTACTGGGAAGATTTGCATGATACTTCAAAAACACATTCATTCCAAAGTCTGACTGGTGCTAAATGAAAATGTTACCCCGCGGATATGCAATACTGCCGCCACGGCAGCCATCTTAAAAATCGTGTTATCGCAACTAATCCTGAAAGGATGGACATACTGACATAGAGTTTTTACTGAAAGACTTCCTGTGATGTCGAGTTGGTCCAAAATGAAAATGGTGCCCTTCTGACATCAAATGTATGATGTCTAGTTGGTCCAAAATGAAAATGGTGCCCTTCTGACATCAAATGTATGATGTCTAATTGGTCCAAAATGAAAATGGTGCCCTTCTGACATCAAATGTATGACGTATAGTTGGTCCAAAATGAAAATGGTGACCTTCTGACATCAAATGTATGACGTATAGTTGGTCCAAAATGAAAATGGTGCCCTTCTGACATAAAATGTATGATGTATAGTTGGTCCAAAATGAAAATGGTGCCCTTCTGACATCAAATGTATGATGTATAGTTGGTCCAAAATGAAAATGGTGCCCTTCTGACATCAATTGTATGACGTATAGTTGGTCGTAAATGAAAATGGTGCCCCTCAGAGATCCGTTATGGTCACGACTTCGGCGATCTTGATACAAATCTCGTTATCGCTACTCATCATCAATAGATGGTCATATTGACATGGAATTTTCATTAAAAGACTTCTTATGATGTCTAGTTGGTTCTAAATGAAAATGGTGCAGACCTGACATCCAGTATAGTCGCCATGATGGCCATCTTTAAACATCTTGTTATTGCTTCTCCTCCAGAATAGATGGTTGTATCGACATGGGGTCTTTACTTAATGACTTCTTATGATGTCTAGTTGGTACTAATTGAAAATGGTGCATATCAGATCGTTAGTATGGACGCCATGGTGGTCATTTTGAAAATCTTCTTATCGCTACTCCTCTTGAACAGATGCTCACGTATACGCGTGGCTTTCAGGAAAAGACTTCTTATGATGTCTAGTTGGTCCTAAACGAAAATGGTGTCGATCTCTCATCAGATATGGCCGCCACGGCAACCATCTGAAAAAAATATTGTTCTCGATATTCCTTCTGAACGTATGGTCGCATTAACATGGGTATTCAGTAAGAGACTTCTTATGATGTCTAGTTGGTCCTAAATGAACATTGTCCTCGTTGAACATGCCTTCAGACATCCAGTATGGCCAACATTACATCCATCTTTAAAATCGTATCACTATTCCTGAATGTCTGGTCATATCGACATGGGGTTTTCGCTACAAGACTTTCCATAATATCTAGTTGGTTCTACATGAAAATGGTGCCGTCCTGACGGCCATCATAAAAATCTTGTTATTGCTACTCCATCTGAAAAAATAGCCGTAGAGACATGGGGTTTACACTGAAAGACTTCGTATGATGACTAGCTGGTCCCAAAATAAAATGGTGCCCCTCAGACATCCAGTATGGCCGTCACTTTGGCCATCTTCAAATCTTGTTATCGCGACCCCTCCTCAATGGATGGTCATATCAGCATTGGATTTGTTTTACTGAAAGACTTCTTTTGATGTCTAGTTGGTTTTAAATGAAACAGTTGCCTTTCAGATATCGAATATGGCAGGCAAATCTTGTTATCGCTACGTCTCCTAAACGGGTGGCCACAACTTCATTGGGGTTTTCAGCAAAAGAGTTTTTATCATGTCTGGTTGGTACTAAATGAAAATGATGCTGCTCAAACGTAAAATATCGCCACATTGTGATCATCTGGAAAATTTTGTTATGACTAATTCTTCTAAAAGGATAGTTGTAGTGACATGGGGATTTCACTAAAAGACTCCTTATCATATGTAGTTGGAATTAAATGAAAATGGTGCCGATTAGACCTCCTATATGGCTACCATAGTAATCATCTTGAAAAGCTTTTTATGTCTACTACTTCAGAACAGATGATCGTATAGACATGAGGTTTTCAAAAACTCATTTTATTATGTCTAGTTGCGCCCTGAATAAGAAAGGTGCTGATTTGATATCCAATATGACCGCTGTGGTGACCATCTTGAAATTTTTTATAATAGTTACTTCTCCGCAATGTATAGTTTTAGTCACAGTGGGTTTTCTTTCTTTTCAAAAATATTATTATGATATGTAGTTGGTCTTAAATGAGTCTGGTGCTGATTAGACCTCCAATATGGCTGCCATGGTTGCCACCTTGTAAATCTTATTATAGCTGATTCTTCTGAACGGTTGGTCAAATAGGCATGTGGTTTTCAGTAAAAGACTTCCTATGATATATTCATAGATAAATAAAATGGTGTTGATCAGACCTCCAACATAATGGCCACGGGTGGCCATCTTGAAAATAAATCTAGTTATCACTAGTGCTCGTTAAAAGATGACAGGTAGTTTCACTGCTACACTTCTCACTATGTGTAATTTGACTAATCTTATAAAAGCTACTTCTCCAGAACTTATCGGCATTTTTTTTTTTCCTGGGGGGGGGGGGGGGGGTAAAAATACTCCTTTCTTGCAATGTATAGTTCTTCACGTATTAAAATAGTGCTGATGCAACCTGAAACTATTTATATATTTATATGCCCACCTCTCCTGAACGGATGGTCATATTGACATGGGGTTTTCATATAAAACGTGTAGCAACCTGAAGCTAGTTCTAATGAAAATGGTGCTAGTTTGACCTCAAACATCGCACCATAGCCATCTCGAAGTCTTCTTATCACTATTCCTATTGCAGAAATGGTGACATTGACATTATAACACTTAATGCAATATTAAATTGGCTCTGAATGAAAATGGTGCATATCTGACCATCAGCATATTTGCGCTTTTGTGAATGAGTTCTGAAAACCAGACCTATATGACCTTGAGGTCAAGTCAAAGGTAATTGCTTGCATTGTTGTATGAATAGAGTAAATGGTACATATAAAAGTGAATTTTGACCAGACTTTATTTAGTTACATTCGAATGAACCAGTTCTTAGTCAGCATTCTGACATCAATTTTAAGGTCAACGATTTTGACTTAAGTTTCCAGCTGTCCTAACTTACAAGCATGATGACACAGACCAAGTACAGTCTCGGCGCGAGGGTTTCGAGGCAATGTTCTTTAGTGGCGCCCCTACCGAGGTGCCCGGGGCAATGATCTTTAGTGGCGCCACTACTTTGCCACAGAAAACAGTTTTTATGTAAGTTGCAAACCACCTCCCTCCCCCCCCCCCTCCTAAATATACGTTTTGTGAAGAATTGCCCCCGTTACACTAAGGTGAGGAGAAAAATACTGTGAAAATTTCAGCTGCAACAAAAAAAGCTCCCGACGGTGCCCACTTCACCTAGCGCCCGGGGGCAATTGCCCCCCTTCGCCCCGACAACCCCCTCGCTTGGTCACTGATCAAGTATGAATGGAGTTTTGTTATTTAAAGCATTTTGTGGACATATTTTAAGAATACCTGAATTATATCACTTCAATAACTTCGTTTCATTTGCAAAAAAGAATATTACTTACAGATTTAACCAAACTTAGCATGTGTTTATGTCTTGATGATGTCAGCGACAAGTTTCATAATCTTCTATCTATTATATCAGGTCGAAGGTCAAAGGTCATGATAAAGAATTTTGTATTACTCTTACAGGTATCGTCTGAACATGTTAACTCAAACATAAGACAATAGTTTTGCTACCAAATTTGGTATGCTGGAGTTTCTCAAGAATATCAGAGATGGTTTCAATACTCAACAGTTAAAAAGAGGAAACGGTATTATCTTGGATTCGTGGAAATTCTTTTCATCCAGTAAAGCGTCAATCCCTTTGAGGGACTATTGTTTTAGTTTAACAATAGTGTCGTTATCTTCTACTGATTGTAGTGGCGAATGAACTAGAGTACCCACAGTGATTTCTTTATTTTCTTTTCTCACTGCAGCAAACTTAAATGTTGCGAGGATTGCCTTGAAAAATGTATCCAACAACACAGAAAAAGGAAAAAGTCTCTGAAGTCATTTAATGCAAGCAACGACTGTTTGACCCAGGAGGATGAAGAGGATAAAATAGATACACGTTCAGGTCAGGGCTTGGAGACTTTAAGCGCGCCCAAATTGGCACGTGAGCTATTTTCTATTGGTGATCATGACAATGACATCACTTCTACAAGAAAACGACATCATTCAGATGATGCAGCAGACGATGGATATTTTTATGATGAAATATTTGAAACGTCTGCTTTTGTTGACGAAAGAACAAATAGATCGATCAAAAATTTGACTGAAGATGATAATTTTGAAGATGACATTATTCCAGACATTATTTTCAGAGCAACGTCTTAAGGAAATTAGGAAGAGGAATAAATTATTGCGTACGTTGGAAATGTCTGAATCCCAAAATGTGATTGACGCTGACAAAGACGTATGGTTGGGGCAACAGAAAAAATAGGACCTTTCACTCAGGATAATCTAGCGTTGAAGCAGGTTTATAACTGGAGCTGTCCATCAACTCATAACGAGTAAAATGATGGTCGTTTGCACAGAAAAACAAAGTTATTAAAAGCCTCTGCCAATTTAACAAATATTCAATTATTACTTTATTATATCGTTGTGCCTCTGTATTCTTTCTTTACTTGACTTCATTGTTATGTGATTTTATTTTAGTTCACTTCTGTACAAGATATTACGATTACCGCATCGTTTTCATAATTTCATTCACAAACAAATTTCCTTGCATTGGTTCGATATTTACATGTATGTATGTATGTATGTATGTATGTATGTATGTATGTATGTATGTATGTATGTATGTATGTATGTATGTATGTATGTATGTATGTATGTATGTATGTATGTATGTATGTATGTATGTATGTATGTATGTATATATGTTCATAACTTGTATCCATTCAGTATTTTAATTTTTAAAAATGCTAATTGTAAGTAAATGTTTTAAAAGAACAAAATTCCTAAATGTTCAAGTTGTGTGAAATACATTTTAATTTGTAAATATCAGAGTGGAAATTATAAAATAGAACATCAGTGTGTTAAACCATGTAAAGTGTAAAATATTGAGTTTTGAATATCAAAGAAAATTAAAAATTATCTCATATGTATGTAATATGCAGATGATAATACTTTAATGTAAAAGTAGACACATTAATGAGTGACATGAAATGGTTCCGTGAAGTTCATCGAAGTTGTATATATATATATTATGACGATAGGGTCTGTATTTTGAGTGGTGATCATATTTACCTGCGTAATATACACACTTAATTGCGAACAGTGTAGGTCCAGCTCTGCCATGGGATAAAGCTCGGACAGATCGGGGTCTATATTGTTTGCAGTGGAGTTGGGTTGTACACATACAAATATTGTGATATTCCTTGGTGTGAAGCTGGTTCTATGTTGCTACATAACATGGTGTCACCACATCATATCACAAACAAAACGTTATAATATATGAATCTATATTTAACAAGGGTAAATTACTACAAGCCCTAAAAGTTAGGTTAGAAAGTATTTATTGTGATTGGTTAAATGTTAAATTAAGCATGGTTTTGATTTTGAAAACCACATTCTTCGACTAGTTCAAACTTAAATGAGATTTAGTTACAATCAACAAAGGTTCGTGCAAACTATCTCAACATTAAAACAGTAATGTATAAAAAGAAAACTTCAAGAGAATTAAAGTTATGATTATATTGCAAAACCTGCATTGAAGATGAAAGATATCTAAGTGTTGGATATACAACAACATACGACTAGTTTTGATTGACCAGCTTTTTCAGATTATTGGATAATGATATAAACTTCATTTAAGAACAGCGTCTATTATAGTTGTATTGTTGTTCTTTTGATGCTGAAATTATGCCATTAATTATGCAATAAGTGACAGAGGCATTTAAATTTAAATCCAATTTAACATCATATATACTCAAGTCGAGTCCAACTGCAAACAACAAAGACTCTGATCTGCCGTTACATAATGCGCCAGCAGATCATGGTCTATGTTGTTTGTTCTACTGATTACTCCTAACACACTGCATAGACCCAGATCTACCAGCGCATTATTCAACAGCAGACCTGGGTCTGTGCAGTTGGACTGGACTTATAAGTGAGTATAGATGGTACTTAAATAATACATTGTGCAGATTTCAATAAAACGTTTGTTCCACATTATTCTGTATATTTTGCATTTTCGCTTCTATGTACAATTTGCCTGTTTTATGTCAGTAATCCTATATCATGATTAAATTATATGTTACATATTAGTAGGGTGCCCCGGGTGGCCGAGTGGTGTAAGGCGCTTGAATTTTCAGATCACCGACATCTCACTTCTGTTCACATGGGTTCGAGTCTCAGGCTCGGCCAACGTGGGTATGTGAGAATGCTTGCCAGTAGCTTCCCGTGGGTCGGTGGTTCTTCCCGCGGTTTTCTCGGGTTCTTCCTCCACCAAATATACTGGCCGCCATGTATAGCCTATCATGTGCTGAAAAATGGCGTTAAACCCATAACAACCAACCAACATATTAGTAGTATAAGTCATAGCTTCCAACATAATTAATATAATATATAATTATAATTATAATTAATATAATATATTAAACAAAATTTCATTTTTTCTATTGATCATCAATAGATTACCAGGGTTTAACATCTGCCCTATATACCACCAGCCTCAGGATATAGGTTTTTAAATTTTAAACTTTGGAAAACCAATCATTTTGAGAGAGAGCGAGAGAGAGAGTTTTAAAATCATATCAGTTGATCAGGCATGGAGTGACATTATATATTATAAACACATTATACAGCATAATGTGTATCATGCTATAAAATGTGCATTTGAATCATAATATGATATAATTGACCCTACAGCTGTAGTCATCTCCCACTTCATTCGGATATTCAAAAATTGACCCTACAGCAGAGGTCATATAACTCCTCCCACTTTGTTAGGATATAAAAAAATTTTAAGATAAATTTGTTAAGGAAATTTTCACATATGATAGTGATGATGACATTGAGTTTAACTTATTTAATTAATAAAAATCGTCCCTTCATTCCTTTAGATATTGACATTCAAAGTTGCTATATAATTCAGCTTAAATAGGACCAGTTGCCCGATTGTTTAAGGCATATGCAATTAATTAGGTCTTATCAGCAATCGCTGCTGAAATGTGATTTGTCAATTCTTATATGTAGGTAGAATGGCAATATGGTTAATTAAAGTTTGATGTTCATTGTATCTTTGAATACAGAGTAGTTGGATATTAATAATAATGTACTATTATCTTACATGCCTTTTCTGTATTCTTCTTGTATATGTATATAGATCATATGAAAATCAAATCCTTATTACTTTGGTATTGAAAATACATGATACAGCTGGTATATAGTTATGAGATCCTGACATGAATGGCAAGTGTTATCTACACAAAATAAGCTAATGAATTGGGTTTATGTGGAAAGATAATGTTGTTTATCTAGTTATCTCCCTCACAAATTAATATTTTGCGTTGACTACTCTTGGGATAACACATTCAAATGATTTTAGTGAATGTATTTATTTACTTGTTCTCATTTTTAATTGCTGACTTATAAGCATATTTCTTAATTGTATGTAAAATTGTATGAACAATCGTATTGTCAACAGGGAAAATGTCACGGATGGGCTAGAGCTCGAACCCAGACAAGTGTTCTACCACTTCAACCATCTAAGCCAATGAACTCAGCCTGTACCAGAGACAGTATATACGCATGTTTTCATATTTGCATACTTATAAGAATGTGTAAGTATATGTATGTATCTGTATATATGCATCTATTTGTGTACATGTTTTTATATTTATATACTAATTATCATGTGCAAGCATGCATGTGTGTGTGTGTGTGAATATATAAAACTGCTTTAATCATCTGTCGAATCCATACTACAAGTAACGGCACCTATTGCCTAGGTTACCTAACTCTCATACTCAGGTGCCCTTACCAACTTGGCCATGTGCTTATCTCCATTCAAAGGATGATGCAAGGTCGACCGTAAGGACTCCTGGTGTCGATATGCACGAGAACTCACTCACTAGGCAAGCGGAATTTAACATTCAGCAGTATACACTTCCACAGACCCACTTGATTTCATTTTTAAATGTATGTTATATACATGAAAGTAAATATTCATAAATTGAGACCAATATGTCAAACAGAGGAGAAAGTGCTTATCCCCGGATCCAACATTGTACGTATGGATACATGATAATATGACATTTCTTTTTATACAGAATGACACCGATACAATTAAACAGGTTAGAGAGTTATAAGTTTAATTTGTTCCAAGCAGGAATCGAACCTGTGTCACGCGTAACATCACCTATTGCCTAGCTCTTCTGCACCCTATCCCACTCTGCCACAAAATAATCTCCGATAAAATTACTGAACAAAGTGCACGAGAACTCGCTCGCAAGGCATGTTTGTGTGTATGTTATATTTATATGTTGCGATACATATCTGTATGTTTGATAATGTAAACTTTTTTAAAACCTTTTTAAGTGTTTTAATGTGTTTGATTTTATGGATTTTGCCATATCCTATAAATTCAAATTTCGACAATAACTCTCTCTCTCTCTCCTCATACAGTATTAATATATTATACTGCTTTATAAGTTGATGTTTCATCACATTATATGTTTTGTAGTATGTTTTTTTTCTTCATTATTCCCATCGAATCATGTGATGTGAAATAAATGGTATAATTATGTAATACTCCAGATTGTACCGTGTGCAATATATAAAAAAAAAAATTTTTAGTACTATATTTTTGATAAATATGAACTAATGTTATACTAACATGTTTTTGCAATACAGAGTAATTTGTGCAGTAAATGCTTTGGAAAATTATCATCTTGACTATCTATTATTTCGTGGTGTGCTCATTTCTTGACCCTTCTAGGGGCAATAACTCCAGTCTTCGATGGCATTATGTATCCAAAATAGTTTTTTAGTGCAAGGGAAATAACTCTTATGGCCTTGTCATAAGATGAAGCGTATTGTATACATATCATCCTGCCTATTTGCCCATCCGCCTACCACCATCATTCCCATCCAATTGCTAACCAGCCCTCCTGCCACTCTACGATCTTAACGGCGGTAGCTCACTTGGTAGAGCGTCGGGCTCGTAATTCACGGGTCGCGGGTTCGATATCTGTCTAGGCCAGCCTGGGTCTTCAGCCTCCTTTGGAAAGGCTCTTCGCTTCCATTTCCTGGGCATGATATAGCCAAATAAAGTGCTGTAAGTGCCCTTAATAACCTAGCAACATCAACATTTATCAATCCATCTATTACACTATCTTCCATAAATGCCATTTCATCCTCTCATTTACTCACCCTTTATGTTTTACAACTAAGGCTGCAAAGTTAACCAAAAGGTCTAAACGTGTACATGGTTTACAATAACCGAAAAGATGCTGTTTGATCGAAACTATTAGAAACTCGACTTTTCTAGCATCTACCCGCTAGGCTTACTAAACTGCTAACTGCTATTATAACGCGCATTCAATACCTCGCTCACCTTGTGATTGTTTCAAATGCTGTTACCTTTGATTACGACAGGGTTCAGTTAGTAAGACATATCGTTGTTGAATATATCTCACACTTTCAGTAAAACATCCCTAGGACAGGGTTCAGTTAGTAAGACATATCGTTGTTGAAAGTTTCAGTAAAACATCCCTAGGACAGGGTTCAGTTAGTAAGACATATCGTTGTTGAATTTATCTCACAGTTTCAGTAAAACATCCCTAGGACAGGGTTCAGTTAGTAAGACATATCGTTGTTGAATATATCTCACAGTTTCAGTAAAACATCACTCGGATTGTAATAATATTGTTTCATACAGTTATATACATGTACGTGATCAAAAAATCAATAATGGAACTCGACGTACTCCTGGACACGTGCATATGATGCTATTGTTGGAGCTACAAAATCCAAGAAATTATTCAGTGGCTTACAAAATTGAAATGATTTTTCTTTGAAATAAAATGTTACTAATCAAAGGGTATGTTAGCAAACATGTTGTTTAAAGGTAAATTTTGTGTTTTAAAGAAATATTTATCAGCATTATTATTAAATCAACCTGATATGTAATGTTGTGTAATGTGCGCTATAACCAATCCTTCGAACTTCTGATTTTTTTCCTAGCGATGTCACAGTGGAAATAATAGATGCATACTTTAAAGGAAAACAAAAAACAACAAAAAAACAACAACAATACAAATCCTATTAAACAATCCTCATAAGCAAAGATGTGGACATTTATAATTTAATTAGAACGGGCAGTTCCTGCGTCAGTGACAGCCACGTGCATGTTCGTTTACAGTTTAAACTAAATTAAACCGTTTACACGTGTAAACGTTGCAGCCTTAATATAGAACTTCGTTCATCTTGTGATTGTTTCGTTTTATGTACGTCATTTACCGCTTATTACGACAGGGTTCAGTATGGAAGATTGTCTTTGTTGAATATATCTAACAATTTAGGTAAAACATCCCTAAAATCGTCGTGATATTGTTTCCTACTGCCACATATATGTATATGATATAGCAAATAGATAATGCAACTGGACGTAATGTTTGGACATGCGCATCAGATAATTTTGTATGATCTACTGTACGGTGGCTTAAAAAACTGAAACAGTGGTTCTTGAAAATAGACATTACTAATCAAAGGTTTTGTTAACAAGGTAAATAATGTAGTTTAAATAAAATTTTATCAGCATTATCAGTAAATACACCTGATGTGCAATGTGCGCTACAACCGATTCTCGTCAACTTGAGCTTTCTTTCTTGAGATGCCACATTGAGTGTGCAAATCATACATACTTCAAGAAAAGAACGTCCAGAAAAATCATGCCAAACAGTCATCTTAAGCAGAGATCTGGAAATATATACTTTACTTGGAATGGGTAGTTCCTGCGTCAGTGACAACCACGTGCATGTTCGTTTACACGTTTACCAATTTTGTAAACGTTTACGGGCAGTAAACTAAACTTAGCTATTTACACGTGTAATCGTTGCAGTCATACTAACAACTAATTAAATATTAAATTAAAATATTACACAACAAATTCTATTTTACCTGGTGCATATCGAAGCTGTAACAGTTCTGAATATATATATATATATATATATATATATATATATATATATATATATATATATATATACGAATAAATAATATTATCATCCAGGTTAGAGAATTTTAATTCGTAAACTACGGAGATTCGAACCCGGGTCCGCGGGTTACGGCACCCATTGACTTGCCTGTAAGCACCAACCCTTATACCATCTCGACCATGCACACATCATAAAAATGATGCTACGACGTCGGTGGTAAAGGCATTGGTGCGTAGCAGACATACCCGCATGTCAACCCAGTAATTAATTCTCATCTAAGTACACAGTCCGTCTGGATTTCTACGACAGAAATCAAGATATATATAAGTTATTTTAGAGAATTACGAATATACACCAAACAGAGCAGAAAGCGCTATCCTTGAATCCTACAGGAGAATGTTTGATAACATTAGCAGAATTTTTAAATACGAATAAATAATATTATCATACATGTTAGAGAATTTTAATTCGAACTCACCCATTGCCTTGCCTGTAAGCACCAACCCCTATACCATCTCGATCATGCACACATCACCATTCTGAAAGATCCTGATAATGCATGTATCTAGGAGGCTTCTTTCATTGATACTTTAGGATACTTTTCCAGACAATACGGCATTTATTTTTTTTTTTTAATATTCCTATTCACCTAGCTATGGCAATAGAATATACACCCTGGAGAGAGAGAGAGAGAGATAGAGAGAGAGATTTGTATATCTTTATATATCTGATTGTCGTGGTAACCCCATCAAAACTCCCCAGGAATCATTGCGAAAAAAAAGCAGTGTCTGCAAAACCCTTTTCGATTCGCAGAACGAAAAGATAGACAAGGGATCACTTATGTACTGATACATCGGAATATGTGCTGTCTGACCTATCTACAATTAAGTGCCAATCACCCATTACATCCTTTTAAAAAGCGGTTCAAGTTAGACTCTTTGAATTAACAATGCGTACAGCTGGTAGTACAGTGAATAGGAGAGCTTAAAACCGTGAACGTTAAATATGGCTCTATTATGTACGCAGGCATTGACAAAATGCTGTTGATCACGGGTTGTTGTTAGACAAGTATTTTGTTGCGCACATTCCATCTAGGAGAAGGAAGTTAACAGATTGCCTGGCAGATCTGGAGTTCGTTAAAATACTTTTATGGGAGTTTCTCGCACATTTGTTTGATGGTTTTTTTTTCTGTAATGTTTCGTTATGTTATTAAAACTAGAAGTGAATAAAAAGGTGACAACAAGCACAAGGTGCGTGGCTGCTACCGTTCTGTTACGCTACACACTGTCAAGATCTGACAGGTTCTGTGCCAAAATTAGTAGCAATCTGACATAAAATGTCATTATCATTGTTATCCGCTCTCTAACAAACACTGTTATCTGCTCTTTAACACACGAGTTCGCTCAGCAAGGCATTTTTTCACCTGAAAAATATACACCAAAGATCACACCTGTGGATATAAAAAGAATTCAATGGGATTAATCGCAAACAACTGTACACCCGGGATTTACTGACATGAGCAACACTACAGAAACAAGGGTAAGTACTGTATCATATACTCGGAATGTTATGCTATATACTGGCGAGTGGCGAGGGGAGATCAGGACAGAAGGGATTTCGAAGGCTGGATGATAAACAATGGCCCATGGCCAAATATGAGCGTTAGATTATTATAGCGGCGAGTATCTTTATCCAACCTCCCCAGACATTTTATCAATTACAGTGTCAGCCTCAATATTCTAATATTGCCATTTATGGAAAATCGTTGAGATGTAGGAGCACAGCTGCCCTATCTTTCCTTCGCCACGCTTCAAAAATTAATTCACATAATAGTATCTAATTAAACTTACAACCCTGAATTTTCTAAAATTTAGCGATCATCTGTACACTGGAAGCAATCCGAAATATTAAGTGTCAAGACTACTATTGTGTCGTCAGCGTTATGTTAAGGGCTAATTACAGATCTCAAAAGTGTATTGGAATATATTTTGAAGGATATGATTTTTAGAGCATACAACGCATGAATCGGAGAAAATAATATTGAAAACTGCATAAATAATTGTCGAGGCGTAGCAAAGCTTTTATCTGTTCAAAATTCCTGAGGTAGGCAGGCAGCCAAACAATAAGGACACCATTATTGATTTATTATCGCTGTTTGTACTTGAAAAGCAAATATAAATTACAGAGTAATTTCCTCGAGCTTATGTTGTCTACAACAGTAGAACACCCAAAGATTATCTGTTAAATATACATTTTGCCCGGAGTGAATACTAAATATCGACAATTTCTACTTTTATTATCATAGTATATGTATCGCTGTACGCAACTGCAGGCGTCGAGGAAAATCGTGGTAGTAAAGGCGTATTTACTGTGCAAAATCGAGAGAAAAAAGAAGAAAAAACCTGCCAAGTTTTGATTTTGGGGAGAGTCCTTTAAGTCTCATATAACAAGGAAGTTGCGTCTTTGCAGGAGATATTTTTCTTTTTTTTACACAAGGTATATAAACTATCATGATATTCCAGGAAATAATACATTTGATTTTATTTGCCTGACCGCAGATAACTCTTTAACTTTTTTCCCGCTATTCAAACAACGTAGACCCTGATCTGACGGTGCATTATGCGACGTCAGATCTGGGTCTCTGCAGTTCGCAGTGGGATGCAATTTATACGCGGATATACGCGGCAAGTGCTTCTAGTTTTTACGGAGTCCTAATGTAATAGTGGAAAGGTACAAATGTACTCAATGATCCATGAACTTTTTGCATTATATGAAATTTCATTTATTTCGGTTTTTGTTATGAAACAAAACAGTTACTATATAGAGTTATTTTACTGGCAAAATATGAATTAACTGTACAAAGGTATAACAAATTTTTTTTTTTTAAATACCGAGCAAAATAAAAACGAGAAAATAAACTAAATCGAAACAAAAAAATAATAAAGACATTAAAAGCGTGTTACAAGTTAAATGTATGCAACGCCTTTAATTTTATTTCTTTGTCGTTACAATGATATACACTAAAATGGGCATTTATTGTTACGGGAAGGGATACAAAATCTAACTCTCTCGTGAGACCCAAATATGTGGTCAGTCGGCAGATTTACGGAGGACCGGTTTAGGAAAGTTTCAGTGTATATATGTATACAATAGTTATTTAGAAAAAAAACAAACAAAAGAAAAACGACCTTTCAATTCCGATCAATGTATCTTTTTAACGCAAAGGTAATCATCTGCAATGTGTTCGAAAATTGTACGGTCATATACGGTCATATACGGTCATATTTAACTCCTTTAATATCTCCTTATGAATGGACTACTTTTGTATTTGTTATGAACAATAGTGCAATAAACATCCTCACGTTCTTGAATACATAATTACGGAAGCCTGTTAGTGCCATGGTAAATAATTTTTTTTTATCTCGTAATTAAGACTTAATATCTCGTAATTACGACTTAGTATCTCGTAATTACGAGTTAGCTGTCTCGTAATTGCGAGTTAGTATCTCGTAATAACGACTTAGCTATCTCGCAATTACGACTTACTATCTAGTAATTACGAGATCACTAAGTCGTAATTACGAGTTACTAAGTCGTAGTTACGAGATAGTAAGTCGTAATTACCAAATAGCTAAGTCGTAATTACCAGATTAACTCGTAACTACGAGATATTAGGTCGTAATTATAAGATAAAAATTTACTTCAACGTGGCACTAACAGGCTTACGTTCACAATAGTTTAGCTAAAAACAAAAGCAGTATTTTTAAAGAATTTTCAGCCTACGGTTCACAGTGATTTCAACAAGTGATATTGGATTCGAGTTTCGAGCAACTTAAGGTCAAAGAGTTCTTTCTTAAGTGGTTTATATATCAAATAATCAGTTCAGCCCCATGCTTCGGGCAGGGTAGAAATGGATACCCACGATTACCCACAGTAAGTGATTATTGCGCCATATAGTTTAAGTAGATCGGGACATTCAGGTGTGAAACATTTTTCAATCATTTTGCACAGAGACCCCAGTTTTCATTTGAAGTTGTGTTTCTTTGTATTTTTTAGTTATGTATGTATGCATGTACGTAAATACGTTATAGAAATAAGTAGCAATGCTAATACTCGCTCTCATGCACTCACATCTGGGAGGGTAGCGTGGTATTAGCACGGATGGTAAGTAATTGAGTCAAAAGGTGTATTATAAATAAAAGACACACACACACACACACACAATGCATTTGCACATAAAGTTTGATAAATGTAAAAAAGAAATAATCTAGTAAAGTACATAGGAAGGGAGGTAATAAACTTAATTAGGAGGGCACCAAAGAAGCAGGTCATGTTTGAGTTGGTGTGCAAAGCCACATTAACTATGGTGATTGATATTAAATTAGAGATTTTCGGTCAATGACCGTGCAATAAGTAATAAGAAAAGTAATAACATATGCCGTCAATACATTGCTTAGTTTTTTTTCAGACTCGTAGAATTATATTTTGCCTTCCGAGGTGTAATCTTCAAATTACCTCTCATATATTGACAACGTTCAGTAACTGGGTAGGGTTTATGTAAGTTTTATATTAGCAAAAAAAAAAAAAAAAAAAAAAGTAGTTCATGTGACTGAAAGTTTAAAAGTGAATATAGAGAGCAGGTCACAGAAGAGAGAGAGAGAGAGAGAGAGAGAGAGAGAGAGAGCGAGAGAGCGGGGTAAAAGGATGAAAAAATATGGAAAACAGTACACACTATCAAAATGTGTGTGGGTTTGGGGTTATGGGGTAAAAAGGAATAAGACAGGCAGACCATTTTGATATTTTGATGTTGCAGAGGAACTTGTCAGAAGACTTCCATGAGGGCAGGGTGCATAAGTATCAGGGTAGAAAGATATTTGGACAGCAAGGCACAATATGTACAGGACATAACACGCCAAAATATTTATTTGTAGGCAAGAGATTGTTCTGTCTAAAGAAAATAAATACTATTGTCGCACATAACAAGCAAAACAAAAGTGCTGGAAAAGTGTCATATCGGACAATAGCAGCAATGATGTGGCATGATGCTTTTAATCATGAATAGAGCAAGGTACAGAATAATGCGTTCATGTTAGTGGGGAAAAACATGCAGCTGAAACATCTACGATCAGCGGATTCCGTGTCTTCTAGGACGAAAACAGTAGCGATCGAGGAGGAAACATACTTTGCTGAGAAATTGTGTGCTTGTGTCAATCTTTGACCCACTACCTGCTCCCTTGAACCTTTCTTGTATACAGAATGCACGTTTTGATATGTTATTATGACCACAGACACGGCCTTCCATGAAGAACACAGTGGATCCTGTGTTTAACTTAATTCTTGTCTGACCAGTTAGGGAGGGTCCAAAATACATACTGACAGAGGACGGCTTTGTTATGAGAGTATAGACGACAAGGACTCGCCTGTCGCCCCAAGGTACGTTGAAATTAATGTGTACTGAAAATCGCGGAGATGTATTGTATTTCATTCACTTTGTCCTGCGGCATGAAGTTAATCTTTTTTTTTTTTTTTAGTCATGGCCACAATTCTTTATCGATTTATTTCTCCTTAATGAATCACAGTGATGCTCAGTATCGTTAATGTTCATCTTCCACCACCGCCACCACCTGGAGTAAAATTTAGTTTGGGGAAAAATCACATGCAAGTTTGGAAAATAAAAATTGTGGACATTAAAATATCAAAATATGTGCAGGTGACTCAACTTATCGACATGAGTGGTGTTAAAGTTATCATAACATTATGTAGTGTATGTCCTCCGGAGTTAATTTTAGGATGTTAAGCACAAGTGATATATAGGTATCACTTTTTAAAAGGCGTTTCGTCGTTGGCGTAGGCAGCAACGTTATTTATGCATTTTGGTCCATTTCAATGAAACTAATTAAATACACACTCCCGAAATGTGATGGATTCATTGGTTTTGAGAAGCGCTACCAGCATTCCAAAAGTTGGTCGCAGTGACATACTTCTCGGTTTTTAAGGTTAGGGATAGTCATGTGACTAATTATAAGGGTAAGATTAGGGATCATGCAATGCAGGCTCGGTGGCATAGCAACCGCCCAAGCAACCCCTGCAACTGGGGGTGGTGGTGGTGCTTAAAGGGGTCCAAAATTGCCATCAAACATTTGGCATTTTATGTTGAGGGGCCCCAGAATTAAGTTTTGCGGGGTCCAAAATTTCTTGCTACGCTACTGAATGCAGGCGACACATATAATTAAGTAATGCCCCCTTCCCTTTAAACATTTACCATAAATTCGCGGTTTTGAGAAAATATAATGTTTGCACATTCACGAAACAGAGGTGCCCTTGAGTTATCCCTATTGAAACAAGCATGATCACCCAGTTCCTGTTCACAGCTGCCATAGTCACAGTTAGATATATGTAATTGGATACCTTGTACATAGTACATTGTACCTTGATCATCCAATTAGATATACAGAAGATTTCGTTTACCGTGTTTCAAGAATAAGTAGTTAGAAGAGCAGCAGTCAGTGATTCGTGAAAAAAACAAAACAAGGGCATTGCATTTCAATCAAAAATGCTGCGGTTCAAAATTAAGTGCTGCTTTTTACTAACGTTGGTTGTTTTATTTCGTTTTACCATGAGAGTTGAGCACCAAATCATGTTATTATTGCATTTTGAAAGCTGTATGTATATAAGGTACAAATCAGCCTGAAATCGAATGCATAGTAATTGATCTGCCCCTTTTAATTTCAATGGGGTTTTTAAAGCTGTATGTATATAAGGTACAAATCACAATGAAATCGAATGCATGGTAATTGATCTGCCCCTTTTAATGTCAATGGGGTTTTCAGCTTTCTCGCAAAAGCCCATCAACGTTGTTTTTCAAAGACAGGTTCTGAGATTTAAATAGGGTAGGGGCTCCCAAAGCATCATCCTGATTCAGACGTTGTTCTTGTTTCTGATCATTAGTCACATCAAGTCATGACCATTGTAATTATAGGGCAGTTACATTGCACCCGTGGATGGTCTTCTAACTAGTTGGATATAGAACATAGCAACATAAGTAGGTTATTTAGTGCTGAGGCCAATGGAGTAAAGTGTCTTGACCAAGAACACACCACAATAGCCGACCCGGGCTGACCCGATGGTAGGATTAATCAATCAATCAATCTTTATTTCCTCCATAAGGAGAGTTCATTTACAAACATAGAAAATAGAACAGAGAGAGATACATTTAACAATTTACATTGAAGATTTCGGAAAACATTCCAGAAAGTCAGTGATACATATTACACTAATACAGATGAGGAAGAAACAAATACAATATCAATAGTTAGGAAATACATGCAAACATACAAAATGGAACATAATCTTTGTACATAAATCTATAGGACACCCCCCCCCCCAAAAAAAAAAAAAAACAAAAAAAAAAACAAAAAACACCCCAACTTTTTATTACGGTACTGATCCATTAATGATAATGACTTTGTTTTTAAAGTAAGGTCATATAGGTAGAGAGTTTTGGCAGGAGCTGAATTGGGAATTTTTGCTTTTGACACATGTTTGGTCTTCAGGCTATGAAGTACACTCGTGATACAAGGACGAGAAATTGGAATGAACAGATCTGAAACTGGTGAAATCGTGTTTTGTCAAGTCTACTTTCAATGTCAATTCTTAACAGTTTTAGCAACTGTGATTCGTCGTTACTTTGGGTAAGTTCTATGTGTAGTTCAAGTCCAAACTTGTCCAACACGTACCAGTGAAAGTCGTTGGCAATTTGTCTTGTTAATATACATGATGTGACCACATGCTGAAGGAGGTCGGTATACTGTTGACCACATTTTTGACAGTGAGTAACGTCATGGCCTGGCTTTAATACCCACAGGGATGCTATAAACCTGGTTAATTTGCGTTCATAATTATTCCTCGCAATGTAGTATAGAGTGAAAGGGCGGATTTGTGTTTGTAAGTGTTGGAATCTCGAAAAATCAGGATGTCTATTGATTCTGTCGCGCCAGGTAGTCTCTTCCTTTTCAAGTAAAGTCATGTTGACCAATTGTTTCCACTGAGATTTGTTAGGGAAAATTGATTGATCAATGAAGTTCAGGAGGAAATCTGTAAGCTCATACTTCTGAAGTAAATTCCAAATATCTGGAATAAAACCAGATTGTACAGATTGGGTGCTATCAAAATACATGTGAAGACGAATGAGGAATATTTGTTTGGAGATGGTGTTATTGGACAGGGTGCAGAGTTTACGTAGGAAGAGAAGTTTACGTCGATCAATTTCAGTTGTGATTCTTATTAGTCCCAGCATTGACTCACACATATCTGACCGCGTTTGTTCAGGAAATCCCTGAATTCTTTTTGCTGTAAAATGTTGCAACTTGTTGAGCTCCAGTAGATCGCATTTTTGAAGTTCATTCCAAAGTTCGCAGCCATATAGTAAGGTTGGAATCACGATTTTCTTATATAAACTCGCGGATGTTTTGGGGTACCCATCCCAACGTTTGCAAGACCAAAAAAGACCTGCCTTGCTCTTCTGCAAGCGTTGCGGGTGCGGTTGATGGAACGACGTGATCTATCCTGTAGTATTCCTAGGTGAGTGACGGAGTCAGTTTCAGTAATTATTTCTTCGTCAAGTGTTAGAGACAGCTTATAGTTAGAATTTCTTCTCTTGCCAAATATTATAATATATGACTTTGTAGAGTTTAGTTTGTAGTTCCATTTTTTAGAATATTTGAGAACAATTTCTAGCATTTTAGCTAAGTTATCTGGAGAATTTGACAGGCACGTGAGGTCATCTGCAAGCGTAGGGCAGCAGCACTCTAAACTTCCAATTTTACATCCCAGTGTGCTTTTTACTAAGTGCTGTAGCAACTCGTCTATAAATACCAGATACAAAAATGAGGACTGGACGCCTCCTTGTTTAACGCCTCGCTTGATATCGAACCATCTAGACTGGTATTTGCTAACTACGACTGCACTTTGTACACTTTGATATGTATTCCCTATTATTCTCCCGATTTTCCCCCAAATTCCCAAATTATATTGTTTCAAGAGTAGAGCAGCGTGCCAAACGGTGTCAAAGGCTTTCTGAGTATCGAGAAAGGCAGCATAGGTAGGGCTACCACAGTCAGAGTTATAATTAATGACCTCTTGAAGATTAAATGTGGCCGTGAGGCAGCTTAGATTCTTTTGAAAGCCTTGTTGTTGTGGATTAGGGAATATGGTTTCCTTCGTCACCAAGAAGTTATTAATTTTTGCTTGCACAATTTTTTCAAATAATTTGTACAGCACTGGTAACAAGGATATTGGCCGATAATTATCGGGATCAGCTCTGCTTTTCCCATTACCTTTGTAGATGGGCACGAAAAGACCTCTTCTCCATGTACTTGGTATATATTCATGCTTTAATATCGAGTTGAACAATTTTAAGATTGTTTTATTTAGCTGAGTACCACCATAGATAAGGTGCTCATTTTGAAGGTGATCATGACTTGGAGCTTTCGACTTTTTTAACGTACGAAGTGCGCTGCATAGTTCTTGCTCAGAGATTTCATCATCTAAAGTTTCTTGTCTATGTAAGTGCTTCTTAGAATAATGTTTGAGATCACAGATTGATTTTCTCTACTGAGTTATAAAAGTCTTTGTCATAAATATCATAATCTTTCGGTGTGTACAATTCAGAAAAAAAATCTGCAAAAGCACCAGCTACCGAAGGTGGGTCAGAATAGGTCTTACCACCATAACAAATTTCAACACAAGATTTGTGTTTGTTCGGTTTGCTCTTTTTAATTAGATGCCAAAAAATGCGTAAATCGCATTCGGCCGCTTCTTGAATTTCATTCAGAGAGTTATTCAGAAAAGATTCACCAGCTATTCGTTGAGCGTTCCTGAATTCAGGCTTTGCTTTTTTATATAGAGCATATGTTTCGTGCTGCAAGCCTCTTCGCCTGCCTTGTTTCACCCAGACTATGCGTGCTTCACGTTCTATTTTATGACTCCGCTTTAATGTTTCATTCCAGTATGGCTTTGTGCGTGGGTTAAAACGCTTAATGGGAAGCGCGTCTCGTGCAGCTTGTAGCATGCATTCAGTTATATCAGTGCACAGTCGGTCTATTTCGTGCGGACCGTTAATCTCTCTTGTAAGTTACGTGCTAGTGCGTTTTGATAGTGACCAATCTCGTTGTTGCCGACTTTGTGCCATGCCGTTAGGTCCTGCAGTTTCGATACCTTTGGGATTATATTGTTTTGGATCGGAACTGAACAGAATACGGGTAAGTGGTCTGATGTTGTAGAAATTTTACCTTCCTGGATTATTTCACAACGCTTAACATTGGAACTAACGATGATGTCAGTCAATATGTAATCGAGCATGGTTTGAAAAGGGGCATATGAATATTTTGGACCGATACAGTTTGGTGCAGTATTTATCGCCTTTATCTGATTTCGGCCCACGAAGTCCTTTAATTCTTTACATTTACGGGCGTTAACTCTAGAGCAGTCTATCAAACTTGTGTTCATGTCACCTGCAATAATGACATGCCCCTCTTCCGAGAGGTGCTCGTACAAGTCCTCACGAATCTCAATTATTTCACGGTAGTGCTTAATATCGTTCTCTGAGGGCATGTAGACACAGATTAAGTATAGAGGTTTGTGAGAGAGACCAACAAGCTTTGCACCTATAATTCTGTCGTTTATGTTTTCCATTGGTACAATTTTTTGTTCCAGTTGTTTTTTGAACATAATTGAGACCCCTGATTTGCCACATTTGATTGGCCCGAAGGGATCTGATGTCTCCTCGCAACAGGTAAAAGTTGCATATTTGGAATGTATGGAATCCATAAACGATGCATTTTGTGGACGAAGCTTGTGTTCATTTATGAATGCAATGTCACAGTCATACTGATTCAATAAGTTGCCGAGACATATTGTCGATGACATTATGCCTCTGTAATTCCATAAAAGTAAATTTAAAGCCATTGTTACACTTAGTTTACATAAGTAAAGAAATAAAATTGACATTGTAGTTTCAAAGATCATGTAAGGAATAGGTTAGTGAGATATAATGAAACGGAATATGTTATCTATTATTGTAGTTTTGAACAGGTGATTTGACCCTTTTAGCAGGAGATTTCCAGTGAGTGCAAATGATACCATCGGGCCAGGAGAAATCTTCCGATTCTGCTATTTGTGCATATTGTGAATTAACATTTATACGTGCATATAAGGTTCCAGATTTGCTGCGGTACAAGGCTAGAGAGCTTATTTTTACGCCATTTTTTGGGAAATGGGCATAGATGACCGCCCTAGTGGATGAATTATCAATTCCCCAAATTAAATAGCTGACATTTCTTTTCCTATATAGCCCTATGAAAACTTCACCGGGATTTTCAGAGTTTTGTTCCTCCTGGTCTAATAGATTTTGACCTGTTGTTGTTGATAGTGGGTGAGATTTTACTGTGTTTGGGGATGCTGAATTACTTGAAGAATTATTTCCATGCGCTAAGTTAGATTGTTTTTCTTGGATTGACATTTTGTTTGTTTGTACATGATTGGTTATCATACATACATTAATATCCTTTAAACTTGCTCTTGTTTGAGATTGTCCATCAATGGCAAGAGACTGAGTCCGTTGATCATGTGCTTAATTTGCAATATCAGTACTTGAGATTATGCTGAGAGGCCAATGGAGTAAAGTGTCTTGACCAAGAACACACCACAATAGCCGACCCGGGCTGACCCGATGGTAGGATTCGAAACCCTCACCCTGCCTCAATTAGTCGCATCTTACAACGTGTAGGAAGGCCCTATATCTGAACCCACAGGTGGGATTGACTACAAAATATAATGTATAGTTACATGTCACTTAAAGACTTGATAGTAATTTATATCTTCGATACGATTCTAAAATGCATTACCTCTCCTGTTTGGTCCAAGTGAATCATGCATCATGGTTAGGCGTGTTAGAAATTTTAGTACGCCGCCAGCTTCCTTAACTACAGGGCTATTTAGATGAACAGCCCATCTTACGTCATCACATAAACAAACAGTCACAATTGTATGCACAAGAAACAGTAGCTGTTCTGTTGTGTCGATTTTGCATTTACCATATAAAGACACATGTAAATGCTTCCAAAAGTCTGTACACAGAGATTAACAAATTCTGCTGAAAACACGAACTCTTAAAGATATGTTCGGGATGGATTGTGACGTGAAATGTCCTTAAAGTAAATGAAAAGCATGCCCTCACTGCTAAGTTCAAGCTTGCAATCCGTATACAGTGCGATCAAACAAAGATGTCAGACGTATCAATAAATGATTATTACTTTTGATCAAGTGAAATTGATATTACTTCTGGTACGCCTTATTTTGAAGTAGTCTTAGGGTAAACACAGGAACTCATTCCTACAGGATTGTAGCATCCCATTCGGAACTACTTTGTCTATTTCTGCGATTGGATTGACTGTAGGATTGACCGAATGGCCCCCTCCCAATAAAAAACCCCTTTATTCGATATATTTGATAGGAATTTTGCAACACACACACACACACACACACACACACACACACACACACTGGGGGTGGGTGTGCTTGTGCGGTTGCTACGCCACTGCTGAAACTACCTTATACATGATTGGTGCGCTTCAGAGACACACAACAACATTTTGGGTTTGGTTGGGCTCAGCCTGCTTTGAGGTGCTTTGTCATGACAAAACATTTTGATTAGTTTTGTTGGGTAATGACAAAAAAAAAGCGTCGTGCATAAGGACACGACAACGGCAGTTGACTCACCGTAACCCTTGAATAGACAACGTTACTTCTGTCAAGAAGACTAGCCAATAAGCTACCGCGCCTCGACAGGTCTACTAACACAAGTAGAAATATTCATTTTGTATTTATTGTGTATGATTTAAAACTAAACAGAGTAGTCAGGAATAAATTAGTGTGTACTGAGCAGAAACTCTTTTCATACGCAATGTATCTTATTATCATGACCTTGTATTAGATGCTACTATTAAATATGAATCTACATGGATACAATGTATCATGCTACTATTGAATATTCATCCATATGGATACAATGCATCATGCTACTATTGAATATTTATCCATATGGATACAATGTATCATGCTACTGTTGAATATTTATCCATATGGATACAATGTATCATGCTACTGTTGAATATTTATCCATATGGATACAATGTATTATGCTACTGTTGATTATTCATCCATATGGATACAATGTATCCTGCTACTGTTGAATATTCATCCATATGGATACAATGTATCCTGCTACTGTTGAATATTCATCCATATGGATACAATGTATCATGCTACTGTTGAATATTCATCCATATGGATACAATGTATCATGCTACTGTTGAATATTCATCCATATGGATACAATGTATCATGCTACTGTTGAATATTTATCCATATGGATAAAATGTATCCTGCTACTGTTGAATATTCATCCATATGGATACAATGTATCATTTGAACACACAGAAAGAAGGTCGTTTGTGCAAATATTGCATATGATTTTGGTGATCGAGAGATCAAAGAAATTGAAAGAAATTAATGAATGAATAGGAAATTACCTATAATTAATAAAAGAAAAAAATACGAAAGAATGCGAAGGAATGTTTCGCATATATAAACCAGTGGCTAGGACCTGATCTGATGGATAAACCCCTCCCTTTTAAGAACAAGGCACAGCCTATATAGCTCATTGCCTCAGTGACCAAAAAATGAGTGTTGTGGAAATTTTATTCGTGGTACAGGCCGGTTAATTGGCCTGGTTATCATGGTACCTATAGTTTTAAAATGTTTGCACACTTGGGCTCATAAAGGCGACAAAAACCGGAATTTTTACGATGAAAATTCACAGTAATCTGTTTGATATTACAAAATAATGGGTATTGAATCTAGATTTGTTTTATATCAAAGACATACGAGGATCCGTTTTAGTGTAAAAAATTTAAATGTTTTACAATAATTGGCATATTATGATGTCAGCAGAAATGCTTCATTTGCCGATATATTTACAGACATTTACTCGTACATACTTTTCGGACAATGTAACATAAACATCAACAGTTCTAGTTTGCTCGAGGGTGAAATGTGACATTGTTTTCCACCGTTTCCATGGCAACCTACTTGAATATAATTACGAGGACAAATTATGCCGTTCGAGGACCGATATTACTGAGATAAAGTACATTATAATGTATTGATTTTTGGAGGCTAGACATCAAAATATAATTGCATTAAAGACATCTTTGTTTCATTTGTAGTACATTGTGTAAGAAGACACCAGTATTTTTCAGTTTCAGATATTGCAACGGCTAAATATAGCAAATAAGGTCAAAATGTGTTCGTTCAAGAAAAAAACATTTTGCGGCACATACATGTTTCAGGTGACTAAATGAGTAACTTGTAATATTATGTTTCATTTATGTGTATGTATATCAGATTTAATGTCATCTCTATGGCAACATACTAATAATCACAAAATGACTGTCCTATGATAAGCATCGTGTCTGTTATAAACATACCATCAATAGACCTGTATGGAAAGTGTCGTACGCTAGCAAAACCAGAAAGCAGGAACTTATTTTCTTCAAAGGTTTATAGGCGTTGCCTAATTGTAATCTAACTCAGTATCCCAAAATCAGATAGTCCTACGCCCGATGCCTGTCTAGAACTGTATGAGTATCTTTAGGGCATGTGGATTTTATTTTGGGCAAGTGTTGCTTAAAAAGTCATTTTCCCTTGGTGTGTATGTAGGAAAAAATATATGGAACCCTGAAGTTGTCAGAATTGATATAGATGCAAATATAATGTAGTATTTTGTAACTAGTCATCTAGAAGTGCACATCGCTCAATACGTGAAATGTAGGCTGACACAAACTAACTAACACTTGCCAATAGAGTCGCAACCTGTGTTGAACATGTATGTCAGAACTCAGCCTTTCTGTGATGCCGAATGAGTCATTTGTAATCATATTTACTTAAAGCTGATTGTCGTTTCCTGGGACCCATCCACTGCGTACTAAAGTTTGGAGAGTTGGTCCAGTCAAATCCCTATTGCACCATATGGTATACCTGAGCCCTTCTCGAAGAATTTCAGCTTGAATGCATCTTCTGTGGGAAAAAGATGTGCTTCCGATTTTGTTGTTGTAGTAGCACGAATGTATCTTAGTTTAATTAAATGTTCAACAACTCCACATCGTGTATCTTACAACGTCAATGCGATTTTTCACGCTACAGGAAACACTTTATCAATAGTCAAAGCAGAGTCTGAGCGCCATTCATATCTTCATGTTGCACTTGTTTACTGTTAACAGTTTTATAAGGTGTACTGGTGGTGTCACAGTATGTTAATGTTATACGGTCTGAAGACCCTTGCAAGCACTGCTTGTCAACTTGCGAGGAACTGTATTTATCCAGATGAATCTCTGTCTTTGTTTTTGCTTGGAGGCCAGCCTACACGAATATTTGTGAGCTGCTCTTTGCTGGAGTAATACAATAGCAAGACAAGGAAGTCAGTGTCATCGCATCTGTTGACTGTGCAATGGATATATCAATAGCACGTGGGAGCATTCCTGTATCGGTTTCTTCTTGCCTTGAGTGTAAAGCTAGGCAAGTCTCCAACGTGTAATGTATCCTTTTCTGAAGAGCTTGCCATCCTTGAAATCACATGCATATAGAACAGAAGTTCCTTTGGGAAGTTTACCGTATGCATTTGATTCAGTCTATTTACTAGATTTTTTCCAAAAAACGTCTGTCATCTGGAATAGTTTATGTTCCTAAAAACGCGTAAGTCAAATACCACCTACAGTATTGCCTCAGGCACGTCGTTAACGTCCACTGAGCTTTACCGAAATTGTGTCGTTGTATCAGTGGAAAAGCAACACTAACCTTAAAGCCATAGGCATTTGTTACACAACATTGATATCTGTTGTTACACAACATTGATATCTGTTGTTACACACCATTGATATCTGTTGTTACACAACATTGATATCTGTTGTTTCGATAAAATCTCTGCCCAGTCATCAAATGTTATAACACGTGCTTCATTTAGTGACCGGATGAAAGCCCTTTCATCAAAGATATAAGCGGTTGTTCTTTCAAGAATATTTATGGGTGGTAGGTATGTGAGCTCATCGCTGTTACCATATGTTATCTACTTTAAATTTATTAGCCTTCTTCATGGATCCATCGTCATAAGTAAGGAACAGATGTATAGTTGCTGGCTCGCGTTAAAATATGATGACCAGTGCCACACGGCGATTTCGTCATGAGGTAGGGACAGAGGTATAGTTGCCAACTCGTGTTAAAATACGATGTCCAGTGCCACACGGCGATTTCGTCTTGAGGAAGGGACAGGGGTATGGTTGCCATCATGTGTCAAAATATGATGTCCAGTGCCACACTGCGATTTTTTTCTGAAGCTGGCAAACGTCAGAAAAGATTTCCGAATAGAAATACGGCGTGGCTGCTTTACCCATACGAAACGGCTATCGTTTGCAAACGTCGGCATGTTCAGTGTAGGCACTGGATCCCATTAACTAATAAGAACGACTACTAGTCAATATCATTGTCTTGACAAAGTCAGCATAAAGCGATATAGTTGGTGTTTTCCATTTTCTTGTAGGCTGTCAAATGCACTCTCTACTTCTTCAAATAAAAGGAGGCCAATAGCAATTTTGATCTGGCCCTGTATGCACGAAATTCCTCAGCTTGAGTGCACACTCAGATTCAGTTTATGATAGCTGATAATGAACAGATTATTTCATATACAAAAGTTGTAAAGTATAGAATTTATTCATAAGAAGAGGGTTGTTAAATTTTGGTAGTTTGTTTAATGAAATATTAACCAACAATATGTTTTGGACGGACAAATAAGTGTGTCTGTATAGGGCTAGATGGTAGGGAAGATATTTCTGTTCAAATGGACTCTAAAACTTGCGTATTGTAATGGCCGTGATCTTTGTGATATCTGTTTCATTTCTGAACATTCTTGACGTACTAATTTCCTCACTCTAATATTTGCACCTGTTTTCCAATACAGTGATTGTAATGTCTCTCTCTCCACGTAAGTTAATGAAGGTTCATCCTCCACTAGTAAGTGCGTTCTTTTGGAGGTTGAAACCAATAAAAAAAACCTTAACTTGAACACTTTTTGGTAATGATCTGTTCCAATGTTTGATATGTGTTGACAGAATTCAATCCTTCTAAGTAAACCAAAAGAACATTTGTTGATGACTGTTAGCCTATGGATGCTTTTCTTGGAGTGCAACCTATACAGATGTAAATCTGGATGAATGGTTTTGACCAGATAGCTTGAATCTGCAGAAAGTCTTGCTAACAGATGCCAAATGGAGGTCAAAACCAGCCTTACGTTCTCTGTCCTCTGCAATTGTAAGAGGATATATATTGCATCAACAAAACTTGCCTGAGAAAAAGACCCTCATCTTCTAATTTCTCTTTGATTTCGGTTGACAGCTGTTGACACAAGATTTGAGCTAAAATTCGGAGTTTGAGCTTGAATGTATACTGCAAATCTTTGAGCACAGATGTAAATCATCGGTCAAAAATATGGTCCTTCCCCCCCCCCCCCCATCCTCCTTCTTGCAGTCATGCAGCTACTGCTTCGAGCGACAGCCTAGACAAGGCCACTAAAGCCAATGTGATGCTTTGCATACCTCTAGTCAATTGCTTACCGTCAAGCACAAGACGAATAGTGATGCTTTGCATATCTCTAGTCAATTGCATACCTCTAGTCAATTGCTTACCGTCAAGCACAAGACGAATAGTAGCGTCTCGATCACACCAGATTCAAATAAGATTGACAAGAGTTAGGGTTTAGGGTTAGGGTTAGGGTAACCCTAACCCTAACCCTAACCCTCACTGAACAATTTATCGGTTGATGCCAAAAAAAAATTTATCATCAGGTGCATGTCTCCGAGACCTTGCCGGCCAGTTGCTCCGGCTGTACCCACACAAGAACTCGAGCCTTGAAGTAGATCGCAAATTCAGCTGTGATTTGAATATTTCACTGACCAGGTTTGATAGCAATTGTAGCTAGCCCCAGTGGAGTTGTGCAAATTGTTGACGGACTTGTTGGTAAAGCATTGTCAGTGATCAATGCCTCACTACTTCAGCACTGTGGTCACCTGGTGATACATACGAGTTGGACACTAACCAGGATGGAACAAGCTGGTTCTGGTTGTTGATGTTGATGTTCTAGATGGGATCTTTCTTCCCTGCGATTGAAGTAAAATGTTTAAAACTACAAAATTGTTCCTTTTTTTGCATGTTTTTAAAATTTTTACAAGCAAAGTAAGCTCAGATCTTTCTGTCATTGTCACATCAATATTCCTGGCTCATCAATTTGTAGTTCCAGTTATATTACTTGTCATTATTGGTGATAAATGTCAATCTGATATAATCGTTTAGAACACAAGTGTTAATAATAATTTTGATAACCAGCCCGATTAAACAGTCAATAACATGAGTAAAATGTTAACAACCATAATTTACTGATTGCTGAAAGATTAACTTTCAAATGGTGTAAGTGGTGCAGTATTCTCATTTGGGGAGTGGCAACTTCTGAACTAGATTTTCTTTTAAAGTTTGACCGCTTCTCTAACAGCACTGACTAAACGATATTTTAATTGACCCTTACGAAGTAGTTATACCCAAGAGAAGTGTTTTAAAGGATGAACAGTCGTTGAATGTGTCAGAAAATAAATAAATAAATAAATAAAAATAAATAAAATAACCAAAAATAACCAACAATTCAATAAAGGTAATATTCAGCTAATATTAGCAGACGCCTTTTATTTTCTTTCAAATGTTAATAGTCGCCCTTAGCAGGCGACACGGCATGTTACTTAAACTGTAGTTTGTCACAGGTAGTTCAGAGTTAATGAGAAACTTCAGAGCGAATTTGTGTTTGCTACGATTGTAAATTAAGCATGATATACGAGGAGTAAATACACCATGGAAACAGCAAAGTGAATGTACCTAATGCCCTGCATGTACCCGTTAAATACCAACACTATACATAGCTAGAGTCGCAAAGGTATCATACTGCTTTCGACATGATTCTTTTTTGCGTAGCGTGATTTAGCTTCTGATTGAGTTCTCCGCCATTTCCCCTCGATTTCGCCCTTCTTGCACTGTATCACTCCATCGAATTATTTCCGATATGGAATTTTGTAGAAAAGCCACGAGATTTTCGTATTGGCATGTACTGTAATCTTATATCGTTAGATGCAAGTTTATGTGACTGCACACATTTCTATATCTGTGTAATATCACACTGTTGTACATGAAGCTATCAACTGAGTTTGCAAACTTAAGTACTAAAAAAAGAAGTATGTAAGCCTGTATTAGGTTTAATGGCACGTCAGCATAACAATGGATATAGGGTGCCGATTTAAGGTAAAGTTCTAAAAATGTAAATATAAAGTAAAGCACAAAAGCTTTAAGAAGATAAACCCTTACAAACAAGCGTAAATATGAGGTACTATAAGATAAAAGATAAAATGTACAAATGTAAATACAGTATATAAAGAATTACGTACAAATTAGGACGATAAATCTTTCCAAACAAACGTTAACATGAAGCACTGCAAGAAAAAAGGTAAAGATGTTAAAATTCCGTAAAATGTAAATAAAAGATAAGGGTCTTGTTTTTCTTTTCCTTTTTCTTTCCATCAGTACATTAATCCCAGTTCTGTCCAAACTTTATGATATATACAGTTTGCAATCTTCCTGATGAAGCCTCCTCATTCCATAGTTATGCACTCCCCACAGGGGTCAATATTTATGTTCAAACTATTTTTTGTTGTTGCCATTTGCTAAGTAGTCTCTTCTCTCGCCAACACTTGGGAAATAAGTTAATAGGTTCTTCAAGTCCATATTTGCACTATAATACTTCATTCACAAGTTTTGCACTCTCCACGGGGTCCAGTTCCTACATCAATTCATAAAACTGATAATTTGGTTTACAAATAAATATTTATATCGCAATTATGCACAGTTAACATATATTAATTTGGTATGAAAGAAGAATATAACTTTCGGCCTATTAGATTCTACAATGTTTTCATTGAACAATTACAAGAAATTAGACTGTGTTCAGATACATGAATCAGCTATGTATTTGATGATACATGAGTGTTCATTTCAAATGAAATGTATGAAACGAGTCGAATAGTTTCTACCTTTTGTGAGCCTTGGCGGGCGAAACATTGAAATAATTTGACGAGTTTCATAAATTTCATTTGAAATGAGCACAAATGTAAGATTCAATTTATCGCATGACGAAAAATGTTAATTTTATTATACCAAACTGCAGAATTATGTAGTGAAATTACTTTGAAATACATTCGCATTCCTCGATAGATACGCCTTTCCTTTTATGGCTTTATAGCGTCATTTGTGACGTAATGAGGTGTTATTACCGTGTTACATATATGAAAATTATGATATGGGTATATTAACGCAGATAACACGGTAGGCATGCGATAAATAGAGGATTTCAAATGGGTAATTTCTTATTGAATTTATTAAACGAGTTGAATAATTTCTAGCTATTGCGAGCCTTGGCGAGCAAAAGCTGGAAATTATTAAACAAGATATTATGTTTACCACAAAGTTTTTATTTAGAGTGGAAATAGTCAAGATAGAAAGAAGAACAAATAATTTTCGGCATTTCATTTCATTCTGGCTCAGACTCTGCACCTTAAATTCTTGCGCGTGAAAAAATAGTCCCAGACGCGAGTTGAAGCAATATTGCACAATTGGACAACTAAAAACATTTCAAAGTAGAATGTTGTTTACAGATTACAATTCAACGAGCAAATATCTGTCCAATCAATAGATAATTTGACACGGACATCATTTTCAACACTGGATCTCCAATGGAAATTCCTGTGTGATGTCACAAAGTTCACTCGGTCAGATCAGCTGGAGTAGTTGTGACGCCATATACATGGTATTCAATGATACTGCTTACAACGTTTCCACCGAAAAGTGTGTCGAATCTACCATGGACATTCACCATAGATGTAGTATTGGATATGGCAGAAGAAATAGCATTCCAACTGTTGGATGCAGAACCTTGTACTAAATCTAAAGGTGTTATGCGGCTGCCGGTTTGCTTTCATATGGCTTTCATATTCCCAGATTTAATTTTTTTGACCGTATATTTGCATTATATGATTTGGAAGAATGCTGTGGTAAGATAACTTTTTGTCACTTGAGAGACCAGTATTTGTCGACATTCTCTTCATAAGCGAAGTTAGTTTATTTACTCCAATAGGTTTGCATTTAAACCATGCTTGTCCTCAAGGTGGGGTGCGAGATCCACACCACAGTAATGTAAAGTTGATAGTCTGCATTATAATAGGCTGGTGGACGTGGACCTACATAGACTCGACATATTTGCGTTGGACAGTGTGACGGATTTTCTCGGTTCTCCCACATTTTCCGTTTAACTATGCAAACGTTTACTCGTGTTCTAGTTTTTGTTTTGCATTCGGAGAATCCTATGTAGGATAAATGGGACATATTCCAACCTACGTAACTACTACTGTGCGTTTTTGTGATAGTCGCCTCCCCCCCCCACACCCCCCATATCCTTTCGGCTACCGATTGGAAAGACGGCCGCCATATTGTTGATACCAGTAGTAGATTAAATTGACTCCAGAAGGCAGGGCAAGGAAAATTCCAACGGTCGCAGCCAATCAGTAATGAAAATACTGCGCAAGGATTTCATGGGCGTATTTGGACCTGTCAGATTCACAGAAAGTGGTATGTTAACGTGTTGATATATCAAAAATAATAAACCGCAAACACTGTATGTAAAGTGTACCAACTATGTGATAATAATATTTTTTGAACATAAAGCTGATGTTGTCGATGATTATTCTGTATGACCATTGCAAAGCACCTTAATCAGACTAAAACTAGGTTTTTTAGAATGCATATTTTATGGGGTCAAGCTAATTCTGCTAGTAAATGTCTCCCAAATTTTATCCCCATAATTGCAAATTGAAATACTGTGTTTTCATTATTTTTCGTGGAATTTAGAGTCATTTAATATTTGCTACAAACCATAAACGTTAAGATAAGAAGGGTGACTAATTGTAGAACTTGTAACCACGTACTTCTTTTTTTTAAACTTCTCCATGCTTTTAGAAGATAGGATTATAAAAGTATAAATTTTTATATAGGTCTTGAAAAGGAAAACCCATCTGGTTTGAGAGATTGAGTATTAGGCACATATAAGAGACTTGATGATAAATTAAAATTTCTTAAAATAAAGAAACGTGTTCATGAAACATGTATGCCCCTCCAGAGTGCCTGAAATGACCTAAACGCAAAACTTAACCAAGGGTGTGATGGACGGAAGTATTGACAAGGGTAACGCAATATACCTGAACCAGTAATTTTGAACATTCATATCTCTAATACTATTAAATACATTTTCTTCAAAACTGTAATGTTGTAAGCCTATGAGAGTTTAGTGAACATGTCATGGAATTTTATATATGGCTTACGGTTGAAATGAAAACAATGTTTTATAAAACAACAACAAAATCTATACATAGTTCACTAGAACGTATACTTAGCTATATAATTACAAACTGAGTGGGAATAAGCTTTGAGACGATGGAGAAATCTCTTTTGTCAAGTATTTTTAAACAAGAGTTGTGAGAAAAGACAGCAAAGTTTTCCTGGGCACTAGTGTTTTATGCAGGTTATTTCTGGTGTCGGAAGTTATGAAGATAAAATGCCTAAAGCTGGCAGCAAAAGGCAGTAAAATAAGACTTTTTATGGTAGTACCTGTTTTTGAAGACCATCCCTTTTGCCAACATAACTTGGTCTCTCAAGACAGGTGGTCTCTCATTGCAGGTCATTTCTCTATATCATAGATTAGTTTGTGCATTGCGTATCATCTGGCCCTCTGCCATAAAACTTTAAGTAATGTTTTTGAGTAATAAATGTTACTCCAGAAGTGAAAATCTTGCTTGAAATCGAGAAATGCCGCCTTTTGATTGGTCAGAAGTGAAAATCTTGCTTGAAATCGAGAAATGCCGCCTTTTGATTGGTGAGAAGTGAAAATCTTGCTTGAAACGAGAAATGCCGCCTTTTGATTGGTAAGAAGTAAAAATCTTGCTTGAAATCGAGAAATGCCGCCTTTTGATTGGTCAGAAGCGAAAATCTTGCTTGAAATCGAGAAATGCCGCCTTTTGATTGGTCAGAATATGCAGAGCAAGATTTAGAGTCGAGTAAAGTTTAATAATAGAGGGACCTAGTCTCTCAAGACAAGTGGTCTTTCATAGCAGCGGTCTTTCAATACAGGTGTGTTATGTTAACCTGACTATGGATGCTGATGACATCAGAGCATAATCTCTCCTGTTCTTTGTACAGCTGACATAAAATGTACAATGTTTGAAAATCCGATTCAGAATTTTCTTTCATTTTGAAACAAAACTTGTTTCAAATTTTTATGATTCATTATGTTTGCTATGCTATAAATTATCTGATGAGACAGCTGCCAGTGGCAGTCGGATTGCAAGCTTTTACTATTGTGAAATCATTTTTAGTTATGGGGTGCAATTCTTTGTCTATTGTTTGGTTCCTTTGAACTATGTCTTTGATACATCCAAATACCAATGGGCGTGACAATCGTATCTGAAAAAATGACTTAAGAAACTCTCAACGCAAAGGTAAGCACAAATCACTGAACCATGAACTATAGGTCACAGTGACCTAGTTTTAATGATGGATATAGTACTCCTAATGATACCATGTCAACTTATGTGACTCCATAAGCAACAGTGCTTGAGAAAATGGATTAAATATATTGGTGAACCAAAATCAACGGACCATGAAATATAGGTCACAGTGACTTAATTCTCACGTGACACATCTAGATATCAACTTACGTGACTGCATGCAAAATAGTATTTGAGAACATGACATAACTGCAAACCCTTACCTCAGTGTTGATGCCAGATGAACAGACAGATGGATGGACATCCAGTCAAACATGATCAATAACATCATCAATCCAAAGCTGAAATTGGTGAGTAATACGTTCCCCGCCCCCCCCCGCCCCCCGCCAAAAAAAATTAAATAATAATAATAATTCTTAAATACTTTTCAGATAAAAGAGAAAAGTTACAACGTCATGCATTTGGTTGTCAAATTTAAGGTTTTGGAAGGCTTTCAGTGTGGAATGGGAATCAAAAAATATTGATGACATCTTTTTTGGAGAGGTTTCAATGTCGTTCAAAGATTTTACCATGGCTGTAATTTCTGTGGTAGTAATGGAGGGTTTTTCCGCTAAGCGGCTCGAAATGTCGTCATTAGATGTTGGTACGGCAGCTCAAACCTTGTCTCCGTCTTTCGAACCGTCTGCATATATAAGGACAATACGAGTACAAGTTTTGCTTGTCGCATGCTAAAATGAAAGATAAAACTTGTATAGACCAAGGCAGCCGCTTTGGAAGTGCGACGTATACCCGAAATAATTATAAGCTACGTTCAACAAAGCGAACGGTGATCATACTGAACAAAAACTTCAAACTCGAACTCAGTGTACAGCAATGCTTACTATTATAACTTTTAATTCAGAATTAGGTTTACATCATGGAATTTTCAGATCTTTTTCTGAAAGTTCGTGTCAGAAAGTATCATGTGTTTTCTTCGTACTTACTTTACATCATTGACATGGATGTATTCAAAGTCTCCTTTCAAATTTCAGGATTTAAGAGCTCGTCGTTGAGTTTCATGCTCCACAAGATTCGACAGTACGGAACTCTAGACTGATTACACGGTGTTTATTATGTGATCAATGAAGCGAAATTTCTTTTTAAATTGCGACTTCAATCCGCTCTGCAATCACAGAAAAAAGCAATATTCTCTTCGTTCAGACTGTGCAAAATAAAAAGCCGATCCACTGGACATGTTCAATCACCCATGAAATGTTCAATGACCCATGAAATGTGTATATACCTGTAAAATCCACTCCCTATGTCTTACCAGCAAATTTACTTACTGGACTATTTCATCGGTTATAACAGTTAACTATATCATAAATAGTCCGTTTGCTGTTGAATTGTTAATTTAAACTCCGTGCTTGCGGATGTAGAATAGGCCCGATGCTCCCTCACTACATGCATAAGAATCGACTTATGGAAGCAACTTTTTTTGCACTGAGATGCATCCTGTGATGATGTTGCTGAGAAGTTCTTGGACTTTTTAAAAGAGTGCTCTTTATATAAACATTTTTTTTATTTGACTTTGTATTTTAAGGAATTTGCTCGTTTTTGCCTTTATATTTGTTTTGCATACATTTTTTTCGGGATACGTAAACTTAATTAGGCACTATACGATTTTATGAACTACCGCGATGGTACAAATTAGTCTGCCCTCCTCTTATTAATTGATTTTGAAAAAGCATTTGACTCTGTCGAATTGGACTCTTTGGAAAATGCTCTAACTTTTTAAAAAAAATTTGGTGAATCTATTTGCCAGTGGTTCAGATTATTTTGCAGCAAGTCCGAAAATGGTTATTTGTCTCAGTTCTTTCACATAGAGAGAGGATATCGTCAAGGAGACACATTAGCTCCATACTTATTTATCATAGGAATAGAACTTATCTCCGCTGAGCTCAAGAAGAACAGAAATATTACTGGTATTTTCTGTAATGACAGAGAACTTAAAATGGGTCAGTATGCCGATGATGCCTTTTTATTGTTGGATCGCTCTCCACAGTCTTTCAGATCTACCATCGGAACTCCCAAGGATTTTGCATCAGTTTCTGGTTTGCATTGTAATGTATCAAAATCTAAAGCTATCTGAATAGGAAGGAACACATTTTCAGAAGAAAAAATGTGCCAAGACATTGAAATAATTGGGTGTACTTCTTCCTTTCGGCTGCTAGGGATAGATTTTTCTTTGATCTTAGATGATATGTACGAGTTAAATTATGCAAAGAAGTTCAAAGAAGCCAAACAACTTATTGGTTGTTGGGTGAGGAGAAATCTGTCCCTTACTGGAAAAGTTGCTTTGATCAAGTCACTGATTTTGCCAAAATTTATTCATTTATTCTCAGCATTGCCTAATCCACCATTATATATAGAAAACGAATAGAACAAACTATTTTTAAAATTTATTTGGAGTGTTAAAACCGAGAGGGTAAAAAGAGATTCACTTATAGCCCCATCTACAGATGGCGGCATAGACATGGTTCATGTTCATTCTTTTATTCAATACATGAAGATCACTTGGATTAAATGCCTTTTTGCAAATGAAGAAGGACTTTGACAGAGTATGGTTAAAAAACTAAATTTAGGAAAATTTGGATGCATTCAGATATTAAAATTAGGGCAGACAAAACTAAGAGAGATTAGTAAATGTACTAGTAATAAATTTTGGCAAGACGTTATCCGTGCCTTAGCAACATGGAAAAGGGAGATCTCATAGGTGGAAGAATACTTGTCTCAGGATATTCTAAATTTTGTTGATATTAATAACTTTCATTCCTATACAAAATGATGGTCAAATGCAACAACATGTATCAAACATCTCTTTGATAACCAGGGATCGTTATTAAACTTTGAAGCAATACGTCAAAAGGCTCACACTAATAATTACATTGAATATTTCTCAATTATTTAAAAAATGTCTGGTCATTGGGGAAAAAAATATTAAAAATTATATCGACAAGGGAAACATTTATGAATCTTAATTCATAAACAATTTTGTTCTTAGCAAATAAGAATTTATATAAAGATTTGGTAAATAATAATAAAAATAAACCTTATGGAAACATGAGGCTTGATCCAGACAATTAAGGTGCCAGATAAGTGATCAAAACTGGACAAAATCTCCAATCTTGGCTAAGACGTGCACCAAATATACAAATTTTATTGCCTTTCAGTTTAAACTGATGCACAGAATTATTGTAACAAATCACTTTTTGAAAAAAATACATTTCATCAATGATGACACATACTTTCTGTAAACAAGACGTCGATTGTACAGTTACTGAAGATTTTTGTAATTTCAAAAAAGTATTTCTTTCTTGAAAATGACAAGTTGGGTGATATTAATTTCGTCATTCTGATTGCAAAATATCAAATTTATAGGTCACACTGTGCTTCAAAAACACCACATTTTTACAAGTTACAAAAACATTGTTTTATACTACCAAAAAAGTGAAAACTATTTAGCAAAGTTGCATAATAAAACGTTTAACTTCGATTAAAAGTGGACCTTTATTTTAACCTTAAACAGCTTGTAGAATACTACTATTGACTTCGAGAAAAAGTGGACCTTTATTTTAAACTTAAACAGCTTGTAGAATACTACTATTTAGCGTATAATTTTATATATCACTTCCGAATCTTAGTAACATCCTATTTTTCTTGATGAATGTTAAGACTCGTGTATATTATTCATGTGTGTGTGTGTGTGTGAGAGAGAGAGAGAGAGAGAGAGAGAGAGAGAGAGAGAGAGAGAGAGAGAGAGAGAGAGAGAGATTGCATGAGATATCTATTTGCATATATATATATATGTATGTATGTATCAATTCATATAGAATGTACAAGCGAAGAGTCAGGACTGCTAGATAATAATGCATAACTTCCTTAACACCTTGCCATGTGGTGTTCAAAGGAATTTGTAAAATCCTGACAGTCAAGTTTCAAAAAATAAAGAAGATTTTCTTATGTAAATGAATGCACGTGGGGCTTATAGCAAATTTTGGATAGGCTGTTAATATGTACTTCCCAGTAATATGTTTTGTTGGTGTCTAAAGCTAGTGATCGGTCTGCTCGTTTCTTTTCTTTTTAACTTCACGTCCGAGGACATGAAAAATTTATAGAATATTTTCAGATCATTTCGTAATTGTACCAATTGTTAGACAGTACGCGTATTGTACACAAACGTCAGTTTTGTTTCGTTTTCCTCAATATTATATGTTCCTCTCATTAATTATGTGCTCTGGCCTGAATTTCAGTCAATTTTTTTTTCTCAGTTATTTTCGATTCGGTCCAAAGTCATATGCATAAGCATGATCATACACTCATTTATGCAGCTGTAAATATGGCATATATACTTCTTGCTATATGATCTCTGTAATAGCAACACAGTGTCTACTCTTTTCTTTCAGAGTTTATATAGAAATCAATGAATCCGCGCGTCGATTTATGATACCGAATAAAGCACGCATTGGTGTACTCTAAAAGTATCGCCATTATGTTTTGTGGGACACAGTTTGCTAACAACGAAGTCCCAATTTGTCTTTTGTTGCTATTCATGGTATCTTGGCAAATGCACAGGTCTTTCATAAAAAGTGCGTGGCTAGCTTTGCTAAATACTGTTCATTCGTCAAACTTCAAGTTATATACACAAAATTAGATAGTCATCAAGTATGTTCAAGGCTATATCAATAATTTTCACATACGGGTCCAAGCTATGTATTCGCTAGTTGAAATCATTATTGAAAAATTGTAATTTCACTAATGCCCAGATTACTTCAAATTCAGCTCAGAAACGCGGGAAAATAAAGGCTATCAAATTTTCAATTTCACAAGTTTCACCAAAAACAAAAAGCAAAGAGTTTGAGGATTGTATTCTTGAAGTTAAAGACGGTACAGGTACAGGGGCAGCGCAAAGGGGGGGGGGGGTCGGGGAATTGGCAATCACCCCCGGGCACCAAGCGAAGGGGGTGGGGGTGGCGACGTCGTGAGCTTTTTTTTGCAACTGAAATTTTCATAGTATTTCACCTCACCATAGTGTAACGGGGGAAATTCTTCACAAAACTTATATTGGGGAGGGCAGGAGGATGGACGTTGATAACTGATATAAAAGCTGTTCTCTGTGGCAAAATAGGGGCGCCACTAAAGAACATTGCCTCCGAGCGCCTCGGTAGGGGCGCCACCGAAGAACATTACCCCCAGGTGCGCCTCGAACTCTTGCGCCGCCACTATGCAGGGATTATTACCTTCATATCACGCTTCAAATGAATGAAATCGACTTCTGATTGGCTTATAACAGCCTAAAAATAGGGATGGCATTGCTGATATAATTATGGTTAGCATTTTGCAATTTTATTAATCTATAACTTTCTGATACACGCGGGAGTTTTACTAGTGATCTAATTAACAAATCGGACACTCGCGGTTGACAGTGTTAGGCCCCCCCCCCCCCCCCCCCCCCGGCGATAATCAGGTTAGAAATTATAAATTGATGAATAGAATTACTAAGTTTTGTGCATTTTTTAGATCATTGATGCTTTTTGCTTTTATAATCGGTGTGTGTGTGTGTGTGGGGGGGGGGGGGGGCAGTATTAGGGTAAGCTAATACTATACCCTGTTATATGTTACGATAGACGCGACGTCCTCTGTTCTTGACCCGGTTTAATTCCTGGTCTCCTTTGTAAATGTCTATAGCGATCAATAATTACATTTAAGGTGCAGGGCATTCAACAATCAGGATTGAGTAGACTTTGGTTAAACTATCTCAGTATTAAAGTTTAGAACAATTAATATTTAATTTAATTTGAGTAAATGCGTCTATATGACCACGTTGACATACACTTTAGTGAACTTTCTTTTAATGAACTTGTGCAAATAATTCCATACAGATATCATAATGCCTTTCAAATGGTTCTATTTTGCATAGCGTACTTTAGCTTCTGACAGTTCTCCGCCATGATTTTCCGGCGATTTCCGTCCTTTTTACGCTGTATCACTCCATAGAAGTATTTCTGAGATGGAATTCTTTAGAAAGCCACGAAGTATTCTGGTTGACTTTTCATTGCAATCGGAACGTTCTGGAAGTTTTCCATTGCGTGTTAGGAAAAAACCTCGGATGTAAATAATGGTCATTTTGAACTGCCCTCAAGTCCGTAATTGTTATTGCGTCATAATAATTTCATAACGTTGCAATGATGAGATGACGTGTCATCGCTAACAGCAACGCAAGCAATGGTTGCAGACAACTGAAACAAAATGATTTATTAATTATTTTCTTTTTTCATTAAACAGTTGCAGGAATAACATTAAAACTTAATTGTGCAAGTATTTCATTGATTTTTGAAACGTCATCGAGTATTATTTTTAAGACTTATCATGTTATAAGACTCTGTTCTTTGCACATCTAGCCGGATGTTCGTCCGCCAAAAACCAATTTTTGGGAAGTATCACTACGATTACCTCCGAGTCTCTTTCAGAGAGTGGAAGTTATTCGACTCGCATCGTTAAAAGATGAGGATGACGATGGACTAAAGTTTAGATGATTCAGGAGTCAGAACAGCCATACGGCAGCGATATATTCTGAAAGTTTATGAACTGTGAGTAGCATGGTTGTCATGATGTGACTTTTGAGACAGAGGTACCCGGAAAACACGGAGGAAACCCCAGATCTTATGTGTGCAATTTACATACCCTTGCACATACCGAAACAAAAGTTGAGTCCTTGGATCGATGAAAACTGAGCGTATTATCCAGGCTCTATCGAGGGAATAACAAAATTTGTTCAAATGTTTGCGCAAAAAGGGAGGGTCAGGTCAGATTTACATCTTATTCATTGCCCCATCAAGATTTTTGTGTAGATTCACGCAGATGTGTGTGTGAGTGTGTGTGTGTGTGTGTGTGTGTGTGTGTGTGTGAGAGAGAGAGAGAGAGAGAGAGAGAGAGAGAGAGAGAGAGAGAGAGAGTATTCATGTCTGTTCGCGCGTGAGTATTTACCTTGATAACCACTGCAGAGTTGTGCAACTTTTGACATGACAAGCTGAATCGCAAGATTTACTGTTCAAAGAAGAATGACAGCAAATTCTTACTAAAGAAGGTTCTCAAGTATGAATGATTATATATTAATGTTCCTGATTACTTATGTCTTCGGAAAGTTTTGGTTAATACTACTTGAGATAGATATTAAAATCAATAAGGTAAATCTATCGAGCTAGCATTTAATTTCACGTCGTTTGTTATTTTAGTTATAAACATACTAGATTTGTATTCATCGGTGAAACAAAAGTTGGGTCGATATCAATTTCGGGGTTTGTTGTAGATATTGGATACTAGTATGCTCCATTGTTCCCGATTTCGTAAGGTTGATCTGAGCTTGGGCTTAAGGTTTCTTGTTGTTTCTCTCTCAAGACTGTTCGTGCTAAACTACTACTATTGCTTCTACTACTACTACTGTTGCCACTGCTTTTCTGATGATGATGATTATTATTATTATTATTATTACTATTATTATTATTATTATTATTACTATTATTATTATTATTATTATTATTACTATTATTATTATTATTATTATTATCGTCATTGTTATTAATAACATTGTTGACAACGTATATATATATATATATATATATATATATATATATATATATATATATATATATATATATATATATGGTTCGTTATTATTATTATCATCGTCATTGTTATTAATATATATATATATATATGGTTCGTTTTATTCATTAATTGTACATGTAAGTTGTACAGTATATTTTTCCTGAATATGAACCATACTCACCTTACTCTCGACTCATTAGAATTTGAATTAGAGCACACCAAAACCATCTCCACCCAAGTTTATATATTTAATTTCATGATGTTTCCTACAGTTAATAATCCTCGATGATGTATGATTACTATCAGCATTTCTTTTTGATGAAAAAAAAAACCCATACTGCTAGAACATTTCATTTTTTGATCATGTTCCACCACGCCCTAATATTTCTGATGTTGCAAATGGAGTGTACATTACATAGGACTTTTGGCACCTTCCCTAGTGTTTTCTTTTGATCAATAGATGATGACATTTGGAACGTGACAGAAGCTTCTGTAATCTATATTAACGTTGGATACAGTATCTAGGCTACGAACCTGTCACTTGAACAATTCAAAACGATGTCAGTCTTTCTTTGCAATGGTCAGAGTACTTGCAGCTATCCATGATTTTTACTGTAATAATATTATTTGCCATACAGAAAAATTCGGTTTAATTTAATTACTTTGTTAATTCTCTTTTAGAAATTCTGAATGTTATAATCATTGAATTTCTCCCATTTAACTTTAGAAAATCACTAAAAATTATGTAACATTATATTTACAAGTATATTTTAATCCAAAACAAGAATGAAACTGTGAAAGCAGTGCATTCGTCATTACAGTCAAATAATACACACACACACACACACACACACACACACACACACACACACATATATATATATATATATATATATATATATATATATATACATACATATATATATATATATATATATATATATATATATATATATATATATATATATATATATATATATATATAAGCAATTATACCTTATTTAACCCCTCATATGGCCAAAAAAAAAAAACGTGACCTTCAGTTTCTAGGTTGCCAGTGGTGATAAAAAGAGAACATTTGAATTTTCCCCACCTTGGCTCCATGGTTGGCAAGATACTGGTTTGTTACTTGTAATATGAGCTTGCTACACTTCTGGTATGTGCGGGATAACTCTCCTCAAAGATTGATATGGGTTGTTTCTATAATTGGGACTAATTAGGTCACAGTTGAGAAAGGTAAATATAAAACCTGCATTAAAAACTAAAAAACTGAAAAAAAACAAAAAAAAAAAACAATGGTCTAGATTTGGCGACAGAACTTGGGTCTAGACTTAAATGTTATAATCAGTTGGATTAATTCAACTGTAATTCTGAGTTTAAATCTGACCAATAATGGTGAGATCTGATCTTTTCACGATGACGAGGAGGCTGATATAACAGATCTGTGAAGAAAAATTCGTTGATGCCTATATTTTGCTTAATGTCCAATGTAGGTAAATTTGTCGAGTTTGATGAAAAAAAATTTGCGAAAATTATTTTAAAAATGATTTGTGCTTTATTTATTAAAAAAGAAAAAAAGAGAACGAAAACAACAACAACAAAACCGGAGACTTTAGTATCCAGCCAAACATTTCGCACGTAAATGAATAAGCGTGTCCTCCATGCACGTTTGCAATGTTGTCTTCCTATACAGTTTGCGATGAAGGGTTTAATTTGGAGAGTCACTAGGGTTGACAAAGGGTTATGAATTATTAGGAAACCGAGGAAATGTGCTTATATATATATATATATATATATATATATATATATATATATATATATATATATATATTGTTACGACTCTATGGTCTAAGAAAAATGTAACAGAAAGAAAGTGAAACCAACAAATCAAGTAAAAATCAACAAGCAATTTATTACTAGATAATCAAAATGAAAAATCAAAAAGTCACTTACAGTAATGTGTTTTGAAATCCTAATAATCCAATAAGAATGATTGTTCTAATCACAAGTCCTAAATATAGAATGTTCCGAATTCACGGCTGTGTCCTTGAATGTTATGATGTGCTAATGGTCTCCAAAGTCCTGATGTACTAGTAATCTTGATGTGCTGATGTCAAAATGAAGTATTCCAAAATCTCTGAATAAGTTCACATAAATTCCAAAATTGTCAATTAAAAATCCAAAATCCAAAAGTTTATGAGCACTGTTATAATCCAATGAATATTTAAAATAATTCCTCTCTTAGAATTTGGAATGAATTTTCACAACTGTAATAGCTCTTTACAAGACTGATGGTAATGTCGAACTGAAAAAATGTCCACCAAACATGGTATATATATAGATTGGTCACATGACAGAATGTTCTAGAATATGAGTCATCTTAATGGCATTCTAACTGTAAACAAAATTCAACCTTGACCTTCAAATTGAGAAAACATATTGATCAAAACAACCTAATTCAAGGACACTAGTTAAACATGTTTTTCCTGATAACATTAAGATTCAAGCAAATATTAAAGCGAAGAAACATTTATAATTTCCTAAAATATTTATAATACTAAATAAACATCATACATAACACCTCCCCTCATAAAGAAAAAGAAAGATTTATGTAATAAAGCTTTCTTTTGAATATACATCTAATACTATAATAACCAAAATTACATAAGAACATGTTTTATGACACTAGACTTAATTACATCAAGCAATATTACATTTCTAGGCACGTGAGAGTGCATCTGCAATCACATTGTCTTTTCCTCTGATGTGTTTGATGTCAATGTTATATTCCTGCAATATCAAACTCCATCTCGACAATCTCCGATTTTTATCTTTCATTTTGTTGATGAAAGTAAGGGGATTGTGATCACTGTACACAATAATTGGAGAAAGAGCTGAGGTAACATACACTTCAAAATGCTGTAAAGCCAATATCAAAGCCAAACATTCCTTCTCAATTGTGGAATAATTTTTCTGGTGCTTGTTTAGTTTTTTAGAAAAATAACACACAGGGTGATCCACACCACTTTTGTCTTCCTGAATCAATACTCCACCAACCCCTACATCACTTGCATCAACAGATAATTTAAATGATTGGCTGAAATTTGGTGCAGAAAGAACTGGTGCATTCTTAAGCATGACCTTTAACTTGTCAAAAGATTCCTGACACTTGTCAGACCAATAAAATTTGGCTTTCTTACTCAATAAACTTGTCAAAGGTTCAGCAATTTTGGAAAAATTGGAACAAAATTTCCGATAATATCCAGCCATACCTAGAAATCGCATCAGTTGGTTTTTACAAATTGGAACTTGAAATTCAGAGATAGCTTTGACCTTAGCTTCTATAGGTTTAACTTGACCTTGTCCCACAATATGTCCTAAAAATGTGACACAAGCATGGCAAAACTCACTTTTGCTCAAATTAATTGTCAGATTCGCATCACTGAGTCGATCGAAGAATTTTCGAATGGTTTCCAAATGATCTTCCCAGGTGTTGTTGTAGATAATGACGTCATCGATATAAACGTCACAATTATCAAGACCAAATGTTATCATGTTCATCAGACGTTGAAACGTTGCAGGCGAATTTTTCATTCCAAACGGCATGACTTTATATTGATAAAGTTCATCTTGCAAATGCTGAAATTTCTTTTGCCCTTTCCGTCAGTGGAATTTGCCAGAATCCTTTTAAAAGGTCAAACTTGGTGACATATTCCGCATTTCCAATTTTATCAATGCAATCGTCCATTCTTGGGATTGGAAATGAATCAGTTTTGGTGACACTGTTGACTTTTCTATAGTCAGTACACATACGGAATGTATTATCTGGCTCGGGAACAAGAATACATGGTGAACTCCAGTTACTTTTACTTGGTTCTATGAAATCATTCTCCAGTAGATACTGAATTTCTTTCTTCAGATAGTTCTGTTTGAGAGGATTCATCCTATAAGGATGCTGTTTCACAGGCGCAGAATCTACAATGTCAACGTCATGATAAATTTTACTTGTTCGTGTTGGAACATCAGGAAACAAGTGCTCATAGTCATGTAATAGCTGTTTTAGTTCATTTCTTTCCTGTTGTTGTAGATGTGAAAGTTTCTGGTCTAGATCGTTCAAGATTTCTGAATTCCGAAGATTGGTTATACCAGAGTCACTATAGTCTAATCATACTCCATCGTTGATATCTTCACTGTGTGGGACAGGTACAACTAAATTAACAGAATAATTAGCTGAGCTATCTCTGTCAAAATATTCCTTTAACATATTTATATGACAAAGTTGTTTCTGTTTCCGTCTCCCAGGAGTGTTAATGATATAATTTAAGTCATTTACTTTCTTTTCAACGGTATAAGGACCATAAAATTTAGCCTGAAGAGGATTCTGAGGTATGGGACAGAGAGCCAGAACTTTGTCACCAGGTTTAAAAGTCCTTTCCTGTGAATTTCTGTCATACCTTAATTTCATTTTTGACTGGGTAGTGTAAAGATTAGTTCTTGCTACTTCACAGGCCTTTGACAACTTGTATTTGAAATCAGAGACATAATCAAGAAGATTAATCTTTGAATCTTCATTTGAAAGAAGTTTCTCTTTCAATAATTTCAATGGTCCACGGACAGTATGACCAAAAACTAGTTCAAAGGGACTAAAACCCAACGACTCTTGAACTGATTCCCTAACAGCAAACAACAACAAATGAACACCCTCATCCCAATCCTTTTCTGTATCAAAGCAATATGATCGAATCATATTCTTCAAAGTTTGATGAAATCTTTCCAAAGCACCTTGACTTTCAGGGTGATAGGCAGAAGATTTAAACTGTTGGATGCCTAATTCATGCATAACTTGTTGGAAAATTCCAGACATAAAATTTGACCCTTGATCCGACTGGACAGATTTGGGAAGGCCAACAAGTGTAAAAAACTTCACCAAAGCTTTCACAATAGTTTTAGTTTTTATATTTCTCAGAGGAATTGCCTCTGGAAATCTTGTAGATGCACACATGATGGTCAACAAGTATTGGTTGCCTAACTTGGTTTTAGGTAAAGGACCAACACAGTCTACTATTATTCTACTAAATGGTTCATCAAATGCAGGAATAGGTTGCAGATGAGCCTTAGGTATCTTCTGCTTGGGTTTTCCTACCATTTGACAAGTGTGACAAGATCTGCAGTATTTAGAAACCTCACTTTTGAGTTTCGGCCAATAAAAATGATTCAAGATCTTGTGATAAGTCTTACGGACTCCTAAATGACCAGCCAAAGGAGTTTCATGGGCTAAATTAAGAATTTCCTGTCGATATGACTTAGGAACAACAATTTGATAGCTCACTGACCACTCGTCACCAGCGGGTACATCAGGTGGTCTCCATTTCCTCATAAGGACCCCATTTTTCACAAAGTAACACACTGGAACTTGTGTGGCTTCAGTTTCACTAATAGCCCTCTGAAACAAACAAGATATCTCGGGATCTTGCTCCTGTTCAACGACAAGAGATTGTCGTTTGTCACCCTGAGTAGGACAAAGAGAATGAGTTGCCAAAAGAGGATCACTGTGATCAATACCATTTGATTGATCAATACCTGAGGAAAAAGTGACCTCATCAAAAAACTGACCAATACATGTGTCAGCTAAAGGAATAATATCCTGATCAACATCACTCTCAAGAGCTCTTTTTTCCATAGCTCTAGTAACTGCACAAGCAGGGTACAAATCAGGGATTTCAGTTTCGACAGGATCAACTTTCTGATCCAAACAAGGCTTGTCAGTTACAAGTGGATTAACCACAACCTTATCTCCAGCTAGGTCACTGCCTAGTAATAAATGAACACCCTCTATGGGTAAAGAAGTCACTGCCCCAACAGTCACAGGTCCAGAAGCTAAGTCTGATGCCAAATTTACACAATGAAGAGGAACATTTACAAAGCCGCACTCTACTCCCTGAACAAGAACACTTTCACTTGAAGATGACTCCTCAGACAAAGGCAAAGTACCTGATAATAAAAGACTCTGAGAAGCTCCAGTGTCCCTTAATATTTTAATTGGGATAGGTTTGGCAGAATCACCAATAAGTGATATAGAACCTTCTGACATGAATGGTTCATAAGCCTCCAAAATAGAATCAGACTGGGGTTTGTTTGACCCAACAAATGTATTGCTTTCAATACAAGACCGTGACCTTGACCTCGTAGAAATAAGAGCATTTGGAAAAGCTCTGTCTTTTCTCTGTTGCTTATTTTTCAACTTGAAGCAATCAGAAATAACGTGCCCTTTCTTTTTACAATAAGTGCACGTAGGAAGAGATAAGGATTTCTGATCAGTCTTATCAGATGTTTGATTCCTAACAGTTGTGCTGTTGTGAAATTTGGAAGTACTCGAATGAGATTGAAATGGTTTTTTACCAGAAAACTGCTGAGAGGACGACTTATTGCCAAATGAAATTTTGTGAGTCAAGGAATAATCATCAGCCATACGAGCAGCATTTTCCAAAGTTTCCACATTCTGCTCGTCAAGATAGGTTTTAACATCACTATGGATACACCTTTTGAACTCTTCAATTAACTTTCTCATGCACTCTATCCCCTCCTGGATAGGTTTTGAAATGAAATTCTGAACATTAGATGGCATTGTAAATGCTTGTTGGTTTCACACAAAAAAATTTCTCTATTTAAAAATCTTTGCCAAAGACAAAAAAAATTCAAAGACAAAATCAATATGAATTTCAAAGATAAATTTAATATCTCTAATATGCTTTAAAGAAATTCAATCCCGGAACGACGAGCCCCCAATTTCTGTTACGACTCTATGGTCTAAGAAAAATGTAACAGAAAGAAAGTGAAACCAACAAATCAAGTAAAAATCAACAAGCAATTTATTACTAGATAATTAAAATGAAAAATCAAAAAGTCACTTACAATAATGTGTTTTGAAATCCTAATAATCCAATAAGAATGATTGTTCTAATCACAAGTCCTAAATATAGAATGTTCCGAATTCACGGCTGTGTCCTTGAATGTTATGATGTGCTAATGGTCTCCAAAGTCCTGATGTACTAGTAATCTTGATGTGCTGATGTCAAAATGAAGTATTCCAAAATCTCTGAATAAGTTCAGTTAAATTCCAAAATCATTAATTAAAAATCCAAAATCCAAAAGTTTATGAGCACTGTTATAATCCAATGAATATTTAAAATAATTCCTCTCTTAGAATTTGGAATGAATTTTCACAACTGTAATAGCTCTTTACAAGACTGATGGTAATGTCAAAACTGAATAAATGTCCACCAAACATGGCATATATAAAGATTGGTCACATGACAGAATGTTCTAGAATGTGTGTCATCTTAATGGAATTTTACTTGTAAACAAAATTCAACCTTGACCTTCAAATTGAGAAAACATATTGATCAAAACAACCTAATTCAAGGACACTAGTTAAACATGTTTTTCCTGATAACATTAAGATTTAAGCAAATATTAAAGTGAAGAAACATTTACAATTTCCTAAAATATTTATAATATTATATAAACATCATACATAAGAATATATTGTTATGTATGATGTTTATTTAATATTATAAATATTTTGGGAAATTATAAATGTTTCTTCGCTTTAATATTTGCTTGAATCTTAATGTTATCAGGAAAAACATGTTTAACTAGTGTCCTTGAATTAGGTTGTTTTGATCAATATGTTTTCTCAATTTGAAGGTCAAGGTTGAATTTTGTTTACAGTTAGAATGCCATTAAGATGACTCATATTCTAGAACATTCTGTCATGTGACCAATCTATATATATACCATGTTTGGTGGACATTTTTTCAGTTCGACATTACCATCAGTCTTGTAAAGAGCTATTACAGTTGTGAAAATTCATTCCAAATTCTAAGAGAGGAATTATTTTAAATATTCATTGGATTATAACAGTGCTCATAAACTTTTGGATTTTGGATTTTTAATTGACAATTTTGGAATTTATGTGAACTTATTCAGAGATTTTGGAATACTTCATTTTGACATCAGCACATCAAGATTACTAGTACATCAGGACTTTGGAGACCATTAGCACATCATAACATTCAAGGACACAGCCGTGAATTCGGAACATTCTATATTTAGGACTTGTGATTAGAACAATCATTCTTATTGGATTATTAGGATTTCAAAACACATTACTGTAAGTGACTTTTTGATTTTTCATTTTAATTATCTAGTAATAAATTGCTTGTTGATTTTTACTTGATTTGTTGGTTTCACTTTCTTTCTGTTACATTTTTCTTAGACCATAGAGTCGTGACAGAAATTGGGGGCTCGTCGTTCCGGGATTGAATTTCTTTAAAGCATATTAGAGATATTAAATTTATCCAGGAGGGGTTAGAGTGCATGAGAAAGGATGAGTTGCTCGAGCTTGCCAGAAAATACAGTCTATCTGAGGCAAAAGTATCATTGACAAAACAGGAAATAAAGATTATTTTAATTCAGTATTTAGTAGGTAAGGGAATTTTTGAAAATAGTGCTTTAAGTTTGAAGAGAAAGCCTGTATCTGGTTCTGACAGGAAATTAAGGGAATTAGAGTTAAAGAACCAGATGGATTTAGAGTTGGCAAAGCTTCAGATTCAGAGGGAGATTGAGAAAGAAGAGAGGCAGATACAGATGGAGAGAGAGAAAGAAGATAGGCGGATACAGATGGAGAGAGAGAAAGAAGATAGGCGGATACAGATGGAGAGAGAGAAAGAAGAGAGGCAGCTACAAATGCAGAAGGAAGAGAGGCAAATACAAATGCAGATGCAAAGAGAAGAAAGGGAAATGCAATTTAAGTTAAGAGAATTAGAACTGGCAAACAGAGCACACTCCACTCCTTTAAACACAAGTTCAGGTTTTGATGTTACTAGATATATTAGGTTAGTACCCCCTTTTCAGGAAGAAGAAGTAGATAAATACTTTCTTCATTTCGAGAAAATAGTTGAAAACTTGAAATGGCCCAGAGAGCATTGGACTTTGTTATTACAAAGTGTCCTAATTGGCAAAGCTCGTGAAGTCTACATTTCACTGTCAGTACAACAAAGCATTGATTATGATGTGGTTAAGGAGTACATCTTGAAAGCTTATGAGTTGGTACCAGAGGCATATCGACAAAGGTTTAGGAATTGTAGAAAAGAAACTGGACAAACTCATGACGAATTTGCAAGGGATAAAGAACAACTATTTGATAGGTGGTGCTCAGCCAAGAAAGTTGATCAAGGTTATGATAACCTCAGACAGCTCGTATTAATTGAAGAGTTCAAGAGGGGTATCCATAGTGATGTTAAAACCTATCTTGACGAGCAGAATGTGGAAACTTTGGAAAATGCTGCTCGTATGGCTGATGATTATTCCTTGACTCACAAAATTTCATTTGGCAATAAGTCGTCCTCTCAGCAGTTTTCTGGTAAAAAACCATTTCAATCTCATTCGAGTACTTCCAAATTTCACAACAGCACAACTGTTAGGAATCAAACATCTGATAAGACTGATCAGAAATCCTTATCTCTTCCTACGTGCACTTATTGTAAAAAGAAAGGGCACGTTATTTCTGATTGCTTCAAGTTGAAAAATAAGCAACAGAGAAAAGACAGAGCTTTTCCAAATGCTCTTATTTCTACGAGGTCAAGGTCACGGTCTTGTATTGAAAGCAATACATTTGTTGGGTCAAACAAACCCCAGTCTGATTCTATTTTGGAGGCTTATGAACCATTCATGTCAGAAGGTTCTATATCACTTATTGGTGATTCTGCCAAACCTATCCCAATTAAAATATTAAGGGACACTGGAGCTTCTCAGAGTCTTTTATTATCAGGTACTTTGCCTTTGTCTGAGGAGTCTTCTTCAAGTGAAAGTGTTCTTGTTCAGGGAGTAGAGTGCGGCTTTGTAAATGTTCCTCTTCATTGTGTAAATTTGGCATCAGACTTAGTTTCTGGGCCTGTGACTGTTGGGGCAGTGACTTCTTTACCCATAGAGGGTGTTCATTTATTACTAGGCAATGACCTAGCTGGAGATAAGGTTGTGGTTAATCCACTTGTAACTGACAAGCCTTGTTTGGATCAGAAAGTTGATCCTGTCGAAACTGAAATCCCTGATTTGTACCCTGCTTGTGCAGTTACTAGAGCTATGGAAAAAAGAGCTCTTGAGAGTGATGTTGATCAGGATATTATTCCTTTAGCTGACACATGTATTGGTCAGTTTTTTGATGAGGTCACTTTTTCCTCAGGTATTGATCAATCAAATGGTATTGATCACAGTGATCCTCTTTCGGCAACTCATTCTCTTTGTTCTAATCAGGATGACAAACGACAATCCCTTGTCGTTGAACAGGAGCAAGATCCCGAGATATCTTGTTTGTTTCAGAGGGCTATTAGTGAAACTGAAGCCACACAAGTTCCAGTGTGTTACTTTGTGAAAAATGGGGTCCTTATGAGGAAATGGAGACCACCTGATGTACCCGCTGGTGACGAGTGGTCAGTGAGCTATCAAATTGTTGTTCCTAAGTCATATCGACAGGAAATTCTTAATTTAGCCCATGAAACTCCTTTGGCTGGTCATTTAGGAGTCCGTAAGACTTATCACAAGATCTTGAATCATTTTTATTGGCCGAAACTCAAAAGTGAGGTTTCTAAATACTGCAGATCTTGTCACACTTGTCAAATGGTAGGAAAACCCAAGCAGAAGATACCTAAGGCTCATCTGCAACCTATTCCTGCATTTGATGAACAATTTAGTAGAATAATAGTAGACTGTGTTGGTCCTTTACCTAAAACCAAGTTAGGCAACCAATACTTGTTGACCATCATGTGTGCATCTACAAGATTTCCAGAGGCAATTCCTCTGAGAAATATAAAAACTAAAACTATTGTGAAAGCTTTGGTGAAGTTTTTTACACTTGTTGGCCTTCCCAAATCTGTCCAGTCGGATCAAGGGTCAAATTTTATGTCTGGAATTTTCCAACAAGTTATGCATGAATTAGGCATCCAACAGTTTAAATCTTCTGCCTATCACCCTGAAAGTCAAGGTGCTTTGGAAAGATTTCATCAAACTTTGAAGAATATGATTCGATCATATTGCTTTGATACAGAAAAGGATTGGGATGAGGGTGTTCATTTGTTGTTGTTTGCTGTTAGGGAATCAGTTCAAGAGTCGTTGGGTTTTAGTCCCTTTGAACTAGTTTTTGGTCATACTGTCCGTGGACCATTGAAATTATTGAAAGAGAAACTTCTTTCAAATGAAGATTCAAAGATTAATCTTCTTGATTATGTCTCTGATTTCAAATACAAGTTGTCAAAGGCCAGTGAAGTAGCAAGAACTAATCTTCACACTACTCAGTCAAAAATGAAATTAAGGTATGACAGAAATACACAGGAAAGGACTTTTAAACCTGGTGACAAAGTTCTGGCTCTCTTTCCCATACCTCAGAATCCTCTTCAGGCTAAATTTTATGGTCCTTATACCGTTGCAAAGAAAGTAAATGACTTAAATTATATCATTAACACTCCTGGGAGACGGAAACAGAAACAACTTTGTCATATAAATATGTTAAAGGAATATTTTGACAGAGATAGCCCAGCTAATTATTCAGTTAATTTAGTTGTACCTGTCCCACACAGTGAAGATATCAACGATGGAGTACAATCACTCTATAGTGACTCTGGTATAACCAATCTTCGGAATTCAGAAATATTGAACAATCTAGACCAGAAACTTTCACATCTACAACAACAGGAAAGAAATGAACTAAAACAGCTATTACATGAATATGAGCACTTGTTTCCTGATGTTCCAACACGAACAAGTAAAATTTATCATGACGTTGACATTGTAGATTCTGCGCCTGTGAAACAGCATCCTTATAGGATGAATCCTCTCAAACAGAACTATCTGAAGAAAGAAATTCAGTATCTACTGGAGAATGATTTCATAGAACCAAGTAAAAGTAACTGGAGTTCACCATGTATTCTTGTTCCCAAGCCAGATAATACATTCCGTATGTGTACTGACTATAGAAAAGTCAACAGTGTCACCAAAACTGATTCATTTCCAATCCCAAGAATGGACGATTGCATTGATAAAATTGGAAATGCGGAATATGTCACCAAGTTTGACCTTTTAAAAGGATTCTGGCAAATTCCACTGACGGAAAGGGCAAAAGAAATTTCAGCATTTGCAAGATGGACTTTATCAATATAAAGTCATGCCGTTTGGAATGAAAAATTCGCCTGCAACGTTTCAACGTCTGATGAACATGATAACATTTGGTCTTGATAATTGTGACGTTTATATCGATGACGTCATTATCTACAACAACACCTGGGAAGATCATTTGGAAACCATTCGAAAATTCTTTGATCGACTCAGCGATGTGAATCTGACAATTAATTTGAGCAAAAGTGAGTTTTGCCATGCTTGTGTCACATTTTTAGGACATATTGTGGGACAAGGTCAAGTTAAACCTATAGAAGCTAAGGTCAAAGCTATCTCTGAATTTCAAGTTCCAATTTGTAAAAAGCAACTGATGCGATTTCTAGGTATGGCTGGATATTATCGGAAATTTTGTTCCAATTTTTCCAAAATTGCTGAACCTTTGACAAGTTTATTGAGTAAGAAAGCCAAATTTTTTTGGTCTGACAAGTGTCAGGAATCTTTTGACAAGTTAAAGGCCATGCTTAAGAATGCACCAGTTCTTTCTGCACCAAATTTCAGTCAATCATTTAAATTATCTGTTGATGCAAGTGATGTAGGGGTTGGTGGAGTATTGATTCAGGAAGACAAAAGTGGTGTGGATCACCCTGTGTGTTATTTTTCTAAAAAACTAAACAAGCACCAGAAAAATTATTCCACAATTGAGAAGGAATGTTTGGCTTTGATATTGGCTTTACAGCATTTTGAAGTGTATGTTACCTCAGCTCTTTCTCCAATTATTGTGTACAGTGATCACAATCCCCTTACTTTCATCAACAAAATGAAAGATAAAAATCGGAGATTGTTGAGATGGAGTTTGATATTGCAAGAATATAACATTGACATCAAACACATCAGAGGAAAAGACAATGTGATTGCAGATGCACTCTCACGTGCCTAGAAATGTAATATTGCTTGATGTAATTAAGTCTAGTGTCATAAAACATGTTCTTATGTAATTTTGGTTATTATAGTATTAGATATATATTCAAAAGAAAGCTTTATTATATAAATCTTTCTTTTTCTTTATGAGGGGAGGTGTTATGTATGATGTTTATATAATATTATAAATATTTTAGGAAATTGTAAATGTTTCTTCACTTTAATATTTGCTTAAATCTTAATGTTATCAGGAAAAACATGTTTAACTAGTGTCCTTGAATTAGGTTGTTTTGATCAATATGTTTTCTCAATTTGAAGGTCAAGGTTGATTGTTGTTTACAAGTAAAATTCCATTACGATGACACACATTCTAGAACATTCTGTCATGTGACCAATCTTTATATATGCCATGTTTGGTGGACATTTATTCAGTTTTGACATTACCATCAGTCTTGTAAAGAGCTATTACAGTTGTGAAAATTCATTCCAAATTCTAAGAGAGGAATTATTTTAAATATTCATTGGATTATAACAGTGCTCATAAACTTTTGGATTTTGGATTTTTAATTAATGATTTTGGAATTTAACTGAACTTATTCAGAGATTTTGGAATACTTCATTTTGACATCAGCACATCAAGATTTCTAGTACATTAGGACTTTGGAGACCATTAGCACATCATGACATTCAAGGACACAGCCGTGAATTCGGAACATTCTATATTTAGGACTTGTGATTAGAACAATCATTCTTATTGGATTATTAGGATTTCAAAACACATTATTGTAAGTGACTTTTTGATTTTTCATTTTAATTATCTAGTAATAAATTGCTTGTTGATTTTTACTTGATTTGTTGGTTTCACTTTCTTTCTGTTACATTTTTCTTAGACCATAGAGTCGTAACAATATATATATATAAATATATATATATATATATATATATATATATATATATATATATATATATATATATATATATATATATATGTATATATATATATATATATATATATATATATATATATAAATATATATATATATATATATATATAATGTTTTATTATAGAAGTATAGTGTTGATTTTACTATTGTCAATAATATATTCTAAGTTAGGGTGTAAACAGTCGTCACAATCTTCTTCTACAGACCCCCTATTGGTTTTCCTTCGTACACAACTGTTTTTTTGTTTTTTATTTTATTAGATAGTTACATGAAGCAAACAGTACACATTGGCCAATGTTCGAAATGCCTAAGAAACTCATGATTTTCAAATGTCCGTGAGTTTAAATATTTGTGTTTTACTGGATTGACCAAAATGTAATGGCTTTGGCTTTTAAAATGAAGGAATAACAATGAAATTCTGATTGACTAAATAATGGATCTGTATGGTTTCAGTTAATTCGAGTTTTCTTCATTGTGTTAAAAATAAATGGTACTGGCTACCAATGTATATTTTCTCTTTCTAAAACAAGGCGTAAAGACTCTAGTGGTGCATCTGTTGTGCCTATCAATGCCACAAGCGCCAGTAAATGCCACAAGCGCCAGTAAATGTCACAGGTGACATAAAATAACGAGTCTAAAACACAACAACAAAAATTTATAAAAGGTGATGCCCATCGCAGGTTAAACTCAGAAATACAAACATATGGTGTCCATCCGTTCATCTGTTTCGAAAACTTCACAGTTTAGGGTACACTTCTTTTTGAAGCCCTAATGCATCATTGTTGATGTTGTAACTACATCTTCATTGTTTTATCTTGCTCTCTATAAGTTGCATTACCTCATTACACTTACCTTTCTTGACTAAAAGGGTCCATTTGTAAAGAGCAGTTACTATTTCAGAAATACTTGTATCCATTTATGAAAGTTTATACAGCGCTTTGTGAATATAGTTGTAAAGTGAACCTTTTTGGCAATTACTAGACCAAACAATGTGAACGTTCGACACTACGCTCTACCAAAATGTACAGGGAAAAAAATCTGCAAAAGTACACAAATATGCATAGACAAAAAAAGATAGATGGATAGATATATAGATGTGCAGGTAGGAAGGTCAAGGCAAAGATATACTACCCATCCCCGTGAAATATCGTACGAAACAACAGACGTACGAACGGAAGGACGCACGCACACACACACACACAGACTAAAAAAAAACCCACAGACCACAAATGTACATACAAGGGACATGATTGATCGCAATGCAAACACCTAACACAGATAAACAAATTTTATCTGAAACAATATCACATGTACCATGGAGGCTGTACTTAATCAACAGTAACTGTCACGTTTGTTGGTGCAGTTTTGATATTAAATGTCACAACAACGGTAAATGTCAGAATTCAATCCTTATACTGGCAACCCGACTTTTACAGTCGTCGCTAATATCTTGTCGTGAACGACTGGGGAGAAAAGAGCCAGCTAATGTCTCGAACGCCTTGTCACTTTATTGCATTTATTGGCGTTTTTGACATTTGTAACGGGTGATACTGTCTGTGTTCAAAATGGAGGCATTGCCTATTGGTTGAAAATGTATGCGTCACTCTAGCTGTAATTTTTCACGAGTAAACACATAACAAATCTTCCAGGTAATAAAAGATGAAAGGAAACACCACCTTATAAGTGTTAGCTAATTTATAACTGGTAACTAAACAAGATGTCATTATACAGTTTCCCCTGATAGTTGAAAAATTGATGTTTTCCACCGATAAGTGCGCCATAACAAATAAGACTTATATATACCATAGTTCTACTAAAATCCGATGAACCAATTTTGTTAAAATTTATTTATTTTTGAAACATTGGTGAATCTAAGCATTTGTAAACAGAGACTTTGACTGAAAATAGTATGTAAACAATAATTCACTCATGATACCATCTCTCTCTATCTCTCTCTCTCTCTCTCTCTCTCTCTCTCTCTCTCTCTCTATATATATATATATATATATATATATATATATATATATATATATATATATATATATATATATAGATATATACGTACCAAATAAGTACGATGGGTATTTGAAAAGTTCTGAAGTTCTGAATATTTTGTCATAGTATTTTTGTTTCTTTAAACTTGTCAATAAATTTAATGTCGATCGATAGACAAAATAACGTTCTATAAAATTATTTACAGCTGCACGTGCAGCACGCCAGATATCTGCAGATATATGCGTGTGACGTAACATAGGTAAATGACAATGACGTAAAAATGTCGGAGAAGGAGAACAATTTGCTACTTAGCCAAGAGCATACTGTAAAATCCGGGAGCTCGAAGGTACTCTACATTTGATAATAAGGCCGACTTGGATAAAGTTAAGGATGTAATTCTGTCAAATTCCACAATTTGAGGTGGTTTCATCGCTTTAAAGATTGTCGCGATTCCGTGGAAGATAACCCACATTCTGGAAGACCGTTGTCTGCGATTGGTGAGCGGGAAGTGGCTGCTGTGAAGAGGGGCAATCGATGAAGATGCTCGATACACAATGGAATATATTTTTACTATCACGGGCATTAATTCGTCAGCTGTTTTTAATATACTGAAGAATCATTTTAAGCTCAGAAAGGTTTATGCAAGATGGATCCCTCATTTGTTGCCGGCTGATCAAAAACATACTCGGGCTGAAATTGCCAGATATGAAAAGAGTAACCAGATACGTTTGAATGAGATTGTCACAAGTGATGAAATATGGATTTGCTGTATTGAACCCGACTCGAGAAAACATAATAAAGTTTGAATCGAAGCAAACGATGAATGTATTTATGTAATGCTTTACTGCACCTCGGCACGAAAGTGGATATGTAGTGCCAACAAAAGGTTAAGTTCGAAAAATGTAAAAATGAATTGCAAAAAAATTTAAGAAGATAAACCCTTTCAAAAAAAGTAAAATTAAGTACAACAAGATAAGAAATAAAACGTAAAAATGTTTAAAGTCTGTAATAAAAATGTATATAAAATAAAAGATAAAGGTAACACGTGTAAAATTCTCAAAACTTAGTTAAAATTTTTGGTATAAACCACATTCTCTTAAAAAGTCCATGATTTTCTCGGCTGGTGCGTCCTCATACAGTTTCCTCAAGCAGTTAACGTCAAAATACTTCTGTCTCGCTAGATGGAAATCGACACACTCGACAAGAATGTGTTCCTCTGTCAGAGGACGCTGGCTGGGTATACATTCTGGTCCTCATCTCTCCGATTTGTTCTCTACGACTGGTGCCACTTTCCAATCGTGGGTTTGATGTTCTCAAGTTTGGATGTGGAGTTTTAATTCTACATACGAGCAGTGACCACAAATAGCTCGACGTAGTCGGACTGTCAAGAGTGTATTATACACATTATTTGTCCATGCAAAGATCCGGTCATCCACGTACCTGTTCCTGACTCTTCTGGTGTCACTGGACATTTGTATGCCTCCAAAGTGTTACGAAAAGTTGTGGAACACTATCCAACCACCAGTCCACGCACCGGTACCCGAGGTATCAATCTACCCTATGGCAACGCACCGGGGCATAAATCCGCCGTCGTGACAGACGTCTTGAACGAGTGTATCATCAAAACTGTGCCATATCCTCCATGCAGCCCTGATTTAGCTCTAAGTGATTTTTGGCTGAATTCCGTTATCAACAATTCGCTAAGACGCAGACGATTTTAAAGCCGCCATGTGGATGGAAGCGCACTTTTCCAGTGTATGAAGAAGATACCAAAAAGTGAATACAAAATGGTTTTTAATAATTGCATAATCAGACTGAGAAAGTGTATAGAGGTGCATGGGCAGTACTCTAAGGGTATGCTCTGACATACTGTTCACTAATAATAATAAAAAAAATGTTGAACAGCGTACTAATATTCAGAAAATTTCAAATACCCCTCGTATAATAACGTTTATATGGTGTAGCTTGACAATCATGCTATATCGTGGGCGTGGTTTTTAATATTCATACCATTTGGTTCTGTTATTTCTTTTTTGGGTTATAGGGTCCAGCTATAACATGCAAAGTACATTTTTTGTTGTTCATTCACGACGCATTTAGTCCAAAATCTTACATAAACTGGTACACAGCCATCTGTTTCACTCACTCACTAGGTACACAAGTGAATAGGCGAGTGCCACAAACAACCGGCAGGGGACCAGTTTAAAACTTTGTACGAAGACATACTAATGAATTATTATTGAGAGAGAGAGAGAGAGAGAGAGAGAGAGAGAGAGAGAGAGAGAGAGAGAGAGAACACTCTTTAAAATTACCCGTTTGTAAATGAGACAGGCCAAAATTTAGCCTTCCTACCTGGGTCAACGCACACGACATTGGTGTCAAGCAATAATAATTAAGTTTTTAATTAATAGTCCCACCGACTGTCGTTACGTCACCAAGCCACAGAGTGCTGGTATCACATTATGGCGGAGAAGGAACCTAGTATACAGTGACAGTGTCAGTACAATTCCGCACGATATGTAATAATGTAAGTATCCTATCAACCAGATTGTGGTACACTTTCTGAGCGGCACAGGAGAAAGGGTTGAACCACATGTATTTTACTCGGGGATATATACACGATATAAAGGTTTTGGAGGGCGACACTGATGTGAAAGGTGACGCGCGATGCTGGAGATCAGTGTGACGCGCGATGCTGGAGATCAATGTAATACAAACTGTTTAACTCCAACACAGTATTGCTATAGTGAGAGACGCGAAAATATAAGTTGTAGAAAGATGTACTGATCATGGAGTATGGATGAAATCATCATACCAGATTTCCTTTTCAAATATGACACTCTTAATCTTTTTTAACAATCAAATTGCCAACAGACATAATTCAGTCTACTCTGAATTACTGACAAGAGATTTCGGAGAGAAGCTTTATAGTATACGGTATTTATACTAGATGCCAATCTTGCCATCTTCTAGGAATGGTTGGTGAAAGCTCTTCGATGTCTTTAACTTCTATGGAAAGCACATATATAAAGAAACTTGGTTTATGTAAACCGTAGCTATTTCATGAGTAAGAGGATTAACATATGTTATTTCTGTGATATAAGCATATATCGGTTCATTTAGAATTTGTAATTAAACCAGACTTTGCCTTTAAAAGCTCCCATCATTTTGTTTGTTTTTTTTTTCTTTTTCTTCTTCTTCTTTTTTTTTTTTTCTTCAAGAATTATGCTTTATTTAATTATTAAAACGATTTGTTTTTCTTCTTAAAGAATTATGCTTTATTTAATTATTTAAACGATTTTTTTTCGCTATGGCTGCTCATTTAATTTTACCTTACATATAGGGATCTTGAGGCCTACATGGATGACTGACTTATTTATGTATAGTATCGTTAAATACACTGTACGTTGTAAATCAATACATGTAGACTGGTTACAAGATTCCTATTTAATATTAATAATACGTATGATAAAGATGCATCTTCAATCTGTTCAACACACGATACCAAAGATACTTTAATATTAATTAGATTAATTCATTAGAAAACAGTGGCTGAAGAGTCCTTTCTTTCTTTATTGACTCCATATGTCATATACTTTATCATGAGAAAACTCAGAAACACTGCATTCCCAGGGATATATTTGACTTTTGTAATTTAAAATGGGGCAAAAATGCAGCACGTATGTCTAAAATGTAATACATTTATTATATAATTGAATTGTGGGAAAAGACCAAAAATATAAGGAAGTTTATGTCAGTCTGTACATCAGATAACATTTCTATATAAAGCTGTGGTCGCTGCTATTCATTTGTAAGAAGTTATGAGCACAACATTTCTTACTATGGCTATGCGTAGTATTTTCAGAAAGTTTATAAATTTGTATAATTTCAGTTATTTTATTATCATAATAATTACACACAGGTGCTTTTATATCAACAGTTTCAAATGTACAACAACTCGGGTATTATTCTAACTAACGGTGTGTACATATTTATGTACAAAAATTTCGATTAAGGATTTACTGGAAGTTTGGAAGTCACACTATCGGAACAAATTAGCTCATCTATCAATATTTTTTCTCTGTTTAGTTGATTCTAATAACTATACTAAGCAGATTATCAAATGTAAGTGGTAAAAATGCATTTGTATTCAACAGCATACAATTGGTGACCTTTTTATGAGGTTGATAAAAGGAATTATCAACCCAAGCAAAGGGATATTCACCGACATCTTATGCCGAGGTGAATATAATTCTTTCTGAGATTGATAAATCTTTTTGTCAGCCAAAATCAGAAGTCAGTTGTTATATATATATATATATATATATATATATATATATATATATATATATATATATATATATATATATATATATATATATATATATATATATATATGACTTTATTTCCTACAGTTTGTTTTTCAATATTAAGACACTCGATAAAGTGTTAAGTGTATACCAAATAAAATTGCATAGCAGTAGTCCAACACAAATTAGACTTGTAGTTCATTATATAAGATGCTAATATGAATTGAAATGATTAGAATCATATCAATGAATAAAAATAATAAAATAAGCAATAAATATTACGAATTTTTAAAAACTTTTATTTCCACCATCCCCACCCCTCTCCTTATAATTCTCTAATTTTCGGTGCCAAAATTTTACTTTAAACAAAAGCAAAAAAAGATGAAACGATAGGCAGGCGGATGGATAAACAGCCGGACACTTGAAATTAAACATTCCATCACTTACGAACAAAGGGATACTTGGTGCATACTCGAGCACAGTTGCATACTGTAAGCAGTACACTCCTATTTGCAATCAGTAGTTCTAATCTCTGACGTCACCTTGTATATGACGTCAATTGCAGAATGCCCTTCGAGACTCTGACTACGCCATCAGGTAATCTTGAAATCTCATATCACCCTCGCGTGCGCACGTAATGGGGATATAAAATCTTTTAAAAGACAGTTCTGGCCGTTTAACCAATCAAAACACAGCAAACTGAGCAGTCATGTAATAAAAGAAGTTATTATCTTGTCTAAACACCTTGTCTGAGATAGAGATATTTAAATCGAGTTGACATTCAAAAGAAAAGACATTGCGAATTCACATGTAATTTCATATGAATTATAATTCAAAGACGTAGAAAATCCAACAGCTGATATTGGCATACTTTCACACTTGTCAGTTTTTGTCTAGTTACATTTCTTGATTTGATGAAGAGATCCAATAACTCGATAGGAGAGTAACATCAGACTCTCCTACCTTTGGAGAACTCCCGATGGGCGTGTAATAGCAGACTCCCCTTCCTTTGGAGAGATTCTCCGAATGGGCGAGTAATATCAGACTACCCTTCCTTTGGAGAGATTCTCCGAATGAGCGAGTAATATCAGACTCCCCTTCCTTTGGAGAACTCCCGATGGGCGAGTAATATCAGACTCCCTTCCTTTGGAGAGATTCTCCGAATGGGCGTGTAATATCAGACTCCCCTTCCTTTGGAGAACTCCCGATGGGCGAGTAATATCAGACTCCCTTCCTTTGGAGAGATTCTCCAAACGGGCGAGTAATATCAGACTCCCCTTCCTTTGGAGAGATTCTCCGAATGGACGTGTAAAATAAGACTCCCCTTCCTTTGGAGAACTCCCGATGGGCGAGTAATATCAGACTCCCCTTTCTTTGGAAAACACCCCTCGATCGGAGAGTAACATCATACTCTTTTCCTTTGGAGAACCTCTTCAGTTGATGTTATCGAGTTATAAGAGATAGTCGTTTATTAAAATGTCCTCTATAAATAGAGATACTTCATTAATTTTGATCTTGCTTCAACGAATATTTGCGGTCGGTTAGTTGATATTGTTATCCCTCTTCTTCTCCTCTTCTTCTATTTTCCTTCTTTTGCATTTCATTGTCCTTGTTATAACATACTTGACTTGTAATCTCTTTTCTAGTTTATGTCGATTACGCGGAAATTTTCATGCAGAGTAAAAAAGACTTTTAAGACACCCTTCATCAAGGAGAAAAATAATGAATAACCGAAGAAATTCATACTTTATCCTATGTCGATCGAGGATTAAGCAGAAAAAGTTCATACACTTTCCGCATACACATATTTTGAGGATATATCATGCAATTTAAATCTATTCCGCGGAAATAAGGTGTCCGAATAATTTTGCAATCTTATATGGTCTCCAGATTAAATTGACGTACCTGTGTGTATATGTGTTCATATATATATATATATATATATATATATATATATATATATATATATATATATATATATATATATATATATATATATATATATATATATATACCTAACTGAAATCTTTGTTTGACTGCATTGGGAAGCTTTTTTCATTTAGATCAAATTTCCCTTTAGTTTTCAGTTGCAGAATCCAGCATCGTTTCTTACATGTACTTTCTATAACGGTCCACTCCGCGATAGACGATATATATATATATATATATATATATATATATATATATATATATATATATATATATATATATATATATACGCATACATACATACATATATATTTACACACACAGTCAAACCTGGCCTATCGGTCACCTGTGCTCAGCGATCACCTGTGTTCAACGGTCATCTAATCTCCCCCTGGCAAATTTCCTATATAAATTACCTGTATTTTACGCTTATTTTTCGGAAAATATATGTACATTCTGTACACGAAATTTCAAAATTGATAGGAAATTAGGAAAATTTATAAAACTGACTAAATGTGACCGTAATTACAATATGTGGCTAACACACAATTGGTAATAGGGACAGCCCGACTTAGTTAACTGGGAAGAATTTGATCATGTACGTTCATGGCGTTCCAGTTTTCCGCCACGCTTCGCGACGCCCTTGCCTAGTCCGTGCTACCTGCCACTCCAGACATGGTATACTAATTGCTTAAGTGCGCTTCGCGCACACCTGCATACCTGTAAACAATGTGGTTCTAGTCCTATGTACAGGTATAAACATTTACCCCCCCCCCCATATCGCGCCTCCAATGAACCCCCTTAATTGTGGGGAAACCATGCAGCGATGGCGGGGTGTGTAAAATACCGTTCTTATACGCATTAACGTGTCAGGTGTGTTGTGACAGCATACTCAACAACACACCTCTCCATAATCTTAGTGTGCTCAGCACCCCCCCCCCCCAACCCCCTAGTGTGTACTTCGCACGCACTAGGGTAAATAGTCGTACATGGCCGAATGGCCGCACACGATTCAAGTTCAAAAAAACAAAACAAACAACGCTCACCAGCTATCAGCGGCCAGGTGTTTCTTAACCAAACCATGGTTTCACCCTGCCTTATTCGGTCACTGGAGCGTATCAGCAGTGACCGCTTCAAGTGTGCAAATTAAACACTTCTTTTGTTTGATGAACAAGGCATTGTTGAGATAAAGGTATATCATGTGAATCCACGTATAAGCGTTTTATATCTTGATTGTTCTTACCGTACTCCAATCAGGCTGTCAGTAACTCGAAGGTGTCAACATGTAGGCTTCAAAAGCAAAGCATTTTTTTTATCCTTACATTAGAGAATCGAAGCGATTCGTTTGCTGGATAGTAGACAAAGTAGTTGTGCAGCAGAATGGAAGTCGGGCGAACTCAGATCCAAGGGATTTTTAGGCGTAAGCTAGATATTATGGCCGATTTTGAGAACATCCGGAGTGTAAAATATTACGTACAATCTCACCAAATTGTGTACAGATACATGTACACTGCACTTGTGATATCTCTTACGGTTTAGATGCTACTAACAATAGCCGCAGGAGGCTTCTTTGATTACCTCATCATCAAAGATCTCGCACAAAAGCCGACTGTTTTATATTTTTTTCTCTGTGAGTTTGAGCAACTGCTTAATTCATCAATTGTTTGAAGTGTGAACACCGATTTTCATACCTAATTATACCAGCTGGCCTAACAAAACGTCAGTCCTGTGTTTAACAATCACATGTAAGCTGTAAATTAGTAATTTTATTTAGACGCCTTTTCTGCTGATAAGTGATGATTTAATATACATGATGGATTAAAGTAGAGCTTTTATTTTATTATTTTGTTATTTTTGATTTTGGTAATTAGCTAAACAAAACATATGTATCTTCATAGCATGCTACTACTACTACTACTACTAATAATAATAATAATAATCCTAATGATGTTCGGTGCATAGTACATGTATTTGTCATGAACCAAGTTTGAGAGCTGAACCTGCCTTCAGAGGTCACCTGTCTTCAAAGGCCAATTTGTCCCTTTCCCATGGGTGACCGCTGAACACAGGTTTGAATATATATATATATATATATATATATATATATATATATATATATATATATATATATATATATATATATATATATATATATATATATATATATATAAGAAGGAGAACGATTCTGCTACTGAACAAAGAGCATACTTTAAAATCCATACGCTCTGAGGCTACTCTCCGAATGATATCAAGGCCGACTTGGATAAAGTTTACAGATGTAATTCTGCGTCCTATCCTACACTTTTGAGGTAGTTTCATAGTTTTAAAGACGGCTTGAATAAGGGCACTATGCCAAGAAAATTTGAAAATAATTAAGAAAATCGGTAAGGTTTTCTCGCCCCCACACCCTCCTTCAATTATACAAAGTAATTGACACACTGAAATACAATCTACATTAATGCCGTGACCATTCTTGTCCAGTTCGAATTATATTACATTTTACCTCTATTTTTACTTTTTGTTTGTGTAAATGTGGTAAATAAATAAGGTCATTTCACTGTCAAAACCATGGAGTGATTTTTATTTTATAAATGTATTAAACAAGACTCGACCCAGCATAGTGTATCCCAGAAAATACGTAACATTAGGAGACATGGTCAGGCCTCCTGGTATCTTCGTTGTCAACTACATACCATATCTTATCTACAATGAACGCCACTTCGTTCGAGGATACTTTGACGAATGTTTATTAGCGTCGTCTAAACGACACATTTTTGAGTAGTCACTTGGTTGACATTAAACTGATATGGTGAGACCCTTGGTGCAATATAGAAAAGATATTTCGAATGTTAAGTCCTAGTAGATGTTGTGCGGAATCATTTAAAACATGTTTTTTTATGTAGTACTTTTCTGGCATTTTTGTTGGGTAAAAATTCACACAGAACTATGATATACGCGAAGAATGTGAAACGTAGATAACCAATATTACTGCAATAAAAAAAAATTAAAGAGAGAGAGAGAGAGAGAGAGAGAGAGAGAGAGAGATAGAGAAGAGGTGGTGATCAGAGTGCAAAATGCCATAGGACGAGAAAATGCAATAATAATGAATCGTGGAACATATCTGAACACGTCTTGCGACATTTAGTCAAGCTTGCTGCACGGTACCACAAACAGAGACCTTAATTATGTTTAAATTGTTAAAAAGGCACATTTAATCAGATTGCTGGTTCATTAAAATGTACTTGGATATAATCTTATACGGAATGACAGGACTTAATTTAATAGACGCCCGTCGTATGCATTATAAAACGTCTCGTCTCTATAGTAATGCAAACGTACAGCATGCTAAAGTAAAATTTACATGTTTCTATTTGTTATATCCAATGTCCAGAAATGTGAAACCCACATTTGCAAATTTTCTATTACACCTTCAAATTTTAAGATGATTAATTGTAACGTTTCGCTAATTTGAATTAAGCTGCTCGTAGAGGATGTTCTGATGTTAAACATGATAACCATGTGTTAACAATGTAATTCAAGGTAACATATTGTATCACAGATAGTAACAATGCATCCCGCAGCACGACACTATACAATGATTTATTATACAGCATAAAAATAACAGTGTAAATGATTGGTGCTCAGGATGTCACTGGTCAGGGGAAAGAAAAAAACAACATCGTGTCTCCCTCACGCGATCGTTTCTCCCTGTCTTCTTTCCCCCATTTTAACTCCTCATGACATTCCATTCGAGTTATCTATCTTCATTCAGTATGTTCTGAGCTTGTATTGACAAGCATACCACAACTATGGCTACGTTCAGCCGTCCCTACATTCTAAAATTAGTATGAAATCAATGAAATCTTGGCAAAAAAAGATTCGTTGGACACAAACAAATCTACAGCGGTTGCATTTAAGTGTTTTAGAGATTGTTTAAGGGAAAGTAGACGACAATAGAAAGAAAAGTTGTAGAATTTTGGTTATAGATGTTTTGTTTATTGAAATTTAAGTGCATTTATTGATCTTGAAAACAACAATTAGGTATTATAAACAATGCATTACCCTCGTTAGGGTGAAATATGAAGATTTGTTCACCCGCGACAAGTCTTGCCTGGAGTGAAATATGAAGATTTATTCACCCGCGACAAATCTTGCCTTGGGTGAAATATGAAGATTTATTCACCCGCGACAAGTCTTGCCTTGGGTGAACAAATCTTCATATCTCTTCCTAACAAGAGAAATACATGCATAATGTTCCGTACTGGTCACCATTTGTGTGTCGCTAGACAAGGATTCGAGATTATTTATTCTCGCAAGCATTCCGCCCTCATTGAATTAGAGAATACATAATGAATTTTTTTTTAGCTGAGCATATTTGAGTACTGCTAATGACTTATGATCAAATGATATCAATGGTGAAATTATATATATGAAATCTATAATTAGTATATAAAATTAAGACAGATATTTCTGACGGACGAGATGCATAAAGTGACAAAATATTATTTCTGAAATTTGAATTCAATATCTAATTCCTCTAAATTCGATTGTACAAGAAACCTTCAAGAGGTAAAAATTGGTGTCAAACTGTGGCCTTGAAGATCTGCATGTATTTAGACCATTAGATTCGCTATCTGAAAGAAGAAGAAGGAAAGAACAGAAAACCATTCATGTATATACAGAAGACGTGGGTAAGGTCAAAATATTTGTAGAATCAATGTCCACGGTAGGCTAACCAGTAGCGCTGGCTTATCTATCTACATATTCAATGATGGGGTATTGTGAAAAAATTGTTAGCTTCCATTGCGTTCCCGTTTGAAAGACACAAATGATGTTTTAAATCATTCAATTGCATATTTTAACGCATGCCACTAGTAATTATATAACGATGAATTTAAACAGTGGAATACACCACATTACCCGTAAATATCAGTCAATCATGTTTTCTTTCATACAGCTGGTAATTCTGTAAAATGTAAACAACATCAAGACGTATAATGGAGTTTATTTGTCAATTGTGATCTCATCGAAAAAAGAATGTTCTTTAAAAATTTGCTATATGTGCAGACACTTTTTAATCTTTGTTATGATGATCATTTGGGATCTGTAATGTTTGGAGTATAAGTGTACATTTGGTGACTGAAATGACGCCTAAACGTAAGAAAAAACCATGAGCCATCATGTTTCCTGCCCCTTGCTTTTTAAATATTTTTTAAATTTCCGCGAGCTACATAATTACCATCATCATCATCAGCAGCAGCATTACATTCATCCATTAGCAATTTCATATTGTATTATTGCCCTTGCTCACCAGAACTGTATAAGCTTGTTACGGAATGCAGTTTTGCCAAATCTGTATTTTCATGACGTCTGTTTTATGGTGACACCAAGAGTATGACTTAAAATAATATATCTTTATTTTGCTTGAATTTGTCGGCTTCCGCATCGATCCTAAACTCTTATTTTCTTGCATATATGTAATGGATGCAAAGCCGCAGTCTTTGTCTCAGTTTCGGAATATTATTTAATGGAAATATTAGCAAAGGATATGGTATTCAATTTCAGAGAGCCTCCGATGACAAGAGGTCCTCTGTGGAAAGGCGACCATCGGACGAGAAAAGAGCTTCCGTCGATAGGACTTCCTTTGCTGCGCCAACAGCTTCCGGTTTTGGAGATGACGATGAGAGTTTTAATATCCTCACTAGAAGGAAGGTCAGCAAGAATGAATCCAACAGGCAGGTTTCAGAAATCATGGCACCAAACTTCGGAAAGGCCACTTTCTCAAAATCCACGAAAGCATTTGATGAAATCGTAAGTTATGAGACCTTTTTGGAAGAAAAAAAGCTTGTGAAACAATAATGAGTCTTTGTAATAACGACATTACAATGCTTTGAAATATTAATTCATGACACATGTCATTTATTCAAAGACAAAACACACAAAATATAGTAAAACGGACAAATCAGCATAATTACAAATTTAGATGCCAATAGATTAGAACATGAAAGGAAAAATATGAAAAAAAATATTTGTGAAAAAAGAACTTTCGGATCAGTTACCTTTTGGATGATCTAGAAAGGATTTATAAACTTGACTAATTATTTAAATGATCTCAAATGTTAGATATCTCATGTTTTCACTGAGACAAGAACTGAACTAACTTGTACGACCTTCAAACGTTGTTTCTGCGTTCTTAACACACTAGACTATAATATATTTATTCTTGTTCTTGAACAATTGTATTACACTTATTATTTACATTGTAGTACGAAGTCGCGTGTTTCTAAACTTGTATGTCTAACTGACAAAACTTACTGATTAAATGTTTGAATGATTGATCAAATTTTTACTTTTAAAATATTGACTGAAAATATTTTTTTGAAAAAAATTGCTTTAGCTCGTTATCAACTTCCTAGTACTTAAGTCAGACTGAAGATTAAGCTATGTAACCTTCCAGGTTTCTTCAAAGTTCCAGATATGTTAGGTTACGGTTTGTTTATTGCCGTTCTTCAACATATCAAAGCATTTATTTACTAATTTATTAGCAAAATTTCCAAGAAGACGATGAAAGACGTTCCTCTTCAATAAGTGTCGAGGAAAATCAAAATGGCGAACACGGTGACAACTCGGACCAGTCTACCGAAAGGTCTACCGAACATTCTGACGATCAAAGCATATCCTCAGTGGAATCGTTTGAGGCCAGCACGGGAAACTGGGTCAAGTTCGCTCAGACGCGTTTCCAGGTCAAGTCGGCCTTTAGCTACGCGTGCTCACCGCTTCAGCAGCCGTTGTTACCCAAAAAGGAGAAGGCAGACATTCTGGTAGGACTCTTTACTTGACATTTCAAACGTTTTAAGAGAATTTCGCATAAGATAACATTAATTTAGAGTGGTATTGTAGTAGCAAATTTAGTATATTCACAATGACTTCAGAAGTCGCATATGTTTGAGAATCATAAGGCTGATTTGCCTGCGCTTGAGTATGAGATATTCTTTTATTCATCTAATCAGGGAAGACTTTTCTTTTGTGACTTTTCTTAGAAACCGAAGTTCAAGCTTGAGAGTTCTGTAATGAAACCCTATTTTCGAAACTTATTGTAGGCGGAACTTGAAATAAGCTAAAAACTCTGAAATACAAGATTACACTTTAAGATTGATATTTAATACTTCAGGTATCAAATTTGTCACTTAAAAGTTTCATAAGTGATTTATGTTCTCTTGTCAGTGTCTAAGATTCGCGGTAATATTAAATTTCAAATTTAATGGACTCCACTAATGAACCCCTCCCTGATTTGAAAAAAATGACCATGACCGCCAGAAGAAATGTTTCGATGTATACTCAGTTCCGGACAAATTTGTTTATTTTTATTCTGGATATGGTTGTTTGTGAACCTAGACTCGTATTCATAAAACTCATCAACTTGTGCAGTCAAACTCGGTTGTGTTTTCTTTATATTCAATAATGAACATAGTGAATAACATACTACAGATTTAAATATTGAAGTTATCTGGTTAAAGGATGTTGCAAGATACAATTGGTTGTTGTATAAATAAATATAACGAAGTTCATGAAAACAAGTTTTGATTTTGAGTGTGTAGATTTTGAGTGTGCGATGAAGTTGACAAGTTTTATGAATTTAGGGCCAAGCTGCTCTGTTACAAATCTCCTAAACTTGAGTGCACTCTTAAACTGAAATCTGTACTTATTGTAAAAAAATTATTTTCTTCAGCTTTTCATGAAACAAATTTCAAAGAATTAACACATCTATTCATTTTGATGAATTTCAATCCTTCAAACATTTCTACCATAATAAGTATTTTCAAGATCAGCTATCAAAAGCTTAGTGTGAGTGTGTAGAACTTTTGTAAAAGCGGGGCCAAGTCCCTGAGGAAGACCTTTTCTAAATTTGATACAGTGTACAGAGAATATAATTTGCTCTTGTGCTCTTTTTGATAGGGGTTCAAATGTTTTGTCGCGTGATTTTCGCATATGTTGTTGTAATTTCCCAAAAGAGATTCAAAGCACCGATGTAAATCTAACAATTTATTATTCTTATACGTACAAAGGGTACATGTAATATATGGATATGTTGTGCATCTATTGCCTTGTGATCGACTAAAAAGTCATTTCCCTCTTACGAGTGTAGACATTTTGTCGGTTTTGCTATTTTCACATCCACTGCACAATGTCTTTGCGTTTATTGCACATACACATTATGAATCTATCCATGTTGAAAAAAAGTTTTCCCCAAGAATAAATACTCTGCTTCTCCGTAACAAAAGTAATTTTGTACCCCATTCCTTAAATGAGATTTTTAAATTTTATACTCCATTCCTTGAATGAGATTTTTTAAATTGTATACTCCATTCCTTGAATGAGATTTTTTACAAATTTTTTTACCCCATTCCCTGAATGAGATTTTTAAAATTTTGTACCCCATTCCTTGAATGAGATTTTTTAAATTTTATACCCCATTCCTTGAATGACATTTTAAATTTTTTTTACCCCATTCCTTGAATGAGATTTTTTTGTTACATTCAAGTTACTTGCAAATGTATCTAATGTACGATAAGTTAGTTACCTGTGACTGTTTGTTACATGTATAGCCTGACAAATTACAATGTCGTAGACTCATGAATGCTAGATTTCAGTAGGTCTCGTTCACAGACGGGTGATTGCAAAATGTGGGTAAAGTGTGGATAGAGAGACTCTCTCTCTCTCTCTCTCTCTCTCTCTCTCAGGGAGGTCTTATTACGTCTTCAATTAAAAGGTTGTTGAGCAAATGAGTATTGAAATGCGCAAAATAAAGAGATGCGTGTTGTACACCGGAACTAACATATGGAGTATCTTAGTCACACCTGTAAATTTTTCTCGTGAATTTTAACGTAATACCTCAACTTGTACATTAAATAGTACAAGTTCATTTACATAAAGTTTCAGTGCTTAGTTTCTACACTGCAAATTGAAGTTCTGTTCATAATGCCTTCCACCCCTGAAAGAGACAATGGAACCAACCATTATGAACAGTTAAAACCACGCCAACGATATAGCACGTTTGTCAAGCCATATCACTAAACAAGGCATGCTCATCATGTATGATTAACTCTTAGTTTCTGACAGAATAACTTGAACACAATTAATATTTTTTTACCTAATATAAAACAGTGGTAACCAAGGATCTTTCATCTCGTCGGCGAATGAAAGCGTCTTTAATATTTTGTGTTTTAAAACAATCAATAAAAAGTGAGGGGAAGAAATTGAAATATGTATTTTTAGTTTGTGCAATAATAAAATTTCTTTATGAAGGGAAAAACTAATGATCTTGTACTTGTCACACAATGTTTTTTGCTCACTAGTACAGATAACGATATATTAAAACTTGACAGTGTTTTAAATTATGGTCCATGAGATTATTGTTCAACGATACAAAAAGAAACGAATTGGAATTTTTAAAAAATCAAGCAAGAAGGACACCACCATTGATGCTGTCGAAACATTCACAATTTTCCATTTTTTGGACCAGCGAGATAGTGGAAAATTGCTTCATGTACGGAGCATCATTTTCATGAAATTCATCCCTGTTATCATCTTAAATCATCAACAGGCATCCCTAGCAGCCTGGGTCACAATTCTGAGAATCATGGGAGATTTACCGGAAGTTGATTACGGGGAATCTTTTGCTGTAGCTGGAGTGAGTATCATGTACATTAATTCTAGGCATTTGTCCTTTGTTTCCATCTATATATTTATTTACGTGAGCAAAGTAAGAAAATGTGTCTATGTAACTAATGTAAATGAATAAATATAAATACTTGGTTCTGAAAATCTGTTTAACAGTTATATGTATTACTTGCATCACGTTTCAAACGCGGAAACTTCCTAAAGGTCATCACAAGCAGAAGTCTTGACAATTTACTAAATTTCAAGACATACATCTAGAAATGAAAACAATGATTACACACGATATCATTGCTACATAATCGATCATATTTTATACTTGTCAAATTTTTTATATAAAATATAATATTACCGCACGATATCAATCTTTGCAGAAACTAATTACCTGCATGTTAATCAAAATCACCATATGAAACCAAGATCAAAGAAAGTTACAAGTCTCGTAGCAACAGTACATCACACGCCTCTCACATGAAAGTATTGAATACACACATAAACAAATTAGATGTACAAAGTTTTACACAGAATAATCATTGATTAAATAGATTCTAATACGTAAGTAGTATAATGGGGTAATATGGAATCCTTGGGAGTTTAACATTACGTTAGGGACCACTAAGGAGTCTATCGGAATTTAACATTACCGATGGTACTGTGGAGTCTAATGGGAATTTCACATCACGTTTGGGGCACTATGAAGGCTAATGGAAAGTTAACATTATGTTTGGGTCACTGTGGAGTTTAACGTGGATTTAATATTACGTTTTTGTTGGAATGGAGTCTATGGGAAATTTAACATTACGCTTGGGTCGGTATGGAGTCTATGTGAATTTAACATTACGTTTGGGAGGGATTAGACGAAATGGGAATTTGACATAACAGATATCACTACAGCCCTCGCGGAGACTGTGGAAATTTAACATTGAATTTGGGTCAGTGTGGAGTTTATTGAAATTCGACATTAGCGTTAAGGTCACTGTGGAGTCTATACGAATTTAATATGACGTATGAGACGGTATGAAGTCTATGGGAATTGAACATAACGCTTTGGGCCGGTATGGAATGTATGGTAATTCATAATTAGGAATGGGATCGTATTTTGACCCGATGGAATTTTAGCATGATGGATGACAGTATGGAACCTTATGGAAGTTTAAAAATACGGCATAATTACACAAAACAACAACTCCGAAATTCACTAATATTTGGTCCTCTGCTCATACATTTTTTGATACATTTTTGTTAAAGCAAGGTTATAATTTATAAATTCGACCTCACGTGTATGTTCTTTTCATACTGATTGAGAGTTACATTTGTTAAAACTGCAAAAGAAAAGTACATTGTTGTTGCTGTTTCTTTTCAAAATTAGGAGAATTTAGACAAAGGGTGTCTGTATTTGTAAAGAAAAGAATCATTTTGTTTGTAACTTGGTTAAAAGGCAAGGAACAACTGGGCTGTAGTATATTTTTTCATACCAATCATTTCTTTTTCAGACAAACACACAATTACACATACAAAAGAGGTGTGTGGTACGATATTCTTTTCAAACAATCATTTTGTTCCTTCAAACAAACACAAAATTACACATAAAACGGAGTGTAGGGTACGATTTTTTTTCATACGAACGTAGTTACGCATATAAATGGAGAAAATGCATTATATTTCTTATTAATGCCAATCATATTTTAATAGAAACACACATATAATCACAAGTACAAAAGGAGAGGGTATGGTCTATACTTTATATCATACAAACACACATACACATACAAAAGGAGAGAGTATTATTTTGGTTTTCATACAAACACACATACACATACAAAAGGAGAGAGTATTATTTTGGTTTTCATACAAACACACATACAAAAGGAGACAGTATTATTTTGGTTTTCATACAAACACACATACACATACAAAAGGAGACAGTATTATTTTGGTTTTCATACAAACACACATACAAAAGGAGAGAGTATTATTTTGGTTTTCATACAAACACACATACACATACAAAAGGAGAGAGTATTATTTTGGTTTTCATACAAACACACATACACATACAAAAGGAGAGAGTATTATTTTGGTTTTCATACAAACACATATACAAAAGGAGAGAGTATTATTTTGGTTTTCATACAAACACACATACACATACAAAAGGAGAGAGTATTATTTTGGTTTTCATACAAACACACATACACATACAAAAGGAGAGAGTATTATTTTGGTTTTCATACAAACACACATACACATACAAAAGGAGAGTGTATTATTTTGGTTTTCATACAAACACACATACAAAAGGAGAGAGTATTACTTTGGTTTTCATACAAACACACATACTCATACAAAAGGAGAGAGTATTATTTTGGTTTTCATACAAACACACATACACATACAAAAGGAGAGAGTATTATTTTGGTTTTCATACAAACACACATACACATACAAAAGGAGAGAGTATTATTTTGGTTTTCATACAAACACACATACAAAAGGAGAGAGTATTATTTTGGTTTTCATACAAACACACATACACATACAAAAGGAGAGAGTATTATTTTGGTTATCATACAAATACACAAACATACATTCTAAGAAAAAGGTGATGGGGTCTATTTTTTGGTCATACATGCACACACACAATAACATATAAAAAGTGAGAGTAAGATGTATTTTAGTTTCATACACACAAACATGCAATCACACATACTAAGAGAGGGAGGGGGGTCTATAAATTTGTATACATACATACATACAACCGCATATACAAATGAAGGTGGTAGGGTATATTATTTATATCATATATAAACGAACACAAACACACAATTGCAGATATGGGAGGGGTGGGGTATATACTTTTTCATACAAATACAGTCACACATCCAAATGGCAGGTGGCATATTTTGTTTTCATACACATGCACATACAAACGGAGGTATGGTATATATTTTGTGTACACACACACACACACACACACACACACACACACACACACACACACACACTCAGGTTTAATGGAAGTGGATATGGTATGATTACTAACTTCCATGCTTACAATAAGACATATACACATACAGACTAATGCATAGGGTGTTATGGGTATGTCATGATAGGATAACTAACATATATTCTTACAGTCCAACACACATCTTAAAGGCAAACACCCACTCTCTACAAACAAGTATTTAAAGTGGGCAAGGAGGGGTATGAGATTGTATGATGACAAGACGATCAAGAAAGTCATCTTTTAAATCTTTTATTTATTTACTTATTTATGTTTGTGGCAGAGAACATTGAAATAATAATATGTAAGATTGCTTACATTAGTTACTCTTATACATTTATAAACAGTATTGCCAATAGAACAACGACTTTAATTTGTGTGCGAATAAAGGATTTATTAGTCGATAAGAAAATATATGGTCTGGAATAGCAAATGATATTCACTGATAATTTTTGTGTCTGATAATTGGGAATATATCATCTGAACATTATTATCATTGTCTTAATTCGGTCTCTACATTATTGACTCGTGTCTAGAAATACAACAATATCTACAAATTGTACCATGATATAGCTTCTAAAAATAGAATCACAATTTCTGCGGAATTTTCCAAGTTCTGAAATACACTCTTTATATAGACAAAACAGTTGATCATACAAATCTTTATATCAACCTCCAAATGAATTCTATCCAGTAACCTAAAGAGCATGAAAAGTGGGGTGATTTTTCTCAACATCGAAATATGTATGTCCATGGGGAAGGTATTCTACTTGCCACTAAATAATAAACTTGTGCTGCTGTGCGGTAAAACACTAAACCAAACCAAAATTGGAACCATAGTATGTTAAAAGAGCTTTATGGATTAATCGATAAGTAAATTCTAATTCTTTATTTCTCAGAAACATTAAATTTGTCGCTATTTGGGCAATACTGTTTATAAACGTACAAGTGTGGATTAATCAATAAGTAAATTCTAATTCTTCATTCGCAGAAACATTAAATTTGTTGCTATTTTGTCAATACTGTTTATAAACTTACGAGTGTAAATAATGTATTAAATCTTATGTTTTTATATCTAACTTCTCTGCCACAAAAAAATGGAAAAATATGTCAGAAATTACTTTCATGGTCAAAGAGAACATTGTGAGAATTTAACAGTCCTGATATCATTATAGTCCTCATGTAGTCTATGGAAATTTTAGCATGACGTTTGTGGGGTGTAGCACCCTATGAGAATTTAACATAACAGATTCCACTATGTCCCTCATAAAGTCTATGGGAATTTAACATTATGTTTGGGTCACAATGGAGTCTACACGAATTTAACATTAGTGTTTGATTTGGTATGGAGTTCATGGGAATGTAAAATTACGTTTGGTCCACTAGAGAGTCGGTTGCAATTTAACATTAGTGCTTGAGTCACTGTCATGTCTACGGAAATTCATTCTGATGTTGCGATGGGATAGAATTCTTATAGACTACATATTGCCCCCTTATACTACTTATGTAATCTTCCACACTGTTTTCCGTTGTTATCTATCTGTCAACTCAGAGCAATGGTAAATATCGAAAAAAAAAATGTTTTCAGACCTAACAAAGCATGCGGTCTTGGCAAACAAAAAGTCAGTTTTGCTGGTCCGAAAATAAGTATTGTTATCAACTTTGTTCCTTAAAGGACTATGTAAAAGTTACATTGTCATCTGTCAAATTAATGGTGCACAATTTGAAATGATAGTGTTGATGTTTTGGGGCAAAATATTTTAGAAAGGAAGTACATTAATTAGGCAGATAATAGTGTGATTAGACTCATTAATAACTATAGTATGCACAAGGTGAATTTATACCGGTGTTATATCTATTTTTGATCGCAAACCATCATTCCAATTTTGAAAATTTGCTTTACAAACCTTCAATTTTAGTACATACTTTCCAATAGTATGGCCACTGTAAGACCTTCAATTTTAGTACATACTTTCCAATAGTATTGCCACTGTAAGAGATCCATAAGTAGAATAAGTCCATTTTTAGGATGTATGAAGATTTTCTATGGATACATGCACAAAATGGCGGCCAGTTCAGAGAGTACTATCCTATTGAAGGGGTTGTCCAAATAGGTGGTGAGACCAACAACACATCATAGTGCACATAGTACAACCAGAACACCCATTGCTGTCCAACATTGATGCAATCTGTCATAAGTGTTTTTCTCGTAGACTGTAAGAAACGTGTTGTAGTTCTACCTAGCCCAGCTTTCCAAGTTAATAATTTGTGAACAGATTGCATAGCTGATTTTATTTAAATATGATGTGTGTATTACCCACAAAGTAGCTCATATACATAATTATAGCTGGTAAAAATGATGATATTCGATTATTTACCACCAACTATACAACATATTTATTCTTGCAGCAATTACCACCAGTTGTTCAAAAAGTAAAGTCTTGTTACAACAAGAAGTACTCAAAAAAGGATGTGGATGATGCATACAAAGCTTACACAGAGATGGTAAATTCTTATTACTAGTTGATAAACCAACTTACCATTATTCATACTAGTATAATGTCAGATGTTTACAAAGACTTTATAGCAAGTATTTTGATTGGTTAAAATTGCATCATGTGACTCAGAAAACTAGAAGTTATTAGTTTATAACATCAGAAAGGAACTACTTCTGTATTCATGCACCCTTCTTGTGTCATTTGACAATATTTGTAAAGAATAGTTAAAATATTGTTTTGTTATTTATTACTTGAGATTTACTATTATTTTTATAATTATTTGTAACAATAAGAACTGATCTTCATATTTTCTAAGATTCACGAAGTCCCTTCATGCATAGTGTGTACTCGATTTTTAAGCTTCGTGAATCCGATAAAATATGAAGTTTGGTTCTTAAACTTCATCATTTAAAGATCATGATGATATTGAAAGGTCCAGCTGCATGTACACCTCTCTCTCTCCTGAATACGCGATTTTTTGCCAGTTGAGTGGGAAATGTCTCTGTCTCTTTAACATTTATAATTACAAATATAATTATATATATGTATATATATATATATATATGTATGTGTATATATATATATATATATATATATATATATATATATATATATATATAGATATATATATATATATATATATTTCAAGTAAAGAAGTCAAATGCCTACAAACCAGTATTGTATAGTTGCATACATTTGAGTGATTTACATAATTAAGATGTTACAGAGACACAGCATTCCCGATACAATTTGTACCAAAGTCTTCATTATTTATAGGCCATGAGATCTTTCATTTAAACGAAGAAATTAATGAACAATGAGATTATGTGAATACAAATATTGTATAGGAGAGACAAATGTAAGAATGCTGCACCAAGGGATTTACAAAACATATTACAAGCTACAGATATCTTTTCCATCACTGTTTCAGTTCAAAGACCCATCAGGGATCGATAAAAAGGTCCCCTTCCTACCTGACAATAGAGAATCAATGTTGGAAAAAGTTCAATATATATGCGCTCTAGGCATATATAGGACTGATTTGAGGTAACAGACAAAAAATTTCTTCAATTCTGAGAATAAGAACAATACATTGTATGTATGTGAGGACTCCTTCGCATTTCACACTGACCTTTGACCTCTTGATTTGGACATGTCTCATTCAAGATAAGGTCCATGGTGCTACAGAGCCTTACTAAATTCTATGATTGCTAAAATCTGGAAGTTTCTTGTATGATAGAATCATTTAAATAACACATACCACCAAGAACCTCTTCAGGTAAGTTCCCAATCATTTCTAAGCATATCCGCGATGTGAGGAGAATTGGAGGATGAGTCTGTTGCCCTCTCATGCCTCTTGAAGCTTGGACGGATATACAAATACAATTCTGCTGATGGAGTACGTGTTACTTTTATGAATAAATCGTATCAAATTAACATTTAAACTTAAATTTATTTTTTTAAGAAACCTTTATAATGAAAGAACATCAATACTAAAAAACACCAGGCAAAATAATGGAAGAATACATTGATAAAAACTCTGTATTTAAATTATTTGTGACCAACTATTCATTATTTGTGACCAACTATTCATTACATTATTTGCGACCAACAATACATTATTTGTGACCAACTATTCATTATTTGTGACCAACTATTCATTATTCGACCTTTTTGCTATAAATATTTATCTTTTCTTTTTTCACAGGGATGAGCTTTATTGCCAGGTGTGCAAACAACTGACGAACAACCCTTCCAAGAACAGCACTGTCAGAGGCTGGGTTCTTCTGCAGATGTTCGCTGGGTCTTTTGTGCCTTCCACAAGGGTAAGCTTATTGCAAATCCCACCTTTATATACCATTTAACTTGGTTGCACGCTCACCGAGTTATAAAACAATCTACGTTAGACGTGAACAATAAATACAAAAACATAATTTCCTTCCCAATCTCTGGTGAACTTAAATGACACGATAATTATGCAATTTTCACCAGAAAGGTGTTGTCACATGTTGGACATCACCAGTAACCATATAGTACTCACTAACAACATACAAGAATTTCCAGAAATGAATGTAAGGGAAGCTACTATATAAAAAGATTATGGCTTTGAATAAATTTTTCAAGAAAATAGTTAGGTTGTTTTGTGCAAGATAAAAATATAAAGGAAAATAAACATATGCATACATTGCATTTGGACTGTAGTAGCAACACAATAATATGTTCAAAAAGTACCTGACTGTGGATCATGATGTTTATATAAGTGAAACGAAAGTACAAATAACATCGCGGTTTAAATAAGTGATGTGTAAGAAAAGTAAAAACCGTGCCTAGTAGTATGAAAATATACGACGAACAAATATGGACCAGTTATCATATTTTCTATTAACGAAGAGGTATTTCTGCTTATTAGAATGAAGCAAACAAGTATACGCAAGCAAGACACAAAATCTACAAATTGAATATGGTTATCATTTTTTTTTTAAAACAAATTTTGTATATGTGAATCAATAACTATCATATTAATATATTACAAGTTATCCACATCCACTGTACATGAGGTATTTCATTGTATTGTTTCTGTTCTTCAGTTCTGCCCATTTTTTCTTCAATTCCTGAAAGACGGCTTGGTGGAATATGCACAAAGAGTAGAGCGGTTACTGCGCAGGACCTTCATCACAGGGACGAGAGGACAGCCACCAAGCTGGCTGGAATTCCAGGTAAATTTTGTCCGCATTACTTTGCTGCTCTTCAAATATTTCTTCTTTTCCAAAAATCCAATTGATAATTGTTCTTTTTTATGTTCATTAGCATTTATCCAATATTAAGAATAAAGTATGCGCAACTTGTCTACAATACTTAGTCATGGTTCGATTTAGGTTAGCATAAAATGATACAAAATTTAGTAAATATACAGCGAGTAAATGGGCTTAGTACTACTAATGATGCTTTGGTTGGCTTCAGTGTTCCATAACTATCACTCTCATCCTTAGTGATACATCATTCTTAAGATGTTTTTTGAGAACTCTGATAGTGGTATTGTCAGGAAATAAAAAATGTGGAAATGCACGAAGTGGAATGTACTGTACATCTGCGGCTGCAGAATTTTAATGTGGTAGAAAATTATCATTTTACCACTGGCGTTTATAGTCCCCAACCATAAAGAGGGAAGAGAAAATGATCCTGAACTATGCCCCCCCCCCTCTTCTCACAAGTTATTAAATACATATTTCTTTGGCAGGCTGCCAAGAATGGGAAACCAATCTTGATTCCAGTGATCATAATGGATGGAAAGCGTTTCCTGCTGGAAACGGACTCTGCCACTACTGTAAACGAATTGTGCTCACAGCTCGCTGACAAAGTTGATCTGAAGGAACGCAGCGGCTTTTCCATCTATGTCAGTCTTCACCATAGGGTAAGTAGGATAATAGAGAACATGGGTCATGTATCAATTAACTGCATGGCGTGAGTGGTTGGTTGTGTGGTTGTGTATATAGGACCTACAGAATACCTTTACGAAGGCTTTTGACATCAAGTAATAATGATAATACATAAAAGTGTAGAGTTTCACATACTGAATGGAGAAATTTCAAGTGGCCATATGCATTTGAAATACTTGTTTTATAAAGCATGAATTTAAATATGGGCAAATTGTTTCTTATGCACCTTTCCCATCAATTGCCATTTCTGTCACATTCAATTTTTATGAATTTAAAATAAGCTTTGAAGAACCATATAACTAACTTAGTCTGATGATATCGTGAGCTTCAATATAGCAATTATGTGTAGTATTCCCATCAGTATGATGCTATACCTGTATGCAATTATGTGTAGTATTCCCATCAGTATGATGCTATACCTGTACACAATTATGTGTAGTATTCCCATCAGTATGATGCTATACCTGTATGCAATTATGTGTAGTATTCCCATCAGTATGATGCTATACCTGTACGCAATTATGTGTAGTATTCCCATCAGTATGATGCTATACCTGTATGCAATTATGTGTAGTATTCCCATCAGTATGATGCTATACCTGTACGCAATTATGTGTAGTATTCCCATCAGTATGATGCTATACCTGTACGCAAAGTTCTACTTCAGGTCTCTCGGAAGTTTTATTTTAGGGGGAGGGGCTATGATTTTTTTTAGAACAAAAATATTTTGGCACCCACATAGCCTGAAAAAATAACTGTTCTCTGATTTGTAGAAAAAAGAATTATTTCTATCAGTCATATTAGTTATAATTAAAAGGAAATACCCCCATTAGAAAGAAGATCCAAGCCCCCCCCCCCTTAACCAAGCAAGCAAGAATAAGCTGTCAGTTCCTAAACATTCAGCAGAATTAGTTTCTGTCCTTCGCAGGTTGCATGTATTGGCCATGGAAACCACAGGGTCATGGATGCTGTAGCAGAATGTGAACAACAGACTAAATCTATGAGCATGCGCGAGAGCAGTAGCAATTGGCGACTATATTTCCGGAAGGAATTTTTCACACCCTGGTTTGATCCTAGCGCAGATGAATACACCACCGACCTCATCTATCAGCAGATCATGCGTGGCATCTCGGTGGGAGAATATAAATGTGACAAGGTCAGGTGGTATTGAAAATATTTACATACCTCATCTTGAGTATTACTTTCTGATTACTTTTTAGTAGGTACTTTAAGTGGAACATATCGTTCACATACTGTATTTTTTTAAATAGAGACGGATTTCTATAACTGTTCTTTATTTATTTGGATAGTGTGTCTTTGTATACTTTAATAGTTGATTTAGCAAATAAATTAAATATTTCTTAACTTTCTTAGAAAAAGATGTTCATCAGTATGCATTTACAAAATCTCCACTGCAATGGACACAGCATCAAAATCACAAAGAATTGACAACACAAAAATGTATGGAATCAAAATAATTCCGATACAAAAGAAAAGAGCAAACTAATAAAGGCCACCTAATTCAAAGGAAAAGAGGCAGAAAGATGTTGACCATCCACTGATTTTCATTCTACAGTGGAAGTCGGGGAAGCTTCAGTGTGGAAAATAACCCCTGTACGACAAGCATATACGGTCCACTATCATACATTGTAGCTTATGGCGAGAAACTCCAAAGTAATGAAAACCCCCAAATACAAATACTAAGAATATTAGTATAATACATAATACTTTATTAACTATATTTTCATAATTTCATGGGTGTCCACTGAGGGGTGGGGGGAGTTGCCCTATTCCCCCCCCCCGATTTAAAAAAAAATCCATTGTGCAGTATGTGTATATATATATATATATATATATATATATATATATATATATATATATATATATATATATATATATATATATATATATATATATATATATATATATATATATATATATTTCATTTGATTTTGGATTTGGCCCCACCCCCCACCCTGGAAAAATTCCTGCAGACACTCATGTATATTTTCTGTTTTCTTTTTAACAGGAAGAAGTTCTTGTTATGATGGCTGCTCAAAGGTATTACATAGAATTTTCAACCAATTTAGAAAAGACTAAAATTGAAACATTCTTGAAAGCCTGGCTTCCCAAAAAAAGTCAAAGTGAGAAGGAGCTTTCACACTGGGTGGAACAAATGAAGAATGCTTTAGAAAAGGACTTTGTGAAGGAGAAACCCAAAATACAGTCGCTCAAATCTGATATTGTGACGTTTGCTATGAACAAGTGGTACACAATGTTTTCAAGGTTTTACGATGTATCGAAGCTCATTGGTCCTGACCTTTCATGGAATAACTTGATTGTGGGAGTAAACTGCAAAGGTGTTCATGTTCTTGACGAGAGTGAGAGTGTTAAAATGCACTTTTCTTTTGTGGAAATCTCGAAAGTTTCCAAAGGAAGGTTAGTACCTTTTTATATCTCACATTTAATCAAAATAAAAATTATTGTTACCCGGATTAGTTTAGTATCTATACATATGATCATTTTTAAGCAAATACCATTAAAACTACAGTCTGTTTCCTCAATGTCTTGTAATTTTGCAAGGGACTTTAGTAAGGATTTACTGGAAAAGATTCAGGTAATATTCAGTCTATTCTAGAACATAAAGATTCCCGAGGAACTACTTAAAATATCTTTGACTTAGATTTTGGTGCAAACTTGTCTTTTAAAAAAGAAACAAAAACAAGCCATCTTGGCCCAGTTTCACTAAATTGCAACAGTTTCCTCAAACTGAGATTTTACTTTATCTTGCTTATGGTATTTTTGACAATACTGGGATTTTTGTCAGAAGTAGAACACAAAGGATGAAAAATAAATCGATAGTTCTAAATTTGTACACCATGGATATTTTTTCTTTTATTTTTGAAAAACCTGTTATAGAATTATTGAAATATGAGGAAATCCTTACATTTTCAACCTTTAATAATTATTCAGAAAAGTATGACTGCACTCTAATTCTTGATGTACTCCTAATGTTCAGCGAAACCTTAATTGTTACAAATAATGCAATAAGACAGATATTAAAACTCAATATGAGGCAGAAAATTTTAGATTTTAAAACATGAAATGATTTAATCCTCACAGCAAATAATATTGAATCCAGAAAAGTATACCATTTTTCGCATGGTATATGATAACAAATTGATGAAACACATTTATTTGATGTTAACAACCTCTTGAACTTTAATTTATGTGTGATAAATTGTAGTCAGCATAGAAAATGTTGATAAATGTTATGAAATTGATAGTTTAAAAGGAGTATGACACGTCAGAATACAAACCCACTCCTTCTGATCAACAAATGTATTGAAGTTTTAGAATGGCGTACAGCAATAACATATGGTTTTATCATCATTTGCATATTTACAGTGATACATATACTGGTATGATAAACCCATGCAGTTTTTTGTACAGGTAAATTTGAATGGAGGGGTGTTTTTCAAATTTTGCATACACGCTGCTAGATGGGAAAACTTTCTGCATGTGAAATATTCGCGTTAAACATACATTTCATTATAGCCTTCATTGTGTGGCATAGTGGCGCAAAGGTTTTGACAAAATATTTCTAAGTAACTTTTTTATTTCCAGCTTACATAACCCAGGCAAAACAGAGAGAGAGAGTTATTATTTCACATTCTTGGTACATAGTTTCCTTAAAAATTAAAATTCAGGCAAAAAAAATAAATAAAAAAGGACACCAAATTAAATTGAAATAACAAACATCACAATATGTTTTCTTACGACAGACATTTACAATATCTTTCCTTCCAATGTCTTCATTGGTCTGGAAGTCTGGAATAATTAAAGATTGTTTTCTGTTTCCTGCATCATTTATCAATTTCCTACCTTCAAATAAGTTAATTAATACTGAAACTGATCATATATCCTGGTTTTTGAGGCATGCATTTCATAAATGTAGTGAATATCAAGTAGATATTTACAGCAATGAACTCATAATAATCATATTGCAAGAACTTCCATACAAATTCACATAAAATTCCATTTTGAATGTTATTTTTACTACTCCATCATTAAGAAAAAAAATTAACTATTTTTTTTATACAAAAAAATATAACATTTTTTAACTTTAAGAACTGTTGCATGTGTATAGTGTATGTTATGATTGCAGCTTGCATGCAAGTGCATGTAGAACCCTGTATGGAAGGGATTCATATAATAACCAATGCATGTTATTTCATTCTTGCAGACATAACATTTTATGACTTTTATCTCCTAATATATATTATTGGAATGCTAAACAAATAGTAATCTTGCATTACAGCAGACATATTTCATGTATCAGTTCCATACTTTTGAGTGCCATTTATAATTGTTATTTTAGCCATTAATCCATCAAAGTTTTGTTTTTTATTCATGAAATTCAGTTTATACTTCTACTTCTAATTGCAAAAGTTACAGAATTGAACAGGACGTTCGTGTACGTAAAAGGTATGCCACATGTCACCGAAAAAATATCAAATCACTTTATTTATATTTTTATGATTCTCAGTAGAGCCAGTAGTGCTTTTTGAGTTAAGCCATTGAAGTACGATAGAGTGTATACCGTATATATTTGCTTATATGTTAGACCATTGAAGTATGATAGAGTGTATACCGTATATATTTGCTTATATGTTAGACCATAGAAGTAAGATAGAGTGTATACCGTATATATTCACTTATATGTTAGACCATATAAGTAAGATAGAGTTTATACCGTATATATTCGCTTATATGTAAGACCATTGAAATAAGATAGAGTGTATACCATATATATTTGCTTATATGTTAGACCATAGAAGTAAGATAGAGTGTATACTGTCTATACTCACTTTTAAGTCGGGTCCAACTGCAAACAACATAGACCCTGATCTGCCATCGCATAATGTGACAGTAGATCAAGGTCTATGTTGTTTGTTTTACTGACTACTCCTAAAAAAACAGTATTGACCCAGATATGCCGGCGCATTATTCGGTGGCAGATCTGAGTCTATGCATTTTTAGTTGGGTCTGAAATATACGCGAGTATATACAGTATACATATACTCAAATAATTTATGTCCCTTTTTTTTCTTAACCACATTAATTTTCATGCTGTCCATCTATTAGCATGGCTTTTCAATATGTAGCAATATTATACATTTTATATATCCATATTACTGGTAATATTTCAGCTTCAAGAACAAGGAGGGGTAAGATTGTACAGTAGCATGGCATTAATAGCTTTATGTTTCTTCTTTTGTTTTTTTTAAATTTTATTAGTATTTAATGTCGAATATTGGCCCGATATGGACATTCATCTAAAAGAAAAGATGGTCAAATCATCAAGAAAGAATTTTATGACCACTGTCTTTGCTTGCTTTGCTTTATTTAGCCCCAATCCTTCAGTTCATGTAAGAAGCAACTCTGAGGCATTGTTAGCTTAAATATCTTGAGTTAATACAATTTCAAATGGTGTATTCAGATGTCAGATAATTAAATAGATAGAAAAATGTCACTTATTGATTTTTTAAATTTTACACATGGAACTATTTATCTTGCAGTGATTGCATTCTTAGTTGAGATTTTTCACCCAATCAGATACAGTCAGTTGTATCAGTTGATATTATCACCCTGATCAGATAGAGTCAGTTGTATGAGCTGAAATCATTATCACCTCAATCCAATACACAGGCAATAGTATCAGTTGATGTCATTATCTCCCCGATCAGATACAGAGTCAGTTGTTTCAGTTGATATCATTATCTCCCCCAATCAGACACAGTGGTAATTGTATAAGTTGATATCATTATCTACCCAATCAGACACAGAGGCAATTGTATAAGTTGATATCATTATCTACCCAATCAGACACAGTGGTAATTGTATAAGTTGATATCATTATCTACCCAATCAGACACAGTGGTAATTGTATAAGTTGATATCATTATCTACCCAATCAGACACAGAGGCAATTGTATAAGTTGATATCATTATCTACCCAATCAGACACAGAGGCAATTCTATAAGTTGATATCATTATCTACCCAATCAGACACAGAGGCAATTCTATAAGTTGATATCATTATCTACCCAATCAGACACAGAGGCAATTGTATAAGTTGATATCATTATCTACCCAATCAGACACAGTGGTAATTGTATAAGTTGATATCATTATCTACCCAATCAGACACAGAGGCAATTCTATAAGTTGAGATTTTACTAATATCAAGCATATCAGGTGTGTTTGTTTCAAGATTGGTTGGTTGGTTTGTAATGGTATTTCAGCACTTTTTTGGGTCGTATCATGCTGAGGAAATGGGAGTTAAGTGCCTTTCCCAATGACACACCAAGGCAACCAGCCCATGATCCTTGGATTTTGAGTCTGGAGCTCTACAAACTGAGCTACCACACGTCCCTATAATCTCATTTCGGGCATTTATTTACTTCATACAGTACATTATCAGCAGGAATTTGTTTTAGTACAATGTACCATTTCAGATAGATTGGATGTATTAAATTGACATAAGTCATAATAGAGTTCTTTTTTACTTTCATCCTTTTATGTGTTACTATTCAAGAGTGTCATTATTAATAAAAAATATAGAACAGAAAACACTGGTATTATGTTGCTATTCCTTAGAGTGTCATTATTAATATAGAACAGAAAACACTGGTATGATGTTGCTGTTCCTTCGGGCTGATATGTTTAAATAATATCGTTACATGACATGGAACACAAATTTTCTTAGACCTCACAGCTCAGTTTATTTAGAATGGATCATATCTGTGCCACATTTCCAGTTCAATATTGTCAGAATAAATGTTTACACAACCTTAGATGAATATATAAAATGACAGCAAAGGCACTTCTACCATGTTACTCAGTTGCTATGACTTTATGAAGTTTCATGAGGTGATTACCATATATATTCATTTATAAGTTGAGTCCAGCTGAAAAGGCCCAGATTTGCTGGTGTATTATGCAATGGCAGATCAGGGTTTATGTTATTTGTAGTTGGACTCGACTTCTAAATGAGTATATACGGTAGTTGTTTATATGATGGTTCTTGTTGTGATTTTTTTGTATGTTTTGTTTCAGTGTTACACATTAGCTATTATTACACAGTACATAGTATGTGAGATTCAAAGGGTCTTCCATTTGAACTTCTGACTTCTTCATAAAACATTATTGGATAACAATAAATGGATAATAATTTGACTGCTGCACTTGGTAGACTTTGTGGTATTTTCAAAAGCTCATTCTCAATCCTTGTATCTTTAAAAATGCAAATTTACCTTCTCTCATGCCAGTAGCTGACTTTCTGAGTATTTGTATTACTTTTGTTTATTTGCTGTGGAAAACTTTCTTGCAGTAAACTGTAATATGTGGATATTTGGGATGAAAATTTCTTTTTATCAAAGTTTGTTGCATCCAAAATTTAAATATGAAAATGTAATGTTTGTGGTGGTGTTTGTAGTAGCATTGGAAATTGTAAGTAAGAATTATGCACATAGTATGGAAAATAATGCAAAATATCTTCATGAAGGAATAAAGATAACAATAAATTTAACAATTTACATGATTATATGATTGAAACTGCTATATGATTATGCCAATGTTCGGTCATCCAAAAATTTATCTTTTATGCGTGCATCTTTTCATTATAACATATTTCAAACTACTTTAGCGCAGATAAAATTTACAATGTGTGTTCTTTAAACTTATGTTTACGACGAACGAAGTAATAAACACATGCAAACTCTGAGAAAAAATACAATTTGAATGGACTGTTACGCCAGACAGTATCAATCATGTCATGGTTTTTGAAGAGCCTCTTTATGGACTGCTTTTAGTTTCCTTACCAATTAAATTGCAAAAAAAGAAAAACCGTAATATTTTCCTAAAATGTCTGCCAAATAGTAGTCAACTGTGCTAGTCAACATTAGCTATTATTTCATTAATTAGTGTGAACTAAATCACTTCTTTTGTTTACATTTTGTTACTTTTGTGTAAAAATGGGAGGAATCATTATGCTTTCTTTCTGTGATATGACTATTTATGTTGATCAAGTCAAACATAAGGATGATCCTGTTTTGATCCTAGATGTTTTCAGTTTTCCAGAAAGTTAAAATTCAGCATTCTTACGACATACAAAAACCCACTGTTATTCAGATAACAAAAATGACAGAGGAAAAGAGATGGGTTTTACTTTACCATGTTTAGAAATCTTGAAGGACTTATACGCTGTAGGTACTTAAGCAATCAATTTGTACACAGAACCAACAGTTTGGGGAAATCATCCAGAAATGACAATTTAGATCTTTTGAATCCATTTGCAAGATTTAAGTAAACAAGTCATGTGAGTTCATATTTTTTATGTCATTATATATTTCAAATAGATCTGGGTACTGATTTAGTCAAGGTGATATTTCTAAAATTAAATAAATAAAATGTTTTAAAAAATAAGAGTGAAGTCAGAAACCTGTAGAAGACATCAGTCTGTTCCACAATATCTAGGAATACAACATGTGATACATCAGATCTTCCACCATTTTAACTTTAGATTGGCTTGGTTTTGGTGTTTTACGGCACTGCAACTCAGATAGGAGGCAAGTAGCATAAAGTGTCATGCCCATGGTAGTCACTCAGGGTTGATCCGATGGTAGGAATTGAACCTGCACCCTTCAGGTAACGAGTCTAACATCTAATGTTGTCACCACTGAGACTGTGGCTTCCTTTAAATTTAGAAGCAAAACAAATAAACAAACGAAGATCATGCAGGCTTGCAAATTTAATTAATAATTAATTTTAGCATCAAACTTGCACTTGCTTGTTAAGTATGAATCAAATAGGAACAAAATGCTTTTTGTGTGAGAATCCTAAACATGTCTATTTTTACCTGCTTATTCATTAATATTATATTACAGTGGTGCATTTGAAAGAACGTTTCATGCTAAACTCCAATAAGTAAAGCTGTATAATTATGCTTTAAAATACTAACATTAATAAATTATGTATAATACGCATTTCTAAATAATCCTCTTTCCATGAAATATAATTAAAATAAACGGATCTAGCCAAATATAAGTAAATATTTTCAGGAAATATACCATCTATAATCATGTATAATCTGATACCAACTGCAAACTACATAGACCCAGATCTGCCGTTGCATAATGTGCCGGCAGATCTGAATCTATGCAGTTTGTAAGGACTAATCAGTATAACAGACAACATTGACCCTGATCTGCTGGCACATTATGCGATGGCAGATCAGGGTCTATGTTGTTTGTATTTGGATCCGGATTATATGCGAGTACCTATGGTAGGTAAAAACAGAATTTTGTATGATATTTATATCATAACTTTCTGAAGGTTAGGATATCATGCATCTATTAATTATTTATTCTTGTATTTTTAATTTTATTTCAAATTATTTCATCAGTTTTAATAATACGATGCATTATGTATGTATTATGATTTTATGCATTAATACTGACTTGACTTTATTTGATGTCCTGCAAATTTTTATATCGCAAAATATCCAACTGGATTGTATAAAGAAATATAACTGAGGATAATTACATTCCCATTCATTTAAAATAATGTGTTCCATATATCAAAAAGTTGTATCACAGGGACTTGCATCTAATATATTTACATGTGTATGCAATTTCACAAAGACAAAATCCAAAACCTTCTAATCTGTGCTTTATTATGTGAAAGAACGAGATATTTATCCAATTTTTCAGTTAATTTTCTTTATTTAATCTTGATTTGTGAATATGTAAAGATAAATGTCTATTAAAGTACCTAACTGTTTTAATTTGCTTTATTCTTAAATGGTATTTAAGGACATCACCCTTGTCACAAACAAAGAAAACAAATGATGATGACATTCTGCCAAATGCTGTATCAAATATACGCCAAAGTTACGAATGGAAATAAGCAAAATGCTAATATTATATCATAATTGATTGAAAATATCAATGGATTTAAACACTGCCAGTGCAAAAGTGTTGTACCTCAAGATATAAATAATCTCACATGACTTTGTACTTTATTTTAGGTCTGGAAAAATATTTATTTTAAATAACGTTCAAGTATACAATATAGAATCTTGCATACTGCTATTGATTGTTCACAAATGTGAACAACTGGTAAATTTAGAAGAGATGGCTGTGTAAACGTACCATGAATGAACTGACTAAATTTTCAAGGAAACCAAAATTTGAAGAAAAAAGGACTCAAACTTCTTTTGTGTTTGTAAATTTTCTGATTCTTCATTCCTCCATAACAAATGTGTATAAATATACTTGATCAATCCGGAGTATTAATTATTTAATCCAGTATACTAACCATGCTTCTATTTCTCCTTTATATTTGAGTCAACAACAGTAAAATCAACATTTTTAATAGGTGAGTCCACCTCAGTAAGGTAGACTTATATATTGGAAATTTGGAAGAAAAAAAAATCTGGATATAAATCAGTTTTAGCCAAATCCAACCAGGTTGTGCATCTCTAATGCATACCATCAACCTATTTCTCGACTCTCTTAAGTCAAATTAAACTCCCTTATATCTGAGTCTATCTTGGTAAGTAAGGTGGACTCATGTATTGGGGATTCAGTTTAAAAAACGAACTCTGAACTCTGAACTTAATTCAGGCTTTGTCAAATCAAATCAGGTGTTGTCTTCATTCTCTGATGCATACCAATAACCTCTTAAGCCATTTCAGTTTTTAGTCTTAGAGTGCACATTGTCTGACATTTTCAGATATCTGGTTACAATAACAACAGTGCAAGGAGATGACTACCACATGACATCGCCGCATGCAGATGACCTTTTCACCTTGGTGACATCATTCCAAATGGGTCTCAGAAGGCGTTCCAGATACGCTTTAGTGGTCCAAGATGCTTCCCATTTTGGTTTGTAGATATTTCCAACATCAGCTGAAATGCCCTTGAAGAAAAAAGTTAGCCATTCTTATTGAATGAATAGTTCTTGCACAGAATTAGCATAGATAGTTAATGATAAACAAGGTTCAAAGTTGATTCAGTGATTAGTCCAGTACAAAGGATTATAGCTGAGAAACAGTACACAAACAAAACTCAACTTTGAACAAGCAAGAAAATTATGATCAACTATAAAGTGTGGGATGCTGAAACATTTGTTATGACACATTCATTATGACTTGCTAATGTCTGTACAAAATGTATATAAAACAATGGAATCTTTACAAACCAATATTAAGCTTAGATTTAAACAATGCACGCTTTTATTTTCTCTGATGAGGGTCTTAAAGGGAAAGTCCATGAAAATTGTAACTAGCAATTATTGGACAGATATTAACTTCATAAATACAGAAAATGTAAATGAAGTTTGGAAAACTCGTGCTTATGGAAATATTTTAGTTCAACTTTTGACAACACAATTTACATTTCTACTCTGTGTTCAACACCGCCATATTACCCAGGCAAAATATAATAATGACATGAAAGCATCAGAAGATATGTGAATGTCTTGTTGCATCATGAGGTTGGTTTGGGTTTACTGTAGTTCTATGTACACTACAGCTATGAATGTTTTTCCAGCAAAATATTTTCCTAAAATAAAAAATATAACCACACTAGACTTTGAGTTATGCTGACTTTTAATTCAACAGTCATTTTTTTGTCAATGAGTACTTAAGTTTGTGACGATTTCCAACATGATTGAAGGAAAAAAGACAATGATGTGATTGATGAAACTATCACTTCAATATAGATGCAAACAGTTAAATCATGCATTGACTGGGCCAAAATTTATAAACATTGATTTCTATTTAAGCTTTAGCATCAAGATGTCAGACTAGTAAGTAAATAGTTTATGTCCAGCATGGAAGTACTGTAATCACGAGTTTCAACAGTGTCGTACCTGTAGCCATTGTACTCTAAAACCGACTTTGTGACATCATGGACAGTCTCTAATGGCTGCTTACAGTGACTGATAATACAGTAAACATTTTAGTTTATAGAAATACAAAATATTTTTAGTTCTGGTGTGGAGATTATATAAAACATGTCTCATACATACTATATGTAATACATAAAATGGAACATGGACTCTACCTTAAAATCAAATAAGGATGAAACATATGGAATAATTAGTGCAAGGATATGTTTCATTTGTCTCCATCAGAAAGTTGAATATTTTTCATTACTTATTTCCTTAAAATCATAAAGAAAGAAAAATAAAATAAAATAGCTCAGAAGAACCCTACAGTGAAGGAATAATAAGAAGCTTAAATACTGGAGTGAAAGACTAAAATATATAACTTTATTATTGATGTTATGGCCTTTGTTACACATTGCTTTGTTTGGCGCTATCAAGAAATATAATTATTTGCATCTGATTAATGAAGAGCTAATCACAATATATTTCACATCTACCTGCTTTCATGGTGCAATCTCCTACTTGTATTATCCATCGCTGGAAAATTAGTCTTTAATTGTATGCAAAACAATGAAAAAAGTTTTGTTTAAGGGAAAATTGTGTGACATGTTATAAATTTAAACCAGAGTAAACATTTAGGAAATTGAAGCGAGATGCTGTTTAATCCACAGAGAGTGCAATAGGGTTTGGTGCAGCGAAGGGAGATCTGGTCAAACTGGACAATCCATTTGAGGAGTACATGGAATCTGATGTATACGAGGGAACTTGTATGCGGACAGGAAAACATGGCAGTCTTCCAAAGGATGTGGTCTACATACTGCCGACAGCAGAGGAGCCACCAGCAAATGTTCTGGTAGGATTTATATGAAAATTTAAATGCCTATGATTTTTCTCTTGCCTGTGATGTCTGACGCAAAAGTTAAAACATAACAGTGATAGTGTTGCCCATCTGGCTGCCTGATCAGTTGACGCCAACTTTCAGTTAAAGTTTTGAAGGACAGTATCTCTTGTTTGCATTGGTAGATCATCATCAGACTTTGCCTGCAACTGCATCAGGTCGGGGATCATTCTTAGAAATGAAAGCCTAAACTATCAAATGTCAAAGTCACATGGAGTATTGTTTAAATTTCAGGTGGTTGGTTAAGGGATAAAATTGTTGGATTTGACAGCTGGTACTTTCGCCAGAGATGAATTGTTGTCATACATTGTGGAGAAAGTTTACCATGCGATACAAAATATTTCTAGTCATTTGGAGTTTGAAATGTCAGAGGTCAATGTCACAGTGGTCAGTTGGTTTATTTTATTTTTAAAGAAGGAAAGCATGTTCATGGATAGGCATCTGACTTTAAGCCAGATTCACCGGTAAAAATGGAGCATCCTTTGGGATGGCAGATCAAAGGTTGATGTCCTAAGTGAGTCATTCTTTGCTTTTGAGGTACATTGTTGAAAGTTTTATGAAATATCTACATCTTCTCTTTTCATAAACTGGTTGTTATTCAGATTTGGCAAATAAGTTTAAAAACATGAGATGAGACATTCCTAGCAATCAGGTAGTAAAACAGTTATTGTTCAGGGTTACAGGTGTCCTTTTGTAATGCATTACTAAGGCCACAGTTGACAACATTGCTGGCGAGACATTAAAGTTATGTATTTTATATACTTATGTACCAAGAAATAAATTTTGGCTCCAGAAGACATCAACAATGGATAAAGAATGAAAAATCAAGCTTTTAAAACACTTTAAGTATTAATAAGTTAAGTTAAAATTGAATTCAAAGACAAATACAATTATTTTACTCATGTTTTTAACAACATTCAATGCTTAAAGGATTATTTCTACAATATGAATTCCTTCACACTTACGTGAACATGTTTTTGACTTGTACCAATTGATATCAGTTAATATTCCTTATTTGGACTATTGTTAATTAGATGACAAGAAACATTTTATTGCAAGGAAACTACAAGGAAGTGTAAACTTAAGTAATAGGGGGTTTAGGTCAGGTGTTAGATGAATATATATCCATAGACTGTGATAAACAGAGTGTTTAGATATTTGAATAATGCACCAAGAGTTTATTTTTTCAGGGAATGCTTGCTGTTCAACTGAGGAAAGAGTTCCCTCCCTTACCCATGAATATTCGGTTTAGTCTAGAGGAGCATACACTTCAGAATTATGCAAAAACTAATTTCAGGTAAATATGTATGTATGTATGGTTATGTGTGTGTGTGTATGTATGCATTTTTGTGTATGTATGTATGTATGTATGTATGTATGTATGTATGTATGTATGTATGTACATATGTATATATGTATGGTTATGTGTGTGTGTGTATGTATGTATGCATCTTTGTGTATGTATGTATGTATGTGTATATATGTATGCATATGTATGCATGTATGTATGTATGTATGTATGTATGTGCATATGTGTGTATGTATGCATCTTTGTGTATGTATGTATGGTTATGTGTGTGTGTGTATGTATGTATGCATCTTTGTGTATGTATGTATGTATGGTTATGTGCATGTGTGTGTATGTATGTATTCATCTTTGTGTATGTATGTATGTATGTATGTATGTATGTATGTATGTATGTATGTATGTATGTATGTGTGCATGTATGTATGAATGTGTATATACCGTATATACTCGATTATAAGTCAACTCGACTATAAGTCGACCCCCCCTTTTTAGGGCTGCAAAAAGTGAATTTTGCTATGACCCTCCTATAAGTCGGGGTGTATTTTGCAAGTCGGATCTGTCTAAAGGGGTGACTTCTTAGTGAGTCAGAAACGCACTTTGGAAATATAAACAAGCCAAACTGGATAGATAGATAAGAAAAATAAAGACAAAACCAGTGTAAAATACAATTATATTATTGAGTGAAATATGTCACAAATAAATTGACAACTTACAATTTGTCCATCTTTCTGTAATAAAGTCCATTGAAATCCATAATGCTTGACATTTTAAATCCATTTATATGATAAATCCACGAATTCAATTATAGGTCACATACCGGTATAAAAATAGAAGTTTAGAATGATCCGATTCACAATATCCCGTAATATGTTAATTCCACACGTCGTAAAAATAAACAATGAAAGTTAAGTCCACTTTTTTGTGATTCACGGTATCCTATGAATGTCACTATCTAATGTCATCTGGTACAAGTCCAAGAATTAATCCTCATTGTCTGATAAAGTTCTGAAATCCTACATCGTCGTCTAGTCATTGTAAATCTAGTCTGACTTCGATTCTTCGGCTTTACTGTCATATGCGGGTGCTTATGCAGAGACTGAGCTTGGGCTCTGTGAGTAACACTTTGATCATCAAGTCAGAAATCTATTAAAGGCTGCAACTGAACACATGTCAATTGTGCGGCAAGATCAAAGGGAGTTCAAATAACCACCCTCTGTTTCTTGGCACTGAACAAGTATCAAACTCGCGGCTTGATCAAAAGGGTTGTCACGTGGGAAAACAAAGAGTGTGGTGCCTTTACAAGGTAAGGGATTAAGGTCAAAGTATATGCACAGGAAGTTGTAGAACTTCACTTGGCACTGAACAAGTATAGATTAGCAGCTCGATCAAAAGGATTGTCAACTTGAAAACAAAGTGAGTCCCTTTAGAAGCCAAAGGCTTATCGGCCCACGTGCACTGGAAGATAACTTGAGAAATATAACTTGGGAATTAAATCTGACTTGTAGAAAAGGAAAATACAAATTAAATCAAAACTTTTATTGCATCAAGCACAGTCTTTATACAGCAAAACTCAAATATTAATACAAATACAGGTTGTTCGGACTGGCACGAAAATGGAGGCAATATACTTACTAGTAAACACCCACAGTAAGCATTAATGGACACTTCAATTTGCAGTAGGTTACTAAGTATTCAATTTACTGGTAATATTTTCAAATTATTAAAATCGAAATAACTGTAGATGTATTGTGTAATGAATACCATCATGAAATGGATAAACACAGTGCATACCATATATGCATTACTGCATAGCAACTTGTGGCATGAAAACATAAAAATATATGAATTGACAGTATTTTTATGTACTGCAAACATCTAGAGTTTCCAACATTACCCCAAGATTTTTTTTTTTTTAATGTCGCGCTTATAAGACGATCCCTACTCTGCATGAATCGAATTATAAGTTAAAAAACGTCGACTTATAAGCGAGTATATACGGTATGTATGCATATGTATGTATTTATTAGCATTATTGTGGCTATATGGTGCCAATTTTGTTCAATAAATAACATTATGTTTCAGTATTAAAGACAAACCTATACTTATTTTTAAAATTTTCACAAATTCAGACTTTACATTTTTGGGGACTATAGAACTGACTATTTCTGTATTTTTTAAAGATGTATATGTATTTTTTATAGAATTAATTTAGAACTCAAATGTTGAATGTGAAATTATCTAAAAAAATCATATCACTCAATTATCATTAGCAGGAAGAGGGAAGCTTCAACTTCTGAGATAACTGTGTTTCCTTTATCGTTCTAATGTGTACTGAAACTATAACAAGCATTAAGAAGAAGAAAGTTAATGTCCACTAATTGAATTGTCTCGTCAGAGTGACATTAAGAAACTAATACAATATTCTGATATTAAAAAATGATCAAAGAAAAAATTAAAAATTATAAAATATTATTTATATATGTACAATATCCTCAAGTTCTTTCCTTATCCGAATGTTGCTTTGAAAGAGTCAGTTGGTACTTAGCAATTTAAATATTTTTTGAAGATGGCCAAACATTAAATTATGCATTTTTTATTGCAGACAATCTAGTGATAACAAAGTTACTAAGTTACTGAGCAAGGCTTCTTTTAAGAAGGAAAAGAAGGAACCGCTATGGAAGTTTTCCAAAGAACCCTTGAAGAAACCACTACTCAAGAGGACAAGCCAAAGAGATGAGCTCCGTGGAGCCGCTGTTAGAGCTTTCCTAGATATCCTTTTTACCTGAAAGAAATACAAACATATATTCAGTAGTGTGCTATATGTTTGGAATGCAATGGTGAACTCTTTCATAGATGCTGACATATTCACTTTTAATTGAATGTTATGATATTTAATGTTGTATCTGAATAACAAAGCTTTTTCTCAATTTCAATTTTTATTTCAATTTTTATTTTTCTCTCTATTTCAATTTTTTACCTATATTATATCTGCACTTTGGCAGATATATTGTGATCTGTTTTTTATGTTTGTCAGTCCATGTGTTCCTCCATTTGCCAATGAATAGGTTTCTCCATGTATCCTGAATTCATCAACATCGACAGACGAAGCACAATCACATTTTGGTATGTTGTTTCTCTTGGATGAGTGGATGACAACAAATGTTTAAATTCCTGGATGTGGCCCAAGAGGCGGGGAAGCAGGCCAAAAGTCGTATGTTCATATGTCAAATGTAGGCTTCCTTGTAATTATTACTCTTTCTACTCTGATTAAGATCATATTTGGTGTGATGTTTTATGAAGATGACAAGAAAGGTTTCAAATACTGGATATAGCTTCTCAGAGGAAGGCGTGAAGTAAAATAAAAGTGTGGATGGCGTTCGTTTCTAGTTACAGTTGTTGTCATATTCATATTGGCAATTAAATTAGCAATGTTACAAACAAGTCATAACTTAGACATTGGAAACAAATCTCAGAAGAATCAGAAGAAAGAATTTTCTGTTCTGATTATTCACATAGTTACAGATATGTAACAAACTACTATCTTATGTATATATATATATATATATATATATATATATATATATATATATATATATATATACATGTACATATATGTGAGTAAAATATCAATACTATCATGATGGTTCCTTAGCAATGTCACCCATACAACAATACATGGGCGATGCCCCAAATACGGAAAATGCAACAGATCTGGTGCTTGCCAATGAAGGTGTACTTGACCCTGCCATCCGGAATGTGAGTCAAAACTTTACTTTTAGGATTTATTATTTTATTGTAAATCATCAATCAGTGCTCAAAAAAATATTTTTTATTCATTTTTTATAAATTTGTCTTTTGTACTAATGAATTTCAATCTTTTTGCCTGTGTAGATATAATTGATATTTCCAAATTTATGTTTTTCTACAAAGTCAAATACTTTGGTCTTGGACCTAGTTAAGGAGATGCGTTACCATGGAGACAACTCAGAACTGATGAGAAAGAATTTATTTGATTTGGTGAGAATATTGGGTTTAGGGGAATTGTATGGGATGGAAATTGAATGGGTGCAAAATCTCATTTCCGACTGCAGCATTAGATTGTAGACTTTTTGAGTTCAACCACAGAATGAGAAACTACCTATATATGGAATAAATATTATAAATAACTGTTTCCATTTGTGTACCTGTATCAGGCCTCTATCTCTGTGCGGCAATAACAGAACTTCATCATAAGCTATGAAGGCTGGTGTTTGTACATAGCTTGAGTCCGGTCCTAAGTGTATTGCACTAGATTTGGCTTTTCATATTACTTAGGCTTGAAGGCTCAACTACATTTATTTCATTTTTTTAATTTTTTATTTTTTATTTTTATTATCTGTGTAATAGATTGACCACTGGGTTGGGGAACCATCCCAAGGTCACCGTACAATCAAACATTTCTTGTTATCAGATAATCTAGGGATAATAAATATAATGTACAGAAAAGGAAAAGAAAACATACACACACACACACATGCACATGCACACATGCATATGGTACACAATCTCTTTAGATACACAATTTAAATAGACAAACACAAGTATACATTGTCTAGGTGACATAGACTTTGTGATATTACAGTATTTTGTTCCTGTTTACCATCAAATTAGACCCAAATAGATAAAACGAAATGCAAGAAGAGAAAGGATTCTTTCACAAGTTACATATTCATTATTGAGGTCTATTTTTGAAGAAATTGGTCCTCTTTTTTATTTAACTTAGCAGTGTATTTTTCAATGTTCTTATGCACTTCAACTATTTGCTTAAAAGCATAAATGGAAGGATTTTGCATATTGAATCTGCAAGTGTAAATATAATATTTTGCCAAAATAAGCAAGAAATTACACAAACTGTCCAGTTGTTCACTTCCTACAAATATTTCTTTTTTGGACAAATGTACAATATTTGGGCAAGAAGGTGCAAAATGTTCAATAAAACGGTACCAAAACTGAAGTAATGTTGCAATCATAGAAGAGATGTTCAATACTTTCGTTATGACTCTTGCAGAAAGAACATTTGTTGTTGTCTAATATGTTAATTCTTTTAAAAAAATTGTTAGTAACAATTATTCTATGAATTAATTTAAAGTTAAGAGATCAACTTGGTATCCTTAGTACAACATTTTGCCCAGCTATAAATCTCAGACCACTCCTCATGACTTTTATTTTTATTTAATACTTGCATCCAAGTTTCTTGCTTAGCAGTGTGTTGCCTTTTTGCCTTTTTTAAAAGATTTTTGTGAACAAACTTGAGTGATTTTTGTTTTTGCAAGTTCATTTTTTTATCCTCCTGCTTATCAAAATTATTATGTACTAAATGGTTTTTGATACCATCTTTCCAGGATTTTGGAATTTTGGATATTAAGGAGAAGTATTTCAAGAAATCAATGCATCTAGTTTTTTGTTTTATCATTTCAAAAGGTATTAAATTACCGTGATCATCTACTAAATCATTCAGAATTTCAATTCCAGCTTCTGTCCAGGATTTGTATTGATAGAACATTCTAGGGGGGACAACATTTAAAATACTCAGAGATAAATACTCGTTTGGACTTTGCGGTTCCTCTTTCCAATTAGATACTGCCAAAATTACATCTCTCCAAAAACTGTTTTTAATGAGTTTACTAAATTCTTCTAATTTCACTATATTTATTTCATTGTTTTGTTTAGAAAGACATAAACATTGTAAAAAAATTGCGGCAGGAGACCAGAGAAGTTGGTCAGGTAATTTACTATAATTTTGAAATTGTTGAGCAGGTGTGGAATTTTGCTTTGGAAAGACAACTTATTACTGTCAAGAGGAAAAGACAGTAATGTACTTTCAATGCTTTAGTGATCATTGCTACAGATTTCAGACTCAGTTGCAGGCCCAAGCTCGATAGTTTAATACTATCACAAGATCCCTCAAGCACACATCTTTGGAACATATACCCACATAAAATACGACCAAGAGTTTTTAAAAAAATGAACAAAATAGCATATCTATCCGGTAAATATACACTGGTATTTCTTTTTTTCCTCATCTTTTTGTGGATGAAAAGTCAAACTCCTGTGATATATCTGATTCAATTAAATCTTACATGCATAATGCCTAGTGATTAAAGTTATTGCCACAATTCTCTTGATGCATATTCTGTAAATTGAATCCAACTAAGAATCATGCCATATAAGACTTCTTGAAATTTCTGAATGCAAGATTAACGCCACATGGACTCAAAAATACACTGGCCAACATATAAGCCCCATTGGTGTGTCCCATAAAATACATGTGTAACAATTTAATTTTGCACCTATCTGCAATTAACACCTTCTTAACGAACCAAAACTGATGTAGCAAAAGATCCATAAACTGCACCAACACGGAGATGAGTAACCAATTATTGAATGAAGGAATCAGAAGTAGAGAAGCCATACAAAATTTAAAGAATAATAGAGCATGTGGAATTTTTCTCATCCTCTCTATAGATATTCTCTAGACAATTTTACTCTGTTACTTACATAACTCTTTAATTTAGTTTTCGAGACTGGTATAGTACCTTCAACATGGAATTGTTCTTTGCATTTTTAAAAATAAAGGTGATATTTTTTATCCCGACAGCTTCAGAGATACAACCTTACTGAGCTGTATGGGAAAATTATTCACTGCTCAGTACTTAAGATTGAATTTGTATGTAGAAAGTTTTGGTATACTACTAGTATACGAAGAACAGGCTGGTTTTCAAAAAGGTTTTTAGTACAAATGATCATATATATTTACTCTTAAGTGTCTTAAATATACATTTTGGAAAAGAAACATAAACTATGTTGTGTTTTATTAATTATAAAAAGGCATTCGACTTGATAAAAAGAGTTGCTTCATCGCAAAACTTCAGAAATATTCTATGGATTGCATGATTTTTAAAGTTATATATTATATGTATCTAGAAGCCAAATCACGCATAAAACAGGAACACAGACATCCAATTTCTTCATATGCAGCATAGTTGTTCGCAAAGATGAAAACCTTGTGCCAATATTAATTTCAATATTTGTCAATGACTTAATAAATTTATTTTTAAATTCTTACTATGGTCACAAACATAATTCATTAGACCCTTAATAATGAGGAAGCAGTATAAGGTTTTGTTTGTCTTTATTTCTTGTTATTAGCTGGTGATACTTTAATATTGGCTGAGCCAGATAAGGAACTTCATGATGGTTTGAATGCCCTGAATCTATACTGTATTACATACGTATAAACTAAGATCCATCTCAAACAACAATTGATATTTACTTAAACCAAATTCAGAGTTTGATAAAAAAGAGTTTTGCTTTTTTTGGAGCCAAACTATGGAATTCCATTCCACCCTATATAAGGTCAGCTGACTCATCCCAAGGTTTTAAGAAGCTTCTTAGTCAACATCTACAGAAACAATCATTGTATGATTTGTGTAATTCAGTGCAATACTCTTCTTTAAAACAATGTTCTTTTATGTACTCACCTGTAATGTTTTACACAGGTTCACTACTAACCTTTGTATGAATCCTGTATGTACTCATCTTTAATGCCTTGTATATATTTTATAGTAGCAGTAGATCAATTATCTAGTTTTTAATAGCATTGCTGTCTAAATACACCACAACTTGTAAAAATTTTACAAACATATACATGTAATTATATAAGGCCTCATTAAGATTGGTCAGTTGACCAAATGAGCTTCTTCTTTTAATAAAGTAATTATTATTATTATTATTATTATTATTACTTGGTGTCTAGAAGTAAATGCAAGCAAATCTAAAGCATTATTGTTTTTTTTTTCCAAAGGGAAGATAAGAACCTTGTCAAACTTTACTTTTAATTGTGATAAATTATCATTTTTTTAAAAATAATCTGTGCTGCTTCAGTTAGGTGTCAAATTTAATTAGACTGGCAGACTTGGCAAAAACAAAGTTTTAACTGAACAAGCTAGAAAAGCAGTGCATGCAATGTTAAGAAAATGTAAGGAGCTCTACTTACTAGTTGATAGATAGCCAGGTGCAGGATCACTCCACTTATGGTATTTCACGTGATCAGAATTTACCATGACTCCGACAACAACTGTAAACAAAATGGCGAGCCAACTGTAACTAGTAGATTTACATTTTAATTTTCCAAGTCTTTTCTGTCCTTCAGAACAATGCTAAGATGGACAGAAAGTGAGAGCTTTTGTCAATGAATGCTTCTTTCAAAAGATAAATCTCTTAAAGGGCAGAAATATATATTTCATACTCATTGATACTGCGGAGTGAGTTTATAGAAGTCAAACCAAGTCGGAGAAACCAGATCACCATCAGAATTGAAGAAAAAAAATGATTTACTATAAATTAGTAAGAAAGATGAGGGACTATTTACTACATGTACTACCAAGCTACTATCACAAGTAATGCAATTTTCAAATCTACCATAAACACCACGATGATGACGGTGGTGGTAATGATGGCAATAATGATGATGGTAATGATGATGAAAAAACAACTACTATTACTGTTAGTACTATTTATTGTGAACTAGTCCCACAAAACATTTACTATGATGCAGACTTGGAGTGGTTAGGGGTGAGAATGGATCCATAGGGGCGATTTATGAAAGTGAGATGATTATCAATAATATGCGACTGTGCAGAAATTTAATGTACTATATAATTTACTCACCTTAGAACATATGAACTTGTGTCTGTCCATGTTTCTACATTAAGTTGGTTGTGTGGATGTCCACAGAGATGTGTCCAAGTAAACAGTTGTCCAAGTTTCTCTTTGGCTTGGGAAATGGTACAAAATGTAACACCCCCTTCAGGTCACTCTGGATGTGACTGGGTTGCAAAATTCTGCAGGCACATGTTTTTCACCATTTTAAGGGAAAAAAGGTAAATATGAATGAGAATTTACCACATATGGATCTGTTATCATCACATTCTAAGGTTCGACACCAAGTTTGTCAGACAATATGGCGGATGAAAGACCACATGAGGAGGTGTATCAAGTCATAGCAATTTGATTGGCTGGTTAAAAATGTATGTCCAATGTCATTTGTGTGATTCAGTGGTTGTCCCAGTCCTTTATATATTATATTGAAGTGTAGGGTTTAGAAAAGCTGATCCAGACTGCTGAAAATGAACAGTTAAATCTAGAACATATCATTTTTGAACAAGAATGGCTATCTTCATTTCATACCTCAAATAAATGCTCAAATTTCTAGAATATTTTTGCAAAATCTATGCCTAGAACTATACCTGAAAATGTTCTCTCATCAACAAGAACTAAGTCTGACAAAATTCAAAAGCATGAATCTTAAAGTACCCATTGAGAAAGGAAGATTGGAAGGTATTCTAATGGAGGAGAGTAGATGTCATTCATCTTTGCAGTATGAATGCGCTAGATGATGAATTTCACTATTTGTTGAAATGTTGCTCCTTTCAATATGAGAGAAAGAAAAAAAAATTGTGTTGATAGATTCTCTTACTTAAATACTAATGCAACAAACTTGGAGGAACTTATGACAAGTCAGGATAAAACAGTCTAGTCAACTTTCAGTGATTTGTAAAACAATTATGACTATTTTGAAGTACACTGTAATATACAATTCTGACTTGATATGCTCAGCTCAAATATTGTTTTATTTTCCTACATTTTAATGCATATATGTTTATGTTTTCTTTTTTTTTACTAATTTTTATCACTGTTCAAGTGTTCACTATGTTTGCTTTTGATTTGTATTGCATACCCCATTGATTGAATACTAAAAAAAAAGACAATAATTTAGTATGGAACCAGTATATCAGTTTGACTCATTGGCCAATCATGTGTACTTTCTTGTATGGATATTGGGTACATTTACATGAAAATAGCTGAATTATTTTTCCCAAATTAATATACTCTGTGCCACAAACTGATCCCAAGGTGGCACTCTAACTTCCCATTAAAGTCATCTGGGTAACAGTCAGTCAGAACACCACGTAAACAATGATTTGAATGCAGTCTGAAGAAACATTAAAGCGAAACCAATCATGGATTTTACATATTTAAGTTGTTTATTTTAAAAAATAATCTCATGAAACTGGTAACTAGTGAAATATGTGTCTTCCAATGGGTTAGTTATTGAAGTCATTCGCACAGTAGTTATGTAATTTCCATAACGGCAAGTTTGGAAACTTCCTATTGAACAGCAGTGATTTGTGATAGTGTCGCATTTGGTGCGGTGCATCTTGTGAAAAGAGTACGGAGATTCCATACTTTCACTAAGACAGAGGATGGTAGTTATCCGCGGTCTTGTGAGCACCAGAAGTATAACTTAGTTGTCAGCGAATAATGACCATTGCCTAGGTTGGGAACGGAACTTTATGGTGTGGGGAAAAGATAATAATTACAAAAAGTGTGTAATTCCTTGGATTATGAACACTCTATCAATCACATTTTTTTTTTCCATTTCAGCCAAATATACTTTTCATTTTTTTTCCAGATTTGTAGCATTAAAGAGAAAGTAACATTGACATTGATACTGTTCAAAACTCAAGCCAATATTCTTTCTTTCTTCTGTCTTTCATTCATTCTTTATTTCTTCTGTCTTTCATTCATTCTTTATTTCTTCTGTCTTTCATTCATTCTTTATTTCTGTTTTGAAAACCCTTTCTCTCTGCATTTCTCTTGATATTTGTACAAGAAGCTTTGAAGTATGAAAGAGAAAGTAACATTAAGATGGATACTCTCATAAGCCCGATAAATGACTGTGTTTTGTTTAATATACACCCATGGGAATTGCAATTTACTAAAAGATTGCTGTGTCCAGAATATTAGATTAAAACAAAAATTTAGATTAGGAAACAGCCAGCATACTGTTTTGTGTTTTTAAATATGTTGGATTATGAATTCGTTTTATAACAACCCTATCTGCTTAACAAAATGTTAAGCTGTCTCCATCTACCCATGATTTTATTTTCTTTCACTCCACCTGATCTCTTGTTTAGAGGCAGAACTGTTTTTAGCTTTCATTTTTTATTCGAATGATGTTCTGAAATATTATTCCTGCCAGAACAGAATTTGGTAACTTTCAGTTTCATTTTCCTTGTGGAATAAAGAGTGAGTGGTATTTATTGGGCAGAAGGCGTTTGTTTAAAATACGGTGTCATTGGCACGCTCTCCATAAATGCATGTATCTGTTTCACACCTGATTTTATGGGGTTGGTAAATCAATTTTAAGATTATTAACCTCCATAGGCGCCAAAGAAATCATCGTGTTACCAAACTAGACACATGGAAAAACTGTGCCTCCACATTTAACACACATTAAAGGATTTTATCACTATAGTGCAATACTAACATTGTTTCTGAGATGTCTTCCATCAACCAAATTGGTTGAGAAACATATTAATAAAGTTTATTAGAAATGTGTTTGCAGAACATGATATGCAAAGTTTGTGTCGAAGGCGGCTTCTTAAGCAACAACATGGCTTCCATTGAAGATGGGTTCAGAATGAGTCTTTGCTTGAGTTAAAGCAATACACACATACACACACACAATCTGTACCGTATAACTGACACAATTTGCAAGGTATGCATATGACTACTTAGGGAATGACCAAGTTTAATTTTCAGGTGGGGTGGGGTGGTAGGGTGATTAAAAAAATATATATATATATTCTTGTTCTGATTTTTAGAAGAAGAAAAAAACTAGTTATATCTATTATATAAGCACACACCCCACCCCCCTTAAATTGTCGGTCCCTTATGGTATCAATACTACTCATCTACTGATACCATTGTCAACAATCCATGTTCTAAAATATTTCTTGTTCTGTCATGTTTGACTAATGTACTAAAAGATACAAGACCTCTCTCCTTTTTTAAAAATATCTTGTTCTTATGAATACATTATCATCTAGACAAAAAATATGTGCACATCAATGAAGAGGTTTGATGTTTGGACGTAGAGCATCCAAAATTCGCCTAACTTTTTTCTTGACCCTTGGCTATTTTGAAATGGCTATTGAAACTCGTTAAGAACAGTATCAATTTTTGGCACAACATTTTCAAATATTTACAAAGTGTTTTGTGATTAAGACCAACTCGGACAACAGCAGGAAAAAGTCATCACATAATAACAGTACATGATATAAAAAAATGTATTCTTTCTTTTTCATTCACAGCGATATCTACGGGATGAAATTTACTGCCAGTTGATCAAGCAACTTACTCAAAATCCAGACAAGTAAGTGGGTTTAAGTACTTGTTAAATGTAATTGGTCATTTTGCCAGACAAGTAAGTGGGTTTAAGTACTTGTTAAATGTAATTGGTCATTTTGCTAAGCCACCATGAACCTGATTTGTAAGCATTACTGATTTGTTTTTTCGTCTGCATTGTCAGATAGTGAGGATTATGTATTCTATCACTCTGTTATCAGTGCCAAGCATTAACAATGTTAAGACAATAAAGTTTTTGGAAAGTCATATAGCATACTTCACATGAGATATGGTGTTCAACGGAACCCATTTCTTAATCGCTCATTAAATTGTTTGTACCTTTTTTCAGTCGTACTCAACGAGCTGAATTTGAATGCAATAAAATAACTTACCTTACATCTGCAAATTGGATGACCATTTTACTTGATATCTTTATATAAAATCAGAGCACAATTTGGTGAATGGTAAAAAGTTGACATTTGTGTTTCCTTGTACCAAAGACATATGAAAGATGTGGAGACTTTTCAAATTTTGTGTGTGTGTGTGAAATGGACCTTTCTAGCATCTACTGTAATAATGATATTTGGGCATCATTACATTGAAAGTTTGTGAATTTGCTTAATTTAACAAGTTTGCAACATCAGATTTTATCAATTGGCGATTGGTAACATATATATTGATTTAGGTACCTATTAAAGTGAATAAATTCATCATAAATTTAGATGTATCGCCAGTACTTTATTGTGTTTTACAGTATTATTTCTATTCTTAGAGGAAGAGTTCCTTGTTTAAGGATGACGTATATGCGTCAAATGGTCAGTGGCAATGCGGTAACACATATTATCATATCTGAAGGAAAAGGGAAACATAATTTTGTTCAGTTAGGTCCGTTTTTCCTTAGAAATTGGCAAACAAACCATTTCCACAAGAGTCTTGGAAAAACAACTTAAATTTGGAGATTTGTGGGGCAAGACATTGCAATGATAGCAGACCATTCCGTTTCCTCATATACTACATTTGTTTGTTGTCTGAGAGAAATAAAGCTGGTTAATTGATTCAAAGATTACACCATATACAAATGACCATCATTAACATGACTAGCATAGCACACTTATGCTTTTCTTGAAGATCGAGCGAGGCAAGAGGCTGGCAATTGTTTTGGTTCCTGTGTACCTCAGCATTCCCGCAAAATGAGCTGTTTGAGGAAATTGAACAATATCTCAAATCAAACAAACACCCACTAGCTAAACGGTGTTTATCAAGAATACAAAGAACAAAACAGTAAGTATATCTACATATTATCTGTTTGTAGCGGCACCATACTGATTTTTAATCAGATGATACACGTTTAAAAAGACGTAAAGATCTACCAATAGAATATACAGTATTTTCATATATTTTTTTCAATTTTTCTTGCATTAACTTTCCCTACAGAGATGTTGCTAGTGGCAACAAAAGAAATTACTTTTGGTGGTCAAAAGGGAGTCAGATTTGTTCAATATTTTGTGCTATGGCTTAATTTTGGGCATTTTTAACCATGCAGGCATATAGACTTGAGTTTTTTTTTTAAAATTAACAAAGCACCTACACAGTAGATGCACAGTATAAAGATCACGTGTAATTTTTTTAAAATTTCATTGTTGATTTGCCCACAGAAGTAAATGTGATTATAATTTCCTTTATTTATTTATTTATTTTAGGGATGGTGGTCGAACATACCCACCTCACTATCTCGAGCATGAAGCCATGGCAACTCACGCTTCTACCACCAAGTATTATGTTCTGTTTCCAGACCAGTCTCAAATGGTGTGTAGATTCCTTGTATATTCTTTACTGATACTTTTTTTCCCCCTTACCATTATGATTTGTCAAATACACGTATTTGCCACATAAGAATTTGGTTCAAAGTGCATATCATCATAAGAATTTTTGTCTGATAATTTCCTTTCATACACCATCTGTACTTGCTTATAAGTTGAGTCCAACTGCAAAAAACATAGACCCTGATCTGCTGTTGCATAGTGTGGCAGCAGATCAGGGTCTATGTTGTTTGTTCAACTGATTAGTCCTAGCAAACTGCACAGACTGAGATCTGCTGGCAATGGCAATGACAGATCTAGGTCTGTGCAGATTGCTGTTTGACTCTACTTATAATCGAGTATATATGGTATTTGTGCTTTGCTTTATTTTGCATTTGCCACAGAAATTTGTGAAAATTTTAATGACATGCAGGCATTTTACTTTGTTGTATGGCACATTCGTCTTTCAAAAGAAATGTGGAAAAAAAATAATTAAAAAAATATTCTTGGTTTTTTGGCTTGCAATATAAAAGAGGGTCTGCCATCAAAATGTTTGCAGATCAAAGGCTGAAAAATTACCAATGATTTTATTTCTTAAAAAAATGTTTTAAGTCCTGTTCTGTAGTACACCCAGACACAGAGAAACCTGAAAATGCATGGACTTAAAGATGTTGCTGTGTTTAAATTTATTCAGAAAATTGAGGCAGATGCCAGCACTAGGATTGTGGATGTCAAGAAAGAGGTCATTGAACATCTGAAGCTGAAGGGAGGTGATGAATATGGACTATTCTTTGGACTTCGAGATAAAGGTTGTAGGCTTCACGTTTTGTATTTCCAGTTTTCATGAGCACTTTTCGTTATGAGTTCTTTCTCCTTTTCTTCTCTTTTTTCTTGACCAACTAGTCATGTTGCGAGGATTTGTTAAAAATGTAATTTAGTTGAGCTCATCTTCAGAATATGTTTGATGATATGTTTCTGAAGCTGTCTTTAAATTAAATTGATAATTTGCTAAGGAGATCACAAAAGATTAATTTCATCTCTGAAAACTCTACACCATTTAATTGCAGAAGTCACTATAAATCTCTTTACACAAAATTTATATTTCTGCCTGACCAAGTCGTTTAAAAAATTATGTACATGTATCTACTTTTTCAACAAATTACCAAGAAACTCATCAAATTATGTATAATTTATGCAGATTTAAGCAACAGTTTGTGGCAGGACCACATGTAATATGGGAGAAAAGATTAGATTGCTCTCTTTCTAACAACTTTCTGAACTTATTTAAATTTTACATCTTTGACATATAAAAATAGAAAAAGATAACATGTTACACGATATTTTGAGGGAATAGAAATATATTGATGAACTTTATGCATGAATGCTACAAGTAGTTGTATTTGACATGTTTCTTATGTAGGATAATCTCAATGCCTACCACACTGATAAAGCTGTGTTATGATAAAGCTGTGTTATGATAAAGCTGTGTTATAAGCTGGGTAGAGCTGTAATTCAGTTCAAGAAACATAACATGAAAACAAATGTACACACAAGTTTCCCCAAGTCAATTTTCTATAATAACCTATGATATATTTTCAGTCATCAATGCTAGCGACAGAGACTTTCTATAATAACCTATGATATATTTTCAGCCATCAATGCTAGTGACAGAGATTTTCTATAATAACCTATGATATACTTTCAGTCATCAATGCTAGTGACAGAGATTTTCTATAATAACCTATGATATATTTTCAGTCATCAATGCTACTGACAGAGATTTTTTATTTGACAACATTATTCATGTGCAGAGATATTTTGTGAAGAATCCAGAGTCTGGAGCTTCTAATTTAACAAGTAAGTAAAATCATCCAGATCATATTTATGAGAAGAATGCAGAATAATCAATTTTAAGTTGCTAAAGAATTGAAGAGCAATTTTGTTTACAGGAAAAAAACCCCATCATTTACCATTTAGTCAATAAAATATTATATAAAAATCATTAACTCGTGAAAACTTTATATTGAACAATCATGCTCTTAATCAATGTAATTTGTTATTTCTGTGTTTCTTTTTTCAAGAGACATTGTACTTAAAGAATTGATGGCTTGTTAGAAGACACGCACACACTATTTGCTTATTAAATCATTGACTTTGCACTTTCTTCTGAAGAAATACAAAAACATATCCAGAAGTCAATAAAAAATGATATCTTTTGAAAGAAATAAAATTGTAGCATTATGTTTCTGCTTTTTGTGATTTATTTAGAATTATTAACTTGATTAAATATTGTATTTTTAACCTTTGTAACCAGATGGCTCTTCCGAGGATGCCCTGTCACCACCACCTGTCCTGATATTCATGAAAAAACTGTGGACAAATGCTACACCAGGCATTGAAAAGTTGGCAGATGTTAAATTCCACTTTCCACAGGTGGGTAACAGAATGAAGAGAACATTTTTAAAGTTAAATCTGTATTATTTCAAGTCGAATGGACAAGGAATTCTAACAACTAATACAACATCTTCTACATAGATGTATACATGAGGTGGTCTTTAAGTTGTGGGGGGGGGGCCAGAGAACATGGAGAGCGACCACTTTCCCTTGCATGCTGGAACTGAGGAAAAGGACATAGGACCACAGGACCACAGAGGTGTTAAGCAAGTGCATTACCACTGAACTATCTAGAAAAATTATTGTGGTTATCAATCATTTTATTGGTGAACACTGATGAAGTCATCATAAAAATGTACTATTTTAAATTTCACCACAAAGTACTTGTTATTGAATGTTTTTAGAAAGAACATAGACCTTTTGATGTTTTTTCATTTTGGTTTTGGCAGCTTCCATAAAATTAATAGCCCAGTGTGTACATTGTATAGTAATACTGTGTCAAATACCCATAGAATTAACAGCCCAGTGTGTGCATTGTATAGTAGTAGTGTGTGAAATGCCCATAAAATTAATAGCCCAATGTGTGCATTGTATATTAATACCGTATGAAATGCCCATAAAATTAATAGCCCAGTGTGTGCATTGTATAGTAAAACTGTGTGAAATGCCCATAAAATTAACAGCCCAATGTGTGCATTGTATAGTAATACTGTGTGAAATGCCCATAAAATTAATAGCCCAATGTGTGCATTGTATAGTAATACTGTGTGAAATGCCCATAAAATTTTGAATAAATGATTAATTTTCATAGTTTCACAATTTAGATTTTATTCACAGTGCTTTATCATTTACACATATGCAGAAAGGTAAATTTTGGTATGTAGAACAAATGATTAAATACAAATAAAACCAAGAAATATTCACAAATTCAAATCATCTAAAAATGTGAGCAAAAAAAGTTTTTAGGGAACAACATTTTTTCCAATTTTTAGCTCTATTGGTCATAGACTAGAAGAGCTTATGGGATGGTCTGTTGCCCGTCATCCATCCATCTGTCTGTTAGCACATGTTTATTATCACTTCTCACATAAAACTTGACACACATTTATCCCAAGGTCTAGTTGACCCTAAATGAAAATTGTGCCACTTGGATATTCAATATGACCACCACAGCAGCCATCTTGAAAATCTTGTTATTGCTACTCCTCCTAAATGGAAAGTCATATCTACATGGAGTTTTCGCCAGAAGACTTCTTATGATGTTTAGTTGGTTCTAAATGAAAATGGTGCTGATCTGACATCCAGTATGGCCGTCACAGCATCTACCTTGACAATCTTGTTAAAGTGAATCCTTCTAAACAGAAAGTCATACCAACATGGGATTTTCACCAGAAGTCTTCTTATGGTGTCTAGTTGGCCTTAAATGAAAATGGTGCTGATCTGACATCTAGTATGGCCACTGTGGTGACCATCTCGAAAATCTTGTTATCACTACTCATCCTGAATGCATGGTCATATCAACATGGGGTTTTCTCCAAAAGACTTCTTATGTGATGTCTAGTTGGTCCTAAATGAAAATGGTGCTGATCTTACATCCAGTATGACCACCATGGTGGCCATCTTGAAAATCTTGTTATCACTCAGGAATATAAGAGGTGGTTTAGACACTCAGCAGTTAAAAATAAGAAACGGTCTTATCTTAGGTTCTTGGAAATTCTTTTCAGCCAGTAGAACATCAGTCCCTTTGAAGGACTCTTGTTATTTAAACTTCTGGCATTTCTCAAAAGTTCAAATGCTTGCTCCAGTCACTGGGATTTTTATCCTGCCTAGTGAAAATCAGCGATTAAAAATTAAAAATGCTAATTTGTACATGATAGATGATACACAATAACAAGGCCCATTATCCATTTTAAAAATAAATACAATTCCCTTGCCACTTTTCTCTCTCTCTCTCTCTCTCTCTCTCTCTCTTTGTATTGCTATGGTCGTTCATGCAGTGTGTAATCAATTTTCAAGCTTCCTGACTTCATAAATCTTGTAAAATATCAAGTTACATTTTTAAAAGCTAATATTTGAGTACTTATGACAAAACAAAGTTTGAAAAGTTATAGTGATAATTGTATTTTATTTCATGTATCTATTCCAGTAGGTGCATCAGAACTTTGTATGAGGTTACCACACAATTAGTTAGTAACATATTACAGAAATTTGTATGAGGTTACTACAAAATTAGTGAGAAACATATTGCAGAAATTTGTATGAGGTTACCACAAAATTAGAGAAACATATTACAGAAATTTGTATGAGGTTGCCACAAAATTAGTGAGAAACTTATTACAGAAATTTGTGTGAGATTAATACAAAATTAGTGAGAAACTTATTACAGAAATTTGTATGAGGTTACTACAAAATTAGTGAGAAACTTATTACAGAAATTTGTATGAGGTTACTACAAAATTAGTGAGAAACTTATTACAGAAATTTGTATGAGGTTACTACAAAATTAGCGAGAAACATATTGCAGAAATTTGTATGAGGTTACCACAAAATTAGAGAAACATATTACAGAAATTTGTATGAGGTTACCACAAAATTAGTGAGAAACTTATTACAGAAATTTGTGTGAGGTTAATACAAAATTAGTGAGAAACTTATTACAGAAATTTGTATGAGGTTACTACAAAATTAGTGAGAAACTTATTACAGAAATTTGTATGAGGTTACTACAAAATTAGTGAGAAACTTATTACAGAAATTTTTTATGAGGTGACTACAAAATTAGTGAGAAACTTATTACAGAAATTTGTATGAGGTTAATACAAAATTAGTGAGAAACTTATTACAGAAATTTGTATGAGGTTAATACAAAATTAGTGAGAAACTTATTACAGAAATTTGTATGAGGTTAATACAAAATTAGTGAGAAACTTATTACAGAAATTTGTATGAGGTGACTACAAAATTAGTGAAAAACTTATTACAGAAATTTGTATGAGGTTAATACAAAATTAGTGAGAAACATATTACAGAAATTTGTATGAGGTTAATACAAAATTAGTGAGAAACATATTACAGAAATTTGTATGAGGTTACCACAAAATTAGTGAGAAACTTATTACAGAAATTTGTATGAGGTTACTACAAAATTAGTGAGAAACTTATTACAGAAATTTGTATGAGGTTAATACAAAATTAGTGAGAAACTTATTACAGAAATTTGTATGAGGTTAATACAAAATTAGAGAAACATATTACAGAAATTTGTATGAGGTTAATACAAAATTAGTGAGAAACTTATTACAGAAATTTGTATGAGGTTAATACAAAATTAGTGAGAAACTTATTACAGAAATTTGTATGAGGTTAATACAAAATTAGAGAAACATATTACAGAAATTTGTATGACGTTAATACAAAATTAGTGAGAAACTTATTACAGAAATTTGTATGAGGTTACCACAAAATTAGTGAGAAACTTATTACAGAAATTTGTATGAGGTTAATACAAAATTAGTGAGAAACTTATTACAGAAATTTGTATGAGGTTAATACAAAATTAGAGAAACATATTACAGAAATTTGTATGAGGTTAATACAAAATTAGTGAGAAACTTATTACAGAAATTTGTATGAGGTTACTACAAAATTAGTGAGAAACTTATTACAGAAATTTGTATGAGGTTAATACAAAATTAGTGAGAAACTTATTACAGAAATTTGTATGAGGTTACTACAAAATTAGTGAGAAACTTATTACAGAAATATTTATGAGGTTACTACAAAATTAGTGAGAAACTTATTACAGAAATTTGTATGAGGTTAATACAAAATTAGTGAGAAACTTATTACAGAAATTTGTATGAGGTTACTACAAAATTAGTGAGAAACTTATTACAGAAATTTTTATGAGGTTACCACAAAATTAGTGAGAAACTTATTACAGAAATTTTTATGAGGTTACCACAAAATTAGTGAGAAACTTATTACAGAAATTTGTATGAGGTTAATACAAAATTAGTGAGAAACTTATTACAGAAATTTGTATGAGGTTACTACAAAATTAGTGAGAAACTTATTACAGAAATTTTTATGAGGTTACTACAAAATTAGTGAGAAACTTATTACAGAAATTTGTATGAGGTTACTACAAAATTAGTGAGAAACTTATTACAGAAATTTGTATGAGGTTACTACAAAATTAGTGAGAAACTTATTACAGAAATTTGTATGAGGTTAATACAAAATTAGTGAGAAACATATTACAGAAATGGCTTATATTTTATTAAAAGCCAAGCAGGGAAAGTCATAATAATATTTGAGTACTTATAAAAGTGTTGATAATATTAAAAATATTTGTTTCATGTATCTATTCCTATAGGAGCAGCAGAACTTTGTACGAGGTTACCACAAAATTAGTGAGCAACGTATTGCAGAAATGGCCTGTCTTTTATTTAGAGCTAAATATGGAGAGGAAAAGCAGCCACTAAATCATATTGTGTAAGAAAATATTTCTCTTCTTCCCAAAGTGTAATGGATATACTCTAAGCATAATAAAAATTTATTTTATCTATCAATTGCTTTTTTCCAACTACAGTAGGACCCCGCTATAGCACAATGGTCGGGGTCCACAAACTGAGATCGTGCTATGTCCCGAACCGTGCTATAACCAACCTAGACAAACCAAGTCATTTAGCTGAAGAAAATGATGCATGCACCAAAAAATGGGGGGAGGTAAATCGTGGGCTCAAAACAACGTGCTTCATTGGCACAGTTACCATCTTAAATCAATGCATCGTAAATGAGAAATACACATGCAGTGAAAACAGAGATTGTTGCACATATAATATTTTACTTTATTCAGAGAACCATGCATTGGTACATTTATATGTACATGTCTAATGTAAAGCATGAATAGTTAAAGGATCAACACGTGTACTCACCAACCGATCTCATGGCATGCGTAGGAGTGAGTCCATAATAATTCCATCGAAAATATGCACACAGAAGTATAATATCATTGTCTGATAAAGTTCTGAAATCCTACATCGTCATCTAGTCATTGTAAATCGTCGTCGTCTAGTCATTATAAATGTCATCCAACTTTGATTCATCAGCTTTACTGTCATATGCGAGTGCTTATGCAGAGACTGAGCTTGGGCTCTGCAAGTAACACTTTGATCATAAAGTCAGAAATCTAGTAAAGGATGCAACTAAACACGTGTCAATTGTGCGGCAAGATCACAGGGAGTTCAAATAACCACCCTCTGTTACTTGGCACTGAAAAAGTATCAAACTCGAGGCTTGATCAAAGAGTTGTCACGTGGGAAAACAAAGAGTGTAGTGCATTTACAAGCTTAGGGATTAAGGTCAAAGTATATGCACAGGAAGTTGTAGAACTCTACTTGACACTGAACAGGTATTAGATTCGTGGCTTGATCAAAAGGATTGTCAACTTGAAAACAAAGTGAGTGCTTTTACAAGCCAAAGGCTTATCGGCCCACGTGCACTGGCAGATAACTTGGAAAATATCACTTGGGAATTAAATCTGACTTGTGGAAACACCGGACTTAATGCTCTCCATGGCTTCAAGCTTCTCTTTAACAGTAAAAGCTTTACGTTTCCGTGTACTGTTATCCATTGTAAATAACTACTAATTAAAACTCTGAGACCTATTTGTTTGAACGACTACAGCAAGAATAATTGTTAATCAACAATGGGGTCATTTTTATAGGGAATGGACAACATTGTTCACTGGTCAACTGATTGCGTGTTGATTGTCTAACAACACAGCCAAGCCACGTGTGCATATTGGCGGCTTTCGTTTTTTGATGTTTTATAAATCATTGCCGCATGGTTTGAACAACCTTTAGCTTTGAGATTGACTTTGATGATTATCAATGGTTTTAATTAATTGATTTATAAATTCAGGTGAGAATCTTTTATCAACCACCGCATTGTTTGGTGCTTGCCTGGGTATGCAATTGAATGAGCAAACATATGTCGGCTACTGTTTGAGCAACGATTGTACACGGAATGTATTGAATGCAAACACAAAGAAGACTTAATGACTTTATTGTTCATGTATCAATAATAATAAGATTAACAATTTTCAGCTTTAAAATGAGCTGACATTTTTCAATAATAAACTAAGATCAAAGTGCAGTGATTGACGACTGACACATTTGAAATGAACATTCACAAATAGAAATGTTCAACATCTTTTTTCATATAAAGAAAGATGCAATCATAAGACACTTTTTCTTCAAGAATACAATACAGCTTGCCAAATTATTAAATCAAACTCTTGTTTATTTTGGCACAAAACTTTGCAGTAGTTCAAGAAACTGGCAAAATTATTGTCAAATTTCGGGAGCCACGCCACGATCGTATTATATCCGAATTCATACACGATCTCTTCCCCAAAATGATAATTAATTTTTTACACATTATTTTTCGTACTTTTTTTTTTTTTTCATGTACGAAAAAATAGATGAAATTTCAGGAGCCATGCCATGATCGTGTTATATCTGAATTTGTGCTATAATGAAGCGTGCTTTAGCGGGGTCCTACTATACATATAATTTTGATTTCCTAATTTTTTCATGCTTTCAGAGTTCACTGAAGTTGATAGTAAATATTGCATCACATTTTGAAATGTCCTATAGACAAAATGAATGAATTTTATTGTCAAATTGAAGTTATTTTTTTCATTAAATTTTAAGGAGTACAAGGAGGATTGGCTTTGTCATTGAAAAGCATCAGTTTATTTATTCATGATGCTTATTCCTTTGTTTCATCTTCATTTGTTCAGTCATTATTCATTCAGTCATTTATATATTTATACCACAGAGATGTTCTTCCATCCTTGATCCCAAGGACAGTGGTTGAGAAAAAAAGTCCAGATGAGTGGAAGAAGGTAGGAACACAGTGTAGAACACATTCTAAAACTTTCCTTCAGTTCAAAATTTCATGCACATTTTCATGCAATGTAAAACTACCAACAATTGACAACTTGTAACTCTCTACATTTTACTATTTTCAAGTGATTGGTGACATAACTTGGGTAACTAATAGGTTTAAAGCTGCCCCACTTCATTTGTAAATTATAGATTTATAGATGAAGTGCCATGTCACTCCAAAAAAAAGGTTTCTTGTTCCCAAAGGAAGCAGACTACTTTAAGAATTGTTCCAATGCTCATTTTACTATGTGCAAGTAGCTATTGGATTTCTTTGAATTTTAAATCAACTGGAATTAAAAACATGAATAATGACATCTCAGAGAATAGATTTATTGTTTTCAAAAACTGCAGATCTAAACTTAATAGCATTTTAAGGAAGCATGCTACGATTTCCAATTTGGTAGCTTACCCCAATTCCCCCTCCCAACAAATTTTTTTTTTTTTAAGAAATGTACAAACTTAATGTAATTTTAATTATTGAGGCCTGGCCAAAAACAATATTTTACAAAGTTTCTTTCTCTACTATCTTTGAAAAACAATTATATATAGTTGTTTCACAAAAGCCATGAAGCCATGATTTTCTTCTCAAATTTCTATAATTGTAGGAATTGCAATCTCATTTGGAGAAGGTCCATTTCCCAAGCAAAGAAGATGGAAAGGTGGCTTTCTTGAAAGAAGTGAGCAAGCTGGATACATACGGATCAGTATTCTTTGAAGTAAAGGTATGTCATATGAAATATCTCTTTTATTATTAACTATTTATTGGTGTGTAATTCCTGTCTTATGTATGGAATTATAGGCTTAATATCAATTTACAAGTCTAATGATGTATCATTTTACAGTTTGTGAATTTTGGTGAGGTTGATACAAGGCATTTTCAACCTTAGGTAATTGATATTCACTGAGACTGTGGGCTAAGGTGAATGTAATTTTTCTTGAGTTGATCAAATGTTTTTGCAATGACAACTTCTGGTGATTTAATGAATCAAATCTCAGCAAAATGAGAAGTCATAACAAATATATATTTTACTTTTTCTGTCGAATGTCCATCTTCATTGATAGATTACTGGGAAAACCTCCTTGTGCTTTATACATTCATCTCCATAAATGAATTATATTTTCTATTGCTAACTTCTTTGTTATAAGTAATATAAGTAAAGACACATTTTACATGGTTCCCATATCATCAACCTGTTCAAAGTGTTTTTAGGGGACTGTGATAAGTATCACAACATCGAAATCAACATCTTTCGTCATTACACCGATGTTGCTCACATGAGTCAATTTACCATTTCTAGTCATCAGAACAAATTGTTACAAAGTGGCCTGGCATTCAGATATTTAATCAGAATAAAGCTTAATCCACACGTAGATTGCAGTAAATCTTTATAGTAAGTACACAGGGGCCTTTGAAGGAAAACTAAGACCCATATACATGTATGTGTATTTTCAATGAGAACAAAGTCTAAGATTACAAATTTGTTAATTGGACAAATAATCCATTATTACAAATTTGTTCATTGGACAAATAATCCATTTCTAATTAAGTAGTAAACATGGATAGTTATTTACTTTGTTTCATTTCGGCCATTTCCTTCTTGCTATCTTTCCTTTATTTGATGAATCATTAGTATTTTGATCTTTGATCTAGTTAATTTTTTTTTCAATATTGAAACCTTACAAACAGTTAATTGTGATACATTTCACTATTGATAAGGGCATTTAAATAATAAGCGCATACAACCTCCACTATTGATAAGGGCATTTAAATAATAAGCACATACAACCTCCACTATTGATAAGGGCATTTAAATAATAAGCACATACAACCTCCACTATTGATAAGGGCATTTAAATAATAAGCGCATACAACCTCCACTATTGATAAGGGCATTTAAATAATAAGCGCATACAACCTCCACTATTGATAAGGGCATTTAAATAATAAGCGCATACAACCTCCACTATTGATAAGGGCATTTAAATAATAAGCGCATACAACCTCCACTATTGATAAGGGCATTTAAATAATAAGCACATACAACCTCCACTATTGATAAGGGCATTTAAATAATAAGCGCATACAACCTCCACTATTGATAAGGGCATTTAAATAATAAGCACATACAACCTCCACTATTGATAAGGGCATTTAAATAATAAGCACATACAACCTCCACTATTGATAAGGGCATTTAAATAATAAGCACATACAACCTCCACTATTGATAAGGGCATTTAAATAATAAGCTCATACAACCTCCACTATTGATAAGGGCATTTAAATAATAAGCGCATACAACCTCCACTATTGATAAGGGCATTTAAATAATAAGCGCATACAACCTCCACTATTGATAAGGGCATTTAAATAATAAGCGCATACAACCTCCACTATTGATAAGGGCATTTAAATAATAAGCACATACAACCTCCACTATTGATAAGGGCATTTAAATAATAAGCACATACAACCTCCACTATTGATAAGGGCATTTAAATAATAAGCGCATACAACCTCCACTATTGATAAGGGCATTTAAATAATAAGCGCATACAACCTCCACTATTGATAAGGGCATTTAAATAATAAGCGCATACAACCTCCACTATTGATAAGGGCATTTAAATAATAAGCACATACAACCTCCACTATTGATAAGGGCATTTAAATAATAAGCGCATACAACATCCAACATTGATAAGGGCATTTAAATAATAAGCACATACAACCTCCACTATTGATAAGGGCATTTAAATAATAAGCGCATACAACCTCCACTATTGATAAGGGCATTTAAATAATAAGCGCATACAACCTCCACTATTGATAAGGGCATTTAAATAATAAGCGCATACAACCTCCACTATTGATAAGGGCATTTAAATAATAAGCGCATACAACCTCCACTATTGATAAGGGCATTTAAATAATAAGCGCATACAACCTGCACTATTGATAAGGGCATTTAAATAATAAATGCATACAACCTCCACTATTGATAAGGGCATTTAAATAATAAGCGCATACAACCTCCACTATTGATAAGGGCATTTAAATAATAAGCGCATACAACCTCCACTATTGATAAGGGCATTTAAATAATAAGCGCATACAACCTCCACTATTGATAAGGGCATTTAAATAATAAGCGCATACAACCTCCACTATTGATAAGGGCATTTAAATAATAAGCACATACAACCTCCACTATTGATAAGGGCATTTAAATAATAAGCGCATACAACCTCCACTATAATAAATAAAAAACGCATACAACCTCCACTATTGATAAGGGCATTTAAATAATTAAAGCACATACAACCTCCACTAATTTAAAATTAAGCATACCAGTTATACTTGCTTATAAGTTGAGTCCAATTACAAACTGCACAGACCCAGATCTGCCATCACATAATGCACTGGCAGATCTAGGTCTATGCAGTTTGTTAGGAGTAATCAGTAGAACAAACAACATAGACCCTGATCAGCTGGTGTACTATGCAATGGCAGATCGGTGTCCATGTTGTTTGCAGTTGGACTTGACCTATAAATGAGTACATACAGTATATGCTTATTATTTAGATTTGACATCATGTATAGTGGTGTGCATGTGTATTGCATGCATGTTATTGTTAGTATACAAATGAACAAAAAGCAAGCAAAATATATGTACTCGCATATCTATTATTGATGGGGACTGTGTACATGTACTCACATATCTATTACTGATGGGGACTGTGTACATGTACTCACATATCTATTACTGATGGGGACTGTGTACATGTACTCACATATCTCTTACTGATGTGGACTGTGTACATGTACTCACATATCTCTTACTGATGTGGACTGTGTACATGTACTCACATATCTCTTACTGATGTGGACTGTGTACATGTACTCACATATCTCTTACTGATGTGGACTGTGTACATGTACTCACATATCTCTTACTGATGTGGACTGTGTACATGTACTCACATATCTCTTACTGATGTGGACTGTGTACATGTACTGACATATCTATTACTGATGGGGACTGTGTACATGTACTCACATATCTCTTACTGATGTGGACTGTGTACATGTACTCACATATCTCTTACTGATGTGGACTGTGTACATGTACTCACATATCTCTTACTGATGTGGACTGTGTACATGTACTCATAACTATTACTTATGTGGACTACGTACATGTACTCATATCTATTACTAATGTGGACTGTGTACATGTACTCACATATCTCTTACTGATGTGGACTGTGTACATGTTTTCTCATATCTATTACTAATGTGGACTGTGTACATGTACTCACATATCTCTTACTGATGTGGACTGTGTACATGTACTCACATATCTATTACTGATGGGGACTGTGTACATGTACTCACATATCTCTTACTGATGTGGACTGCGTACATGTACTCACATATCTATTACTGATGTGGACTGTGTACATGTACTCACATATCTCTTACTGATGTGGACTGTGTACATGTACTCACATATCTCTTACTGATGTGGAATGTGTACATGTACTCACATATCTCTTACTGATGTGGACTGTGTACATGTACTCACATATCTCTTACTGATGTGGACTGCGTACATGTACTCACATATCTATTACTGATGTGGACTGCATACATGTAGTCATAACTATTACTTATGTGGACTACGTACATGTACTCATATCTATTACTAATGTGGACTATGTACATGTGCTCACATATCTATTATTGATGTGGACTATGTACATGTACTCACATATCTATTACTGATGTGGACTGTGTCCTAATGAATATTCTGTTTCCAGATCACTTCTTTCATTATATATCATGAACTGATAGTTTTAGATTGCTGTGAAATTCTGTAGACATTTTTCCAGTTTTTTTATTCAAAGTATATTCCAAACTAGAAAGTAATTTTAGAAGAAACAAACTCTTCAAATATACATTTGTTTTCATTTTTATTTCAGCAAAGAGGATCAAAAAACATACCCAAACACTTAACAGTGGCTGTCAATATAAGTGGAGTCCTCTTGATAGATCCTTCCACAAAGGTACATCAAAATAATACATTTTTTTAAATTTTGTAATCTTGCTAATACAAAAACAAAAACATGTTTACTTTTGTCTCATATGAGCACATAGATAGATAGATAGATAGATAGATAGATAGATAGATAGATACTCACTTATAAGTCTAATCCAACTGCAAACAACATAGACCCTGATTTTCCATTGCATAATGCACTCACAGATCAGGATCTATGTTGTTTGTTCTACTGATTAGTCCCAACAAACTGCATAGACCCAGATCTGCTGATGCATTATACAATTACAGATTTGGGTTAATGCATTTTTCAATTGGATCTGACTTTTAAGTGAGTATATATGTTAGATTGATAGAGTATTCAAGGTAATACTCGCACATGCTTTAATTAGCACACACACATGCCCTCTTTGGTAAAAACTCATAAAAATATCCATTATTAGTACACACGTCTTAATCAAGGCATGCCACAAGGGAGGTAAGCAAATACTATAACCTATCTTGAACTTGGTAAATTTCTTGGAACTTACTACCAAGGATGCCTGGTGGCTCCTTACACATAAACTCTGAACATATGTGTGATTCTACCAGTTGTAGGCCAGAAATACCACTGCACAGACTGTTTTTAGTTGAAATCTACCACTTTTGAAAATGAAAAGAATTTTTTTAAAAAATTGAATAAAAAAAAATCCAAACACTGTATTTTTTTGTGTCCTATCAACACAGAGAAACCAGCCAGAACCAGTCTACTGGTGACCAGAAATATTCCACCAGTCAATGACCAGTGCAATGATGAGTCACAGAGTAATAGGATTAGAATTGTTAAAGAACAGCAAACATGTGTAGACAGCAAGCTGTTAATTGATTAATTTATTGCTATAACTTGGGGAGTTTAAGGCCAAATGCGGGATGTTTTTTAAAGTGTTATAAGTAATAAAGGGATCAAAGATGGTCCATGATGTCTTCTGAGCCTTTGATGAAAATCTGCCAACCTATGGCGGAGGGAAGATAAAATGGAGAGACCGACAATAAAAGATGGTTTTAGCAGACACACCAGAGTAAGTATTTCTATTTGTTGTCTTGTTTAATTGTTATTGTATTGTTCAAGATGTTTTAAGAGGAATATTTAAGATCAGCTCTTACATTTTTTGTTTAATTCCTGTCAAAATGCCGAAACATATGTTTTCTCCTAAAGCTAAGAAACCACTGGCTTAAAAATATCACAAGTTCAACAATGCTTGGATATCAGAGTTTAAGTATATGCAGGCAAGTAGCAAAGGTGTTGAGTTTGCATTATGTGTTTCAAAGGTATGCATCTTTTATATTTCATAAACTATTCAAATTTTTTATGCACATAAATTAAGTTCAAGTCCTAGATAAAATATATCAGTTCAAAATATATTACAAGATAATTAATTTTATAGTTGGAATAAATTATTCATGAAAGCATAAATACATCATGTATTTTTTATTATTTCAGATCTAAATCAATCTTTATTTTTTTTTAATTTACAGTGGTGAAACTTGCCAACAGATTTTTGGATCCGAGTCATGAAGAGAAAGAAGCCCCTGAGGATAAGGCTCAGGAATACACCTGAAGTCCAGGAGTTGAAGCCTGAAGTCCAGGAGTTGAAGAAGTATTGGAGAGCAGTCAGCAACCTTATAAAACCCAGAAACAGGAAGATTGCAGTTAGAACTTATTTGCAGGCTGAGCGTGGTTGTCCTTTCATTGCCACATTCTAATGCTGATACAGAGAGAACATTCTCCATTCTTCACAAAACACAAAGTGTTTCAAGGGAAAATCTGGACGAGAGAACTATTTACAGCCTGTTAAGTGTGAAGCTTAATAATGACAACGAATGTCATCTGTGGCCACCAGACAGTGATCTTGTGAAGGAAACTAAAAATGCTATTAGATTTTATAAAAAAAATCTTTCCAGGGAACTATAAGATAAAACAACTCTTCCTTTTTTATATAATTGACAATACACTGACTCATATTAATTATTATTGTAACATTTTCCATCAGAATCCAAATCTGATTCATATTCAAAACTTTCTGTTTTATTATAGTATGAAGAGAATACATACATGCCATATTCCCAGACAGTGTTGGGGGGTTTTTGAGACTCAAAAAGTGTGTTTAGGGGTTCCCAGGGGGGGGGGGTCAGTGCATGTGACCTTGAATGGGGAGTCAGTGCGCATGATTCCCCCAAAACATCATCCAGATGAGAATAAGCTATCTTTTCAAATCAGCCTAGAGCAAATGACTGGAAATTCAAATCTGAATAAAAGAAAATACCATCTGTTTTCTCTGAAGCATTTAATTTACTTACAAACAAAAAAATGGTAGACTTAGCATTGTCAAATAATATCAACACACATATGTACACATGGTCACAAGCTCACATACATTAAATAAAAAAATACACAAAGTTACTGTCTTTAAAATCCACTTTTAATTACATGCAGTCTTTGCTGTTTTCAATAGTTCAGAAGTTGGTTTGAAGGTAATGCAAGTGTCATTTGTGTTCATCTTAGCACTCATCAGAGATTGAATGGTCGTGTTATTCAGCCTTCTCCGAAGATCTTGTTGAATTTTTCTAAATATTGAAAATGATCTCTCAGCATCGGCATTGCTGTGAGGGAGTGTCAAACATGCAATGGCCACTTGAGTCAGAATATCAAATCCTGGCTTTCCTGAAGGAAGATGACAGTTTCCCATTTCTGCCCAGAGCTGGCTCAGGTATGTTGTTTCATTGTCAAATTGATGTAGCTTCTGAAGTGTGGTAAGTATGTAGTCTTCTGTCTGCTCCAGCAGAGAAACTTGCTTGTCCTCTTGAAGTACTCGAAACCTAACAGCCAGATCTACAACTGAAAGATGTCAATGAATAAGCTAAAATGAACTTACTTGTCAAAGAAAAGCATCTTATTTAATTTGGGTATTGAGCTCTGCATTTTTGCCGTGTCACGATGCTAGGTGGTGTTGCTATGTGGTTGCAATATGTGCACAGAATAAAATGTTCCCCGTTGATGCTGCGCTTCACCAAGTCAAACTCCGTCAATCAGGAGTTCTGGAATTTTGTCTTGCTGGGCTTTGCTCACTTCGGAGATGGCTCCATATTTCCTGAATCGCTACTACGTTTCAACATTTTTCCTTCGAAAATGAATCACACTTGTACACTTTCCATTTTATATATGGAGTAAAAATCCAACTTCAAAGAAACGTTACGGCTGATCACAAACTTTAAAAAAGATGGCGTCAACATGCTCAAAGAAACGGTGCCGCTGATCACAAACTTTAATAAAGATGGTTTGAACATTTTCATTCAATGCAATCAGTTTGTTCTTCAACACGCATCTCTTTGATGTACTTAACTTTAAATTGGGTTGTTCCACTTAATGTACTTTACCTATGCAAATTAGCCTAATGGACTCTCCCGTAGCAGTACTCAAAAGGATTTGACACGACACATCACCCTAGCTATTGTGAGCCAATTAAGTAAATCTCTGAAAGGTGGCTGTTTATCTCTGACCACCTGACCTTTTAATTGCCTCTAAAACAGGTGTATAAACCTGCCCTGAGGATAGTTTTACATGAGCTTTGAGCAGTACTGTTTGCTGTTTATACATACCACAGATTACGGGCATATATAATAGTGATCAAGAAATATATGGGGTTTGTTTTCTTTTTTGGGGTGGATTTTTTTTTTTTTTTTTTGCAAAGATTGCTGAAAATCGTGTTTTTCGAAACACGATCGTGTCGGGGGGTTTGGGAGTCCAAAAAACGTGTTTTTCGCGTGACACATCATGTTATGGCAAGTATGAGAATACATATTATGGCAAAAAAATGCACTTGTTTTTTTTTTCAATGCCCTTAAAACATGTAAAGTATATGCAAATAAAAAATGTGTAAATTTACTGGTTTGAAATCCTGGTTCTGTCACATGTATGTCTGAGGGCAAAGTCATGGTAAAAAATGGATCTTATATGTGCTTTATTCAGTGTGAACATGTTGGGTGAGAGAATGCACTTATAAAGTGAAGAGCTGACAACATAGCTAAAGGGAGCTAACTTTACGTGTATGTACATGCATGTAACGGGTACATAGTTGTTTACATTGTTAGTGTATGCTTTTAATAAACTTTAGCCTTACAAAATTTTTCCAAATAATAATTTATGAAGTGCACAGATAGTGTAGGTATTGTGCCAAATACAGTAGCTAGCTACCTGTCAGGAATTGTGAAGAAATGAACTGATACTGTAATTTGCTATTATGATCATTTTTCTCACTAGCCAAGCATAAAAAGGGTCAATTTTGAATTGCAGCAAAAACATCCATGTATGCAGTATTTGTTTTGCATGTTTTACATATGAGTTAATCAAGACAATGAAACCAGTCTATAAAGGGTAATCAAAGGCCAGTACAATTAAGTATTTTATATGGAGAAGTCCCATGGAAGCTTCCCTTTTAACAAGATTCACTGAAAGCTAAAAGTCCCATTGAAGCTTCCCTTTAAACAAAAGTCACTGAAAGCTCTTTCTACTTATACATGTATGTACAAATATGTGATTTTTCAAACCCAAATAATAATTAAAAGACTGATTAATCAAGAACACATTGATATATGGATACCTTGGTTGAATTCAACCCCCTCAAAAAAGTACAATAGAGAGAAAATGTTTTCTATTCTTCAATGTATAAAATGCTCTCAACAGCAAATGGCACAGACCATATCTGTCATCAAAATTACTAATGTGCGAGTTGATCAGGGTCTAGCATACTCTGTTCTATTTAAATTTCAAATGAACAGCATAGATCCAGATTTGTCAATGCCTCTTGGGACAGCAGATTTGCCAATGCCTCATGGGACAGCAGATTTGTCAATGCCTCATGGGACAGCAGATCTAGGTCAATGTTGTGTACAGTAGAGTGCATTTTACATGAAGGTAAAGACAGTAATGACCAATATTCAGAACATCCTTGACCTTTTCCCCTCCATGCTAGAAAAAGACCTCAGCTGTAAATAGTGGCCATTTTAAACTTTCCACAAATCTATAGTTGTCATACATGTGACAGAACTAGGATTTCAAACCAGAAGATTTGCAAATTTTGATCAGTAGATTGGCCTCTAAACCAGTAGATTTTTTATCGGCATAAATTTTACGTTTCAAGGGGATGGAAAACAAAACAAGTGCTTTATTGTGCCATAATATGAATTCTCTTCATACTATAATAAAATAGCAAGTTTGAACATGAATCAGATTCAGATTCTGATGGAAAATGTTACAATAATAATTACTTATTATGAGTCAATATACAGTAGAAAAAAAGGAACATTTGTTTATCTGATAGTTCACTGCAAAAAGATTTTTCTTTTATAAAATCCAATAGCATTTTTAATTTCCTTCACAAGATCACTATCTAGTGACCACTGATGACATTCATTGTGATTATTAAGCTTCACACTTAACAGGCTTTCAATAGTTCTCTGGTCCAGATTTCCCTTTGAATCTCTTTGTATTTTGTGAAGAAGGGAGAATGTCCTCTCTGTATTAGCATTAGAATGTTGTAATGAAAGGACAACCATGCTCAGCCTGCAAGGAAGTTCTAACTTCAGTTTTCCAGTTACTGGGTTTGTAAGGTTGCTGACTACTCTCCAATACTCATCCAAGCAATGTTCACCCCGAGGAGGAAGTTCCTAACTTGGACTCAAGATGTATTCCTGAGCCTCATCCTCAAGAGCTCCTTTCTCTTCATGGCTCAGATCCAAAAATCTGTAAGCACGTTTGACCACTGTAAATAAAAAATAAAAAGATTGATTTAGACTTGAAATAAATATGAAAAAAATACATGATGTATTTATGATTTTATGAATAATTTATTAAAATTGTAAAATTAACTATCTTGTAATATATTTTATCTAGGGCTTGAACTAAATTTATGTGCATGAAAACTTCAAATAGTTTATGAAATACAAAAGATGCATACATCTGAAACACACATGCAAACTCTGGAATTTTGCTACTCACACTTAAACTCTGATATCCAAGCACTGTTGAACTTGTAATATTTCTTAGCTGGTGGTTTCTTAGCATTGGGAGAAAGCACATGTTTAGAATTGAACAAAAAATGTAAGAGCTGTCCTCTTAAAACATTTGGAACAATACAATACCAATTAAACAGGACAAAAATCAAAATACTTACTCTAGTGTGTCTGCCAAAATAATTTGTTATGGTCGATCTCTTCATTTTATCTCCCCTCCACCAAGGGTTGGCCAATTATTATCAAAGGCTCAGAAGACATCGTGGATGACCTTTGATCCCTTTATTACTTATAACACCTCAAAAAACATTCCGCATTTGGCCTAAACTCCTCAAATTCCAACAATAAGGTAATCAATTAGCAGCTTGCTGTGTACACATGTCAGCTGTTCTTTCACAATTCTAATCCTATTACTCTGCAATGCATCATCGCACCAGTCATTGTACTGGTGGAACATTTCCGGTCCCCAGTAGACTGGTCCTGGCTAGTTTCTCTAATGTGTTGACAGAACGTGTGAAAATACTGTGTTTGGGTATTTTTATTACAAAAAAAAAAATCTTTTAATTGTCAAAAATGGTAGATTTGAACTACTAAACGGTACGTGCGGTAGACAGCCTTTAAAATGGTATTTTTGGCCTACTGTCGGTAGAATCACATGTATGAGTTGTTATTATGTTATAATAACCTTAATGACATCACAATGATTCAGTGACATGTCTTCTCTAATAAGCAACATTAGCAATAGTTTGAAACTATGGAAACTGAATGATTCATTCTTTTTTCCATTTAAAAGTGACAGGAATAATATTAAAAATGAAAGGTGTAGCTGTTTTATTTTATTCTTGAAACATTGTCAGCTGTTATTTTTATTGCCAAAAATGTACCAATTTGTGAAGCATCACTACAATTATGTCTGAGTCACTTTCAGAGAGTCAAAGCTTTGTCTAAAATCCAACATATTGAAAAGAAGCAAGGATGTTAATATTTTAAAACATGCAATGCAAACAAAAGTTTATTGGAAACAGGTTGTGAGGTTGCAAAGGAAAATGTATGAGGCTGACACTAATCATTTGATTATGTTGTGTAATGATCCTTACATACAGGGACAGTGGACATTTGTGACAGTATTAAGTATCTGTTATCTATCCATATATACTTGTGTATAAGTTGGGTCCAACTGCAAACAACATAGACCCTGATCTGCCATCACATAATCAGGGTCTGTGTTATTTGTTCTACTGATTACTCCTTACAAACTGCATAGACACAGATCTGCCAGCTCAATATGCAATGGCAGATCTGGGTCTGTGCAGTTGGGCTTAACTTAAAAGTGAGTATATATGGTATGTGGAGAATTAAGGTGGTCATCTTTTGTAAAATCAATGTTTACTGTGCAGCTCAAAATGATATGATCATTACATTATGACATCATCAATATGACATCACTTTTTTCGTTGGTGTATCATAGCACTATAACCTGTTGGATAGATTGGACATAAAATGATGTAGTTGCAACTTCTGTCTCTTATTAAATAATGACAAAAAAATCGTATACAATTTTAATAATCACATTAACAGTCCTGTGAAAGAAAATGATAAAGTAAAATAAGTATACAAGACCTTTGAAAATCATTAGCAATTTACAAATGGCCATAAATCAACTGTGCAGTCATTCTGTTGGGGAAATTGATGTGATCTCAATAATTGTGTCATACTGAAGAAATTCACTCACCTACATATTCTTTTCTTTGTGTATTTGATAAGAGCAGATCTATGATCTACAACCTGTGCAAACATGATGAATATCTGGATTGTTTGGATTCTTAGCTATGTAAAAATATCATTTTTATAAAAAGTGAAATCCTTCAACATTTAAGAAGTGATCCTGTATTTTTGTCTTATCTTATGCATTAGTTGAACATTGTATAAAAGTCTGATTTTTTTTTCTTCTTCAGAATGTCATAATGACCTATGGATATGACAAGATTCCAAATTGGGCTTTTGATGAACATTCCTTCACCCTGGTGGTTGGTGAAAATCAGAATCTCACCAAAATCCACTTTGAAACTAGTGTGGTAGGTTTTATCGTTTTTCATCATTTTTACATTGTACGATGATTTTGTTGTCCTATTTATTTAGCCATCTGCTTTTTTGTTTCTTTATTTTTACTACCATATGTACTCGCCTATAATTTGAGCCCAACTGCAAACAGCACAGACCCAGGTCTGCCACTGCATAATGTGCCAGCAGATCTGGGTCTATGCAGTTTGTTAGGAGTAATCAGTGGAACAACAACATAGACCCTGATCTGCCAGTGCATTATGTGATGGCAGATCAGAGCCTGTGTTGTTTGTTGTTGGACTCGACTTATAAGCAAATATATATGGTATATGATATAAATATATGAGTTTTGTGTAATAAAATGTTAATGGCATGAATTCTAGAATACCCATCTACCGTGACTAACCCAACATGTACTTGATCATATACCATTATAAATAGTCAGAAAATAATAGACTATTCTAATGAAGAATAGTAATGTAAATAAGGGAGTAACCATTTAAAAAATTATTATCATTATTATTATTATTATTATTATTATTATTATTATTATTACAATATTTATTTGCTTTTGCTTTATTCCATCCTGCTAAAATATTTGAAAACTATGAAAGCAATATAAGTAGAACAGCTTTGCTTGTTTAAAATGCATTTGCAAATGGCACAATTCAGAAGTAAACATATATTGAAAAGAGAATATTGCTTTTAAATATTATAAAAACTATCAAAAATGTACCCCCAAAACAATCCTACCTCATTTTTTTTATAAGCCAATATTGAGTAAATTATATAATATATAATTCTACCATAGGCAGCAATTTCTTGGAATTGTTTTTAAATATATCTGCAGTTTTTAAGTCTTTACTGAGTAATAAGTGTATGAATTATAATTGGTTACTCATAGACAACTGGACTATACTAACATTTTTATTAGTTTCCAGTCAAGGATTTCTACCAGAATCTATACAATAAATGGAGACTATTTTAATAGAATTTATTGGAACAAAAACTGACTCACACACATCAATAAGCTAATGGACATAATGCAGTGGTCCCACACTGTAATGCTGTTATGGGAAGCCATACAAATTTACTGCATTATAAGTGGTTAACTTATACTGAGGTAGGTTCAATGTCAAAAACTACATTAATAATAATGGGATCCATGACCATAACTATGTTATATGAGGGTTGATGCTATGCTTTAGTGCTTTATTGTGAGGGACCACTGTACATGTGTATGGTACCATACAATTTCTTAATGACCAGAAGGTGATAAGTAGTGAACACATATTTATTTAACAACTAAACCTGCCTACTGTATGTACTTGCTTATAAGTCGGATTCAACCACAAACTTCTTGGACCCAGATCTGCCATCACATAATGTGTTGGCAGATCTGGATCTGTGCAGTTTGTTAGGAGTAATCAGTAGAACAAACAGCACAGACCCTGATCTACCGGTGCATTATGCAATGGCAGATCAGCGTCTATGGTGTTGGCAGTTTAACCTTACTTATAAGCGAGTATATATGGTAACTTTTAATGTAGAATCTTGTTCAATCTAACAAATATTTTTAAAATATAGACCCAAAATTGGCTGAATAAAAACTTGGGTTCTCTATATTTAGCTTTTTCTTCCAAACATTTGCAGTCTAGTCTAATTATCCAACATGGCCTCTTTGAAAATCATGGATTTACACAACTTTTAAATACATGTGTTTAATTTTACATATTTCCAATAAATTTCCCTATTCATTGTGTCCTGTTAAAGTAATAGTTGGATCTACTGAGGCTGGATACATGGACTAGACATTATCACTAGTTAATAGTTCCACTATGTCAATCAATCTCACTTAATTAGCACTTCATTACCTCATTAGCTATGACCCATAGAAAGTCTATAAACTGTTGCCTGGAGTTAGTGACTGCATAATAATACATAACACAAACTAGCCTGTGGAAGCACAACCTTACAAGGTCCCACAAGCAATACTGAAATAATAGAGACTATATAATAGCTGTTGGTTTCATGAACTCAAAAAGAATCATTTGGATTTAGGTCAAAATTGGAAGTTAGCTTTCTTTTTTACTTAATATCACTTAGCATTGAAAATTATATAATTTTAGACAATTGCTTGTTTATGCAAATAAGTGTGGGTAGGTCTTACAGAAAATAGTGGAACTATCAACTACAAGTGCTCGCCTTAGTGCTTATTTCAATAAGATAAGCATATATGCAAGGCAATCCCTACATTTCAGTCTGAGGGTCCAAATTCCATGATATTGGCCCCCTCTATTGTGGTAGGTATAATGCATGTGTTTAAGTTTGTGGGATAAGGATTATAGCTTGATTATTTGATATACAATGGTCCCTCTTTGTAATGCAGTTCACAGGAGCCTTAAAAGTATACTGTATTACAGGTGATTCCATCTCATAGTAAGGTAGATTACAAGCAAGGTTGTGTTGAAATGTTATAAAATCTCTCTAGCATGCAAATCTACATTATGATAGTGGTTTTTTTTTTATGTGCAATCACATTGCAATGGGTTATAATCAGCAATGAACAGAAATGAAGTTAAATCATTTCTGTTCCTTGCATTTTCAAAACTTAATTCACCAAAATAATGGGATCCATGACCATTATGTGACTCGTGTTATTAGAGGGACCACAAGCTATATGAAGGACCATGTTGTATTGAGGTACATTATAGTGGAGGACCATGGTAATTGTTTTGTTTCCTGTGTTATATTAGGGACATTGTTATACAGAGGTGCATTATAGTGGGTGACTATGGTAATGGTTGTTTCCAGTGATATATTAGGAAAACTGTTATACTGAGGTGCATTATAATGAGGGACCATGGTAATTGTCTTGTTTCTTGTGGTATATTAGGGACAGTGTTATACTGAGGTGCATTATATTGGTGGACTATGGTAATTGTTTTGTTTCCTGTGTTTTATTATAGACAATATTATACTGAGCTGCATTATAATGAGGGACCCTGGTAATTGTCTTTTTTCCTGTGGTATATTAGAGATAGTGTTATACTGAGGTGCATTATAGTGGGAGACTATGGTAATTGTTTTGTTTCCTGTGTTATATTATGGACAATATTATACTGAGCTGCATTATAGTGAGGGGCCATGGTAATTGTCTTGTTTCTTGTGTTATATTAGGACACTGTCATACTGAGGTGCATTATCATGGGGGTGGCTGTAATCTTTTTAGCCCTTTTATAGGAGGAAATATGACATACTGAGGTGCATTATAGTGAGGGACCACTGCAATAGTCTTGTTACCCATGTTAAACAAGGAAACATGTTATTTTGAGGTGCATTATAAGATGGGACCACTGCAGTAATCTTGTTACCTATGTTATATCAGGGGCCATGTTATACTGAGGTGCATGATAGTGAAGGACCACTGCAATAATCTTGTTACCCACGTTATATGAGTATGCATGTTATTCTAAGGTGCAATGTAGTAAGTCACCACTGCAATAATTATAATAAGGAAACACTGCAATAGTGTTATTACCTCTGTTATATGAGGGACAATGTTATACTGAGGTGCATTAGAGTGAGGGCCCATTGCAATACTCTTGTTACCCATGTTATATCAGTTGCCATGTTATACTATGGCACATTATAGTGGGACTTTTCTGAAATAATTGCTTATCAAGTGCACACAATCTTTCATGGACAAAGAAATATATAATTATTTTACTTACATATCATTTTTTTTCTGCCTCTACAAAGAGTGTTCACAAATTTGGCATGAGTAATCTGCATCTATTTGTTCAAAACATTCTTACTTTGGCTGAAATTAATGAAAACTGCTTTTGTGCATCTCAATGAATGTTTCTACACTCACTAGTGCATGATTTGTAGTTTTCACAATAAAGTCCAATTTTAATCTCTTGGCATGGTTGACATCTACACAGACAGGTTTGATTGTGTACAAATTTGTAAATATTTGCAAAAAAATGTTTTATGATTTGAATTTTTGTTTATTGTTTCACAGGAAACACTCAAATTTGAGAATTTCAGTATTTTTTTAACGCAAGAACCTGACTGGTTTAACATAATCCTTTTAAATTTCTTTACTTCTTATCATATTGTTGGTGTATTGTTTGATGCTATAATAAAATTTAAGTTGTAGATAATGTAGAAAAAGAGGCATTATGTGCGGCCATGTTAATAAGCTATGCACAGTACTACCATGTGATACTGACATATATATTAACAGAATGTAATACTCTATCAATCATTATGTAACTTTACAATGTTAACCCCAGACTGTAAAAGAGGATAGGGTGCATGATGACAAAGGCTGAATGAAAGCATTGAAGGGCAGGACAAATACTGCATTCAACATTAGACTCACACATGCCTTAAAAAGCACAATGTTCCCTCTTTATGGTAAATAAATCGCATCAGATAGACACTTCTGTGCATAGTTGGAGGGAAGTGGCATTTAAAAAAGACTACAACATTTTCTCTGAACCTACATCATGCATGTGTTACAACTTAACTTTGTGGGTAAGATAAGTCTCAGAATTGGAGTTGAGAGTTCCCAGCATTGACAAAGGGAGCTAACTCTTCTATTATGTACATACATATGATGGCATTCAGAACTTCCTCATCTCTTTCCAATATGAGTTGAATGACTTTGACTCTTTAAAAGAGACTTGGAGGTAATCATAGTGATACTACCCAGATTGGTATGTTTTTGGCGGATATACATCCTGCTAGATGTGCATTAGAACAGATATCCTGCTAGATGTGCATTAGAACAGATATCATGCCAGATGTGCATTAGAACAGATATCATGCCAGATGGGCATTAGAACAGATATCCTGCTAGATGTGCATTAGAACAGATATCATGCCAGATGTGCATTAGAACAGATATCATGCCAGATGGGCATTAGAACAGATATCCTGCTAGATGTGCATTAGAACAGTTATCCTGCTAGATGTGCATTAGAACAGATATCATGCCAGATGTGCATTAGAACAGATATCCTGCTAGATGTGCATTAGAACAGATATCATGCCAGATGTACATTAGAACTGATATCATGCCAGATGTGCATTAGAACTGATATCATGCCAGATGGGCATTAGAACAGATATCCTGCTCGATGTGCATTAGAACAGATATCCTACTAGATGTGCATTAGAACAGATATCATGCCAGATGTGCATTAGAACAGATATCCTGCTAGATGTGCATTAGAACAGATATCCTGCTAGATTGGCATTAGAACAGATATCCTGCTAGATGTGCATTAGAACAGATATCCTGCTAGATGTGCATTAGAACAGATATCATGCCAGATGTGCATTAGAACAGATATCATGCCAGATGTGCATTAGAACAGATATCCTGCTAGATGTGCATTAGAACAGATATCCTACTAGATGTGCATTAGAACAGATATCATGCCAGATGTGCATTAGAACAGATATCATGCTAGATGTGCATTAGAACAGATATCCTGCTAGATGGGCATTAGAACAGATATCCTGCTAGATGTGCATTAGAACAGATATCATGCTAGATGGGCATTAGAACAGATATTTATATAATGACAGGTGTTGAAAATAACACTTGATGTTTCAGCAATAAATAAAATACCTGCACTTTTAATTTTTAATATTATTTTTATGCAACTTTGTAAGTAAAAAATTGAAGAAATCATTCAGTTTAAATAGTCTGAAACTGTTGTTTGCATTGCATATAGTCATGGCACATCATCAAGTCATTGTGATGTTAGTGAAGTTATGACATATTTAACAACAATGGGCTTGAGGGCATTTCAAAATGGTAATTATTTACACATGAGTTTTTTTCTAGCATGTGATGGAAAAGGCAGAGTATGTTCTGATTGATATGATGTGACATCGTTGGCATGCACTTATTATGATGAGATTTAAGTCCCATGAAATTTACAAAAATTATCAAATTCACATTGCAGATATTATGTCGAATATGGTAACTATCTCACCTTTTTTGGAGAATTATGCAAGACATAGTTAGCTTGACATCATCTGTTGCAGTGGCTGTGGTGGAATCAACTCAAATTTTAATGTTTTTTTTAATGTTTAATGCTTTTGTGCAAGCATGCAAGCTTATAACTCTGAAAAAGGTGAGAAATTGTGTTACCCTTATTTGTGGCCAAATCTGGGTCTGTGTAGTTTGTTAGGAGTAATCAGTAGAACAAACAACATAGATCCTGATCTACCAGTGCATAATGCAATAGTAGATCAGGGTGTATGTTGTTTGTAGCTGGACTTGACTTATAAGCAAGTATATTATGGTACCATGAAAAAGACAAATATTATGCATGGTTTCAAGTTACATATATTGAGGGCAGCACAATGCATGAAAGATCTATCCATGTTACTGAAGAGTTTTTGTTTGTATCATCATAACTAAACAAAGTTGCGAAAGCTTGCATGATAAAACCAGTATGTATTAAACATACTTTCAGTGTATTGACTTCTCTGTCCAAATAAACCAAAAAATTGACCCTCCATCAGGTTAGGGCAAATAGAAAATTTTGCTGAGGAAGCAGTTTTGTTTCACTTGTACAAAAACGTAATGATGTATTTTTCATGCTATTTTGTCAAAATCAGGGTGAGAATAACATGTTAACATTTTTCTTGCCCTGTTAATGCAACAAAAAAAAAACAGAAGGAGAGAAACTTGGCCCTTATAAGAATATGGTGTTATAACTGAAATAATCCTATTTTTATAATTATTTAGTATTTTGTGCTTTAAAATTCAACATTTAACTTAGTAGCTACCATAAAAAAATCTTCATTATGAACCTTAAACATAAGAAGTAAGTAATTTTCCTGCATCCTTTTATGCCTAAACACGCATTTTATATAGTCAAATAATTCCAGGAATCAGAATGCTTCATACATTGCTAAATAGTACTTTTTACTTATGTTCTAAAATGCACAATAAAAAGTTGCAGAGTAAATTTTGTGACTGAAGTGACTGAAAACATTAAATGGGCAACAAGTCTATAGAATACAATGAATATGTGAATGGATATTCCATACAAATATGTGAAGATATATAAATGTGAATGGATATTCCATACAACTATGTAAAGACATAAATGTGAATGGATATTCCATACAAATATGTAAAGATATATAAAAAGTAAAAGGTCAAAGTTACTGTTAAGACTGAAGTATTCTTGAATACAATTAGACTAGACCATAAAATCTATCACAAAACCTGTAATCTCTCACAGTGTGATATAAAATGAAAAGCCCATAGAACTTTGGACAATCTCAGTTTCACTTTTTGAGTGTAAATTCTCACATAAAGATAAATTTCCTATATTATTTTTTTTTTCATGATAATATCTGAAGCTATTTAAGGCACTATATTTCTCTTATGATAAGCTGGCGGGGGGGGGGGGGGGACAGCATAATAAATTTGTCCAAAAGAAGGGATGGGCTTGCTTTTAGACAAAGATATGGTCTATACTTGCTTATAAGTCGAGTCCAACTGCAAAAAAATAGACCCTGATCTGCCATTACATAATGCACCAGTAGATTAAGGTCTATGTTGTTTGTGCTACTGATTACTCATAACATACTTTACAGACTCAGATCTGCCAACACATAATACAATGGCAGATCTGGGTCTATGCAGTTTGCAGTTGGACTCAACTTATAAGCAGATGTATATGGTATCCTCAGTAAATATTTGCCAAATGTTTGTAAAAATGTTGGTTGGGTGGGCTTATCATCAGATGAATATGGGTAATTGCTTGTTTGAATTGTATCTTGCAGGCCTAAATTAAAACCAGCAACTGACTATGATTTTCACATTAATTCCAGATTGGGTTATGATTTAGTAACCTAATGATAAACAAAATATGATAATAAAACAAGTCACTATCATGTGTTAACACCACACAGTCTTCAACTCATTGATGATGGAAGTAAATGTTAAGCTGAATACAGCTTGTGTGCATAGCTGTAAAAGTCAAGTTGAATACCAGCTTGTGTGCATATAAAATCAATCCCCAAGAAAGATTACAAAAATCCATAATTTGATCAGGTGTGGGATAGGGAAATGCTACCTGAGGATAAGAGTGTGCTGGCATAAATGAGACTTTGCTGAGTTCCTGCCAACAAATTCTGATCCAAAGGGTGGTATTTCCATATCCCACACTAATGCATATGATGGATTATTATTATTCTGTTATTTTTCATTAGGAAATAGTATTGATAGCTTGTCATCAATATTGACATAGCTTTAGAAATACAGAATATTTTCTAAAAGTTTTATGTCATAAGAAAGAGCACAAAAAAGTTTAATTTACAGCAAATAATTTGTTATAAACAAGGATTATTGATTATGCTGACAAAATTTGTCTTTTCAATATTAAAAACACAAGAAACAGCACAGATGTTCATGACATTATAAGTATATGACATCACATATCAATGAGTACACTCACCTGAGCAAACTGTATAACACATATATAGTAATGAGAGAAAAAATCTCTCAGAAAATTCTTAATTTTGCCATATTTTGCAGACTGATGGAAAATATCACACCTACTGTATGTACTTGCTTATAAGTCAAATCGAACTGCAAGCTGCACAGACCCAGATCTCCTGTCACATACTGCACTGGCAGATCTGGGCCTATGCAGTTTGTTAAGAGTAATCAGTAGAAAAAACAACATAGACTGATCTGCCATTGCATTATGCAATGGCAGATTATGGTCTATGTTGTTTGCAATTGGACTCGACTTATAAGTGAATATATATGGCATGTAAAGGTAGGAATAGGAACTCAATGCTTTGTTGTACCTTCTTCCATATAAATGAAATCTATTATCATTAAATTAATATTCTATTGCATTATATTATGACTTGTGTATTTGTTGTTTTTTTTTCCTTGATCTAACTGTACCATGATATTTCTATATTGTGTCTTTTGAAGTATTGACATTGGCCTTAAATTATCTGTTTATATTTCTAAGCTTTTTTCTTTTTATTTAAAAACAGGGCCACAATATGGATGATATCATCATGTCTCATGTTGCCTGGATCATGAACTCTCAAATCCAAAAGAAGCCAGCTTATGTAGGCATTATCAGTGGAGAATCAAGCTGCTGAAAATATGACACATTTTGTTTCTCCTGGTTGACATGAATGACCATTGGGAAACTGTCTGTCATTTACAACCAGATTATTGATGCACAGATAATTATTGCTACATACTGTGATGACCTATACTAAGAAATCAGCTGTCTTTAGATACCATTTCTTGTTAGCAAAAGGGCTAATTCTGTTGTACATGCATATATGCTTAAGGCGATATGTGTGTGTGTGGCCATGTGTGTATGTGGCCATGGGTGTATGTGGCCATGGGTGTGTGTGGACATGTGTGTATGTGGCCATGGGTGAACTCCTACTTTGAAATATCCCATTGACTTCTATAATAATTCATGCTTTTAAAATAAGCTTAAAAAGAAAGACCAAGTGGATTCATTTCAATGCAAAAATCAGAATAACTGTATCACCATGTATCAGCCATGGTAGTTCAGTTGGTAGAGCATTGGACTTGCAATCCAAGAGTTGCAGGTTTGATACCTGCCCAGGCCAGCTGCTTCTGTGTGTCCTTGATATAGCCAATATTATGTTAAAAGTACTGTTAAAACCAAACAACAAACAAAGAAACTCAAATAACTCACAAAAAATTCAAGAAATATTTAAAGTACTAAAAATATTTCAGTTTCCTACAAAATAGAAATAAATGCATTGAAATGTCACCAATAGATGTCTTGTGATTAATTTGTGTACATCCACCCTAAGGTGGAGCATATTATGCTATATATATGTCTGTCCATATGTCTGTTAACTTTTCCTATTCTGATCAATAACTTCAGTTCTAAAGCATGTACCTCCACCAAACTTTGTGAACAGCTTCCACATGGGGTAAGGAAAAATCCTTTCATTTTTGGGTTTAAAAGATCCAAGGTCAAAGTCACTGTGAAAGAAAGAATAAAGCAGATGAAGAAAATAAAGCAGCTTTTAGTTCTCCATAGCAAAATGCCATGATTTAAACAAAGAAAATAAAAATCCCCACATATCACTCACTCTCTGATCCTACCCTATCCCCCTGATAGTGACAGAGAGGTCATACACCCATCTTCATTAAATTTATTATGTATATTTTTGGTATGACTACTGGTATGTATAAACAAAGTGTGTCCAAATATTTGAAAATGTTAGTATTAATTGAAACAATTGTATGGTACATTTGACCTTTTGATCCATCCCTGGAACTCCTGAGGATGCAGCCAAAATACCCCCACCCCATTTCACCTGGTTAGCATATGGAAATCTAAAGTACCCAGTTTTGCAAATTTCCACCCAGCAATATAGGACAATCTGTTGAGCTACAGTCTTATAGATAGACAGGTGTATAAGTTGTTGAGCTACAGTCTTATAGATAGACAGGTGTATAAGCTGTTGAGCTACAGTCTTATAGATAGACAGGTGTATAAGCTGTCAAGCTACAGTCTTATAGATAGACAGGTGTATAAGCTGTCAAGCTACAGTCTTATAGATAGGCATATGTATAAGCTGTTGAGCTACAGTCTTATAGATAGACAGGTGTATAAGCTGTTGAGCTACAGTCTTATAGATAGACAGGTGTATAAGCTGTCGAGCTACAGTCTTATAGATAGACAGGTGTATAAGCTGTCGAGCTACAGTCTTTAAGATGTATATGCTGTTTATCAATCTACATCTTTGTTGTAGGCCGAGGTACCTTTGGAGATGAAATTTAATAAGAAATTTGAATCATTTAGCATATTTGAGGCTAAAAATACCAGTATTATGAGATTGCTGATTGGTTGCAGTGTGAAATAGTCAACCTAGAATTAATACAAAAAATAATTCAATCAGCAGGGTGGTGGGTGGGAGGGGATCACAGTCAGTTATGTTAGTACCAGTAATCCTCATCTCCTGGGTGGGGGGTGGGGTGGGGTTGGAGGTCTCACTATATGGTAGTAGTATGGATATTTTTACAGTAAGGACTAGGTTCTATCTGTGTTTGTGTCTGTGTTTGCTCATCTCCTGCGATGAGATGGCTGGAGGAGGAGAATCACTCACTATAATGTGAGTGGCAGTATGGCTGTTTTAACAGTAAGGACTAGGAATTCAAGATCTGTCTGAAACAGGGTTATATTTTACAACCAAAATTCAAGTTCTGTCTGAAACAGGGTTATATTTTGCAACCAAAATTCAAGATCTGTCTGAAACAGGGTTATATTTTACAACCAAAATTCAAGATAGGGGTTCCTTTTCTGTGTCTGGCACAGTGTAAAAATTAGTAGCAGAATGTCTTTTCACCAGGTAAAATGAAGCCAGAAACGAAAGAGTTGAGATACAAGGAAATAAGACACTTATGGAGACAATATTAAGTCAATATTTCTAGGTGTTCTTGTTGGATTAGTTCATACCTTACTAACACAGGGTATTTAGAATCAAAGTGTCTGTCTGGAATGGGGTGTCAAAACCTGTCTAGAATGGGGTAGGGATCTGAAACCTCCAGCAGAAGCCGGCTGCTGTTTTTCCAAACGAGTAGCACCACCTACACCATGAGTAGCACCACCTACATCCCAGATAAGTTCCAGGTTGGGTAAAGATTTACTTAGTTGGCAATGACGGAAGGACCTTCTACCTTATCAAGCTGCATCCCAGGTTGAAAATGAAATATAATGCAATAAATTGAAAAATACAAATGTTTTGTAAATATGTGAACTTGTATTAGTACAACAAATGATTATAATTGGATGTTATGATAGTAATAAGATATATGACCTCAAGATCACAAATAATGCAACATCTCAAGATCACAAATAATGCAACGTCTCAAGATCACAAATAATGCAACATCTCAAGATCACAAATAATGCAATGTCTTTGTTAAATAGGGTAGGCAAGTTTTTCTATCTTCAGTTCCTTCAATTATCCATCCATCTCATAATGTTAACATTGTGCTAACTAGCAATACATGTATATAATTGGTTCAAATAATATATTAAAATGTTTTTGATACAAAAATATAATGACATATCAGAACAAAGAAAGGCTAAAGTATCATAAAAACATACACATGTTGTTGTTTTTTTTAACAAGAATGAAATCAAATTGATTATTTATTGTCACAAATAGAGCCAAAAGAGTTTTGGGGTTTTAAAAAACCACAAAAATGTAAGTATCTTTTTACATGCTGATTATAAATATATTAGCAACATATTTTATATGATATAAATATAGGCTAAATAATAATTTATTAATTTGATTTGTTTGTTTATTTATTTATTTCTAGATGCATAAAATAAGATAAAGTTACATCTGTGGTATGTATAAACTATGAGAATTCCTTGTTACTGTATTTCTTAATAATGTAGTGTTATGATCATTTTTTTATGTAAAATAATGTTAGTAATAATATGTAATTATAAATAAATAAATGGCCCCATTAAAACTTTTGGATTCATCCAATAAACAGTATGTAGTTATACAGAACCGTAGACATTATATATATATATATATATATATATATATATATATATATAGTTAAAGAGGTCCACCTGAAAAGTAAACTGTAGGGCACTTTAAGATGAACTACCCAGTGTACAAATGTTCACTTTGCAAAAGTAAACTGTAGGGCACTTTAAGATGAACTACCCAGTGCACAAATGTTCACTTTGCATTGGCCTAATAGTTCATGCCTAATTTTAACATATTGAATACGGAGTGCATGAGGGTGTCAAGTTTAGTCTTAACCATACTGTAGCTATATTAAAGGGAAGAGTGGGGGAGGAGGGTCTCTTGAACCTCTACCTTCTTTTGCAGTGAAAGAAATAATACTTTTTCAATTTTAAAAACAGAGAAATGTGACCATTTTAAGGAAAAAAATAATCCCCTTTTTAACCCCCTTTGAAAAAATCCTGGATCCACACAATCATGTCTATGGGATTTTTTAAAATGTTGGAAGTAATTTGTATTCAAGGGCTGTATTAAGTCACTCAACTGGCACTTGAATAATTTATTTAGAAATATATTTTCTGAAGTTCTATACATACATACATATATGTATATTTTTTTAAAAGGACGGCCATGTTGATCATGGTTGATCTCAAAATTACAGAATATTACAAAGCATGAGGATTTTATCGAAATGTTATCATAATGGAAGCAAGAAAAGCTAATGAAGTTTGATAATATAGACAGATATATTTGTAATTTTGAATTAAGAAAACTTGTGAATTTTGTTGAACATTTGTTTCATAATCATACATATACCTATCAATGTTATTCATATGACAGAATCATCATGAATTCTCAAAAGTCTGATTCTAGACTTCAGCAAGTTTAAAATACAGTGACTTAGGAATTTTAAAGCCATACAACACAGAAACCAGCAAGTTTAAAATTCAGGGACTTAGCAACTGTAAAGCAATACAACACAGAAACCAGCAAGTTTAAAATTCAGGGACTTAGCAACTGTAAAGCAATACAACACAGAAACTAGCAAGTTTAAAATTCAGGGACTTAGCAACTGTAAAGCAATACAACACAGAAACTAGCAAGTTTAAAATACAGGGACTTAGCAACTGTAAAGCAATACAACACAGAAACCAGCAAGTTTAAAATACAGGGACTTAGGAATTGTAAAGCAATACAACACATAAACTAGCAAGTTTAAAATACAGGGACTTAGGAATTGTAAAGCATTACAACACAGAAACCAGCAAGTTTAAAATACAGGGACTTAGCAACTGTAAAGCAATACAACACAGAAACCTGCAATTTTATTTTTAATCCATTCAGATTTAGCATTGCAGAAGCTACTCTTAATATTTTCATGATAAATGTATAACTTTCAATAGATGTCTCTGTACATGCATACCATATAGGAATCCTGATGAGAAACAGTGGATTCTGCATTCTCATGTATAAACATGAAATCTGAAATTTCATCATTACACATAAAACTGTCAGTATACAAGAAAACTGCTAATGCAGTTATGGCCAGATTATAAACCATGAAATATAAGTCACAGTAATCTAGTTTTTACTGATGTCTGGTACTTTTTATAAAACATTTACAATACCAAGTTATGTGACTCTACAAGCAATAATCTCTGAGAAAATGATCTAACATAACCTCAGTTTTAACACTGGATGAATGGACAGACATTTTGACAGACATCAATAAACCTTTGCTACATGTCAATCATCCTTACTTACCACCTACTTATCTAATTACCTATGGCCAATCAGAGGGCTATCTAATTACCTATGGCCAGTGGGAGGGCTATCTAATTACCTATGGCCAGTGGGAGGGCTATCTAATTACCTATGGCCAGTGGGAGAGCTATCTAATCACCTATGGCCATGGGGAGGGCTATCTAATTACCTATGGCCAGTGGGAGGGCTATCTAATTACCTATGGCCAGTGGGAGGGCTATCTAATTACCTATGGCCAGTGGGAGGGCTATCTAATTACCTATGGCCAGTGGGAGAGCTATCTAATTACCTATGGCCATGGGGAGGGCTATCTAATTACCTATGGCTAGTGGGAGGGCTATCTAATTACCTATGGCCAATGGGAGGGCTATCTAATTACCTATGGCCAATGGGAGGGCTATCACTTAGGCTTGGTTAAAGTAGATGCATCATGTTACATAATGTAAGACAACATGATGGAAATATTCCCACAACATGGATTAATTATAGCAAATACATAGTAACTTTGAGCCAAGATATCTCAGAAACTACTGCATTGATTTTACTCAAATTTTGCAGATGACTTTCTTCTAGTTTATATCGTGTGTCTGTAAAATTATATATTTGTTGGTGTATTAGAACAGATATTATGTTGCAAATGACCATTGGTGGGGCTTAGAGCGAATTTCATCAAGTCCATTATTTTGCATCTTGGCCAAAAAAAACATAACACATACCCTACAATTACATATTCACAGACTACTACCTGGTATCTTCATGACACATTAAAATTACAGCAGAATAATGGACATAACAATTTAAAAGCAAATTCTTTATTATCAGCAATTTCTAATGCATATTGCATTTCAAATGAATTGTACTGGTAAATGACAATTTAGATGTGATTTATTGAAAAAAGTCACCATTGTAGATACCATTAAACATACATTTTTAAATTTTTTTAACAGTGCAAATTTAAATTAAAAGGTTTATATCTTAGAATCTTCATTATAAGTAACTTGCTAATATACAAGAAACTCAAGTAAATTAAATTTTTCTTTTCAAATATGAACATTTTGATATGCATCCCTTTACAGTCTAATTCATTCTTGATTTACCATATATACTCACTTATAAGCTGAGTCCAACTGCAAACTGCACAGGGCCAGATCTGCTGTTGCATAATGTGCCAGCAGATCTGGGTCTATGCAGTTTGTTAAGAATAATCAGTAGAACAAACAACACATACCCTGATCTGCCAGCACACTATGCAACGGCAGATCAGGGTCTATGTTGTTTGCAGTTGGATATGATTTATATTCGGATATATATTGTACTGTATAGCGGCACTTTTTAGTGGTGGAGAATTTTAGCAATGTAGCAGTCCTAGAGTGAGATCACAAAAATAAATCCTGTCAAGATTTTTAATCTTATAGATAATAACTGCTCTAGATCTGCAATCCCTACAATGTGACTAGGCAAAATTGATAAATTGACCCAGTTTGGGGAAAAAATGCTAAATTTTAATTACGCAAAAAATTCTGATACATGTACTTGGTACTTTTGTTTCATTATCTAACTCAACATAACCACTGCACTAATGACATGGTCTGTTTTAAAGAAATTTTACATGTGAATCAACAAAGTATGTCTTTAAAAAATCTTGTGTGTATTTATTTTAGAAACCAGTAAGAGATACAGAAAGTATTGTATCTGAAAATTTAAAAAACATTATTCTTAAATTGCAGTATTTATAAAACAATTCTTATAAATTAATAACTTCACAAACAGCAGATTTATAATGCAGCATATGTGATAAACCTAATCAGATGGGGTTTATTTTGTAATAAACTAAACTTGTGCATCTTGCTGAAGCATCTCGTGCAATTTCATAATTTTTACACATTTCACTTCCATTTCAACAGGAAAAGTTTTCCTGAAAAATTTACTTATCTTTTTCTAAAATTAAAGAATTTCCAAGTTCACATATTAAATAAAATTTCTTGGTTATGAATGATAGTGCCAGTGTTTTGATTTGTATTTAGAAAAAGGCAGCCAGTGTTTTGACTTGTATTTAGAAAAAGGCAGCCAGTGTTTTGACTTGTATTTAGAAAAAGGCAGCCAGTGTTTTGACTTGTATTTAGAAAAAGGCAATGGTATTATGTACATGCATATAATTATAGGTTTCATATTAAAGTTAAGGTCTTATATCTGTTTTTATTTTAAAATCTATTCCATTTCTTTTCTTTCCTTTTCTCTTTGTTTCCTATTGAAAATTTAGTGAGTTACAATATACACTGATTATGATTTCCTTATACTTTATCTATATTTTTAATTACACTGTTATAGTATTGCATTACTATTAATAAAATTTCAAATATACCCACATGTTCATTTTAAAAACCTTCATTGTCAGTAAGAATTTTCAAAAGAAACATGAAAATTTATTTTTAAAGTCATTATTTACAAATTCTGCACTTAGGTTTTTGTTGCCTTTTTTGAGATGATCACATTTTAGAAAATGATTTGAATCAATTGATAATAAATAAAACTGTATTATCACATCATTGACCCACACAATTTAGTCAGTTTCAACACAACCCAGAAGACACAAATACATCTAAATTTGCTATAGCAACCACCAGTACCATATATACTTTCTGATACATTCGGTCCAACTGCACACAAAATAGACCCAAATCTGCCATCATATAATGCATTGGCAGATCAGGGTCTGTGTTGTTTGTTTTACTGATTGATCCTAACAAGCTGAATATACCCTGATCTGCCAGTGCATTATGCAACAGCAGACCTGGGTCTAAACAGTTTACAATGGGATCTGACTTCTAAGTGAGTATATATGGTATAGAAAAACCACCAGTGTACAAAGATCCTAATAAATGTGACATATTGATAAATAAATCAAATTCCAACACACTTGTTGTTCCCTAATATTTACCTGCATACAAACATTACCTGTTCAAAACAATACTTTAGCTGGTTTTCTGAGTGGTTGTTATACACATGTATTGTTTACTTTATCACATTTATTTGACATATATTTTATTTATCAAAAGCAGGTAACTCATCAATCCCATGTATTCTAATGTTGCTGTGTGTCATATATTCTGCATCATTATTTGTATTCATCTGTCAAAACATTTTTTTACAAACATTTTTATACTGGGATCAAAATGTATTCAGCTCACATTAGCCTTCAGATCTTCATTTATGCTTTATATACACTTACATGCTTTTATAAGACTTACAGTATTTCTCCAGGGGGTGGTAGTAGGGGTGGGGCATACTTAGTAAATGTAATGAAATGTTGGGGGAGGGTCTTAAAAACATTGGACATATGAGGCTTTCATACATAAACATTCATTTTGTGAAAACTGAGGATAGGATTGTCATAATGCATGGGCTTATTGGAGAAATATGGTAACTTTATCAATTTAAATTCGGGTATGTGTAAGCACTATAATCAAAATATTGGGTGTCTACTTGTCAGGTAAATACTGTTAGAAAGTAAAATAATACAAAAATGTTTCAGAGGATTGAGATCTGATATTTATTCACATAAATCTGATATAAATGTTATCTTTTTATATTACATTTTGATATATAAACCACACCTAATAAAAATATAAATAATGATGTCTTAGTATTTTTTAAAAAGTTTCAATCCTTTGTGTTGTTTATTTTTATTCCATTCCATTGAATGTATCTCTTTTCATGTTATTTGTTGTGCAATTCTTTATATTTATATTTTTAGAACTTTACTTTTAATTGACATCATATAGCCAGTATTGTGCTGATGTGCCATTAAACCCTACAACTACTACTACTTGTATCTCTCTGTTAACGTCCCTCTCTCACTTTACATATCTTCAAAAAAAATGTAATACTGTATGGACCCTCTGTAGTATATTGAAGTGGTTATGTCACTTGATTTGCACTTCTGTAGTACTAGATTCAATCTCCAGAGCTAGCATTTGCAATGACCAATGTTGTCTGTCCATAGTTATTAACAAACTGACTGTAGACAATCAAAAGAAGAAGATGAACATATTGATCCCAATCAGCATTGGCAAGTCAAGCTAAAAGAGTTGGACACTAGCAAAGGTACCACAAAAGACATATTAGATGGTTTCCAGATTCAAATGAATATTGGTGTAACAATGTATTATGTAATTCAACTGAAAATGTGTACATAGTAGAGTGAACACACTGGTAATTAAAAGAAAATGTGTACATAGTAGAGTGAACACACTGGTAATTAAAAGAAAATGTGTACATAGTAGAGTGAACACACTGGTAATTAAAAGAAAATGTGTACATAGTAGAGTGAACACACTGGTAATTAAAAGAAATATTCATAGGGATTCAATTTTGTGGGTTGGGACTAAAAAGATGATTTCATTGGAGTTAAACTTTTGTAGGGTAACAATGTTTACCGTAACACCCAATAGACAACACTTATCTTTTTTTGTGGATTTAATTTTGTGGGTATTTCATACTGACAACAATAGGCCCAAGTGGCCAGAGTTTGCTCATCTGGCTGATATCAGCCTAAAAGCCAACCACAAGAGCACTTGGCTAAGAAATCCGAGTCAGTAGGATGCTTTGTGTAAATATTTCTTCCAATGATGTTGACTGAACATGTTAAAAAACCCAATTGTTTAAAGGGTTCTCTATGTTGTATCTTCATCTGTATCTGATGGCATATCAGCATTATTTGTCCAATTTTGTAAGGCTTTTATGCCAGGATGCTTTATGTCCAATTAGGTAAAATTATGTCTGGTTTATTTTTAAGCAAGAGTTGTTTAAAAGCTTTTCTGTTTTTAGTAACAGTGGTCATATTCTAAGGTGAATCAGCATCATTTGTACAAAAATTGAAAGTTTTCAATGCCAGGATGCTTTTTGTCAAATTTGGTCCAATTCTGTTATTTTTTAGAAGAAAACATTTAATGGTTTTTTCTATTTTTAGTAATGGCAGCATTATTTGATGTTGAATCGGTATAATTTATGTTATTTTAAAAGTCCTTTATGGCAGAATTCTTTCTATCAGATTTGGTCAGATTCTGTCAAGAGGTTTTTAAGAAGTCAGTTGAAAACTTTTCTGTTTTTAGCAATGGTGGCCATATTTGATGGTGGATTGGCATAATTTGTAAACATTTGAAAGCCTTTTATGCCAGAATGCTTTTTGTTAAATTCTGTCAAATTCTGTTGAATAGTGTTTAGCTCTACTGCTCATAAACCAGAAGAGCTTATGAGATGGTTTTTTGTCTGTTATCTGTCCATCTATCTGTTAGCACAAATTTGTTATCACTACTCCTCCTAAACTACTTGGAGGATTGCCATAAAATATTACACACACATTCATCCCAAGGTCCAGCTGATCCTAAATGGAATGGTCCTGCTTGGATATCCAATATGGCCACTACATCAGCCATCTTGAAAATCTTTTTATCGCTTCTCCTCCTGAATGGATAGTCATATAAACATGGGATTTTCGCTGAAAGACTTCTTATGATGTCTAGTTGGTCCTAAATGAAAATGGTGTAAATCTGACATCTAACATTGCTGCCATGGCAGCCATTTTGAAAATCTTATTGCTATTCCTCCTGAACAGAAAGTTATATGATGTTTACTTAGTTCTAAATGAAAATGGTGCTGATCTGATGTCTAATATGGCTGCCACATTGGCCATCTTGAAAATCTTGTTATTACTGCTCTTCCTGAATGGATGGTCATATCAACATGGAATATTCACTGAAAGACATCTTATGATGTCTGGTTGGTCCTGAATGAAAATGGTGCCAATCTGATGTCCAATATGGCCACCACAGCAGTCATCTTGATAATATTGGTGTCACTACTTCTCCTGAACAAAAAGTCATATTGACATGGGATTTTCACCAGAAGACTTGTGATGTCTAGTTGGTCATAAATGTAACTGATACCATTCATACATCAAATATGACTGCCACTGCTGCCATCTTGAGATTCATATCACTAGTCCTCCTGAATGGATGGACATATTAACATGGAATTTTTACTAAAAGACTTTTTATGATGTTTAGTTGGTCCTAAATGAAAATTGCGCTGCTCAAACATTCAATATGGCCACCACAGTGGCCATCTTGAAAATCTTTATATCACTATTTCTCCTAAATGAATGATCATATATCAGCTTGGGATGTTCACTGAATGACTTCTTATGATGTCTACGTTGGTCCTAAATGAAAATGGTGCCAATCTGACCTCCAATATGACCACCACAATGCTGAGCATCTTATATCCAATATGGCCACCATCTTGAAAATCTTGTTGTTGTTACTCCTCCAAAATGGAAAGACATATCAACATGGGGTTTTCACCAGAAGACTTCTTATGATGTTTTGTTGGTCCTAAACTAAAATGGTGCTGATCTGACATCCAATATGGTCACCATGGTGGCCATCTTGAAAATCTTGTTATTGCTACATCTCTTAAATGGCAAGTTATTTTGACATGGGGTTCTTATGGTGTTTGGTTGGTTCTAAATAAAAATTAAGCAAATTGACCCTCAATATGGTCACCATGGTGGCCATCTTGAAAATATTGTTATCTCTACTCCTCCCAAATGGATGGTTATATCAACATGGGGTTTACACCAATAGACTTCTTATGATATCTAGTGGGTCATAAATGAAAATAATGCCAATCATACATCCAATATGGCTGCCTTGAAAACTTGCTGTCACTGCTTCTTGTTGCTACTACTCCTGAATGGATGGTCATATTTGCATGGGGTTTTCACCCAAAAACTTCTAATGACATCTATTTGGTCCTAAATGAAAATGGAGGCAATGTGACATCCAATATGTCCACCACAACAGCTGATTTGAAAATCTATCACTGAAGAATATCAGAGATGGTTTCAACATTCAGCAGTTAAATGGAAGAAATGGTCTTATCTTGAATTCTTGGAAGTTCTTTTTGTCTATCAGTCCCTTCAAGGGACTCTTGTTGAGAACAAGTCATTTAAAGGTTTTCCTATGTTTTAGTAATGGCAGCCATATTTTATGGCAGATCAGCACCATTTGACAAAATTTGAAAGACCTTAATGCCAGCATGTTTTCTGTAAATTCTGGTAAAATTCTGTTGAACAGTGTTTGAAAAGAAGTTGTTTAAAGATTTTTCTATTTTAAAAGTTTTTCTATTTTTAGTAAGGGCCATCATATTGGAAAATGATCAGCATCAATTGAACATGTTTGAAAGGCCTTAATGACAGAGCACTCCCTGTAAAATTATTTGCAGATTGGTAAAGTAGTTTTTGAGAAGTTCTAAAAAACAATTGTGAATAGATGACACATGATAGATGGTGCATGATGGACAAGGGACCATAACAAAAGCTCCCTGAGCCTTACAGCCAGGTGAGCTAAAATCAACAAAATGAATCCCTCCACCAAAATTCCTCATTTTACAGTAAATAGCCAGGATGTTGTTTTGGTTGATGAAAAGATAAAGAACCAAATAAGTACCAGTTATATCGTAATAGGATGGAAGATGGAACTAACATGTAAATTGGTTGTCAGTATATTGAGTTTCAGTGGGATGTAGATTTATATTGTTGGGTGAACTAGTACATTTCTAAAAATATCTTTAGTAACAACCAAGAAAGCAGCAAGTGGTTTTCACATATTTACCATTAGCTGCACTTTTGTGCAGCTGTTCAGAGTGATTTTATCATGTATAATGGGTATTACTGTGTCAAAATAACAGACAAAAGCAGCAATCCATGGTCTATAATCTGCTACTTCACCTCAAAGACCACATAATACCTGCAAGAACACCATTCAGAGTACCTGAGGTAAGCAATCAAAATGCTGTTGGGCCTTTCCAACAGTGGATTTTCAGTAGAAAAGCCTTGAGGTGTTCCATTTGTGGATTTTCAGTAGAAAAGCATTGAGGTGGTCCATTTGTGGGGTAAGTTGTTGGATAGTCTTGGCCAGCCCAGACTGTATCTGCATCGAGAATTTGCAGATACCAGTTGGAGGAAAATATGGCAAAATCTGCACTCTGGTATTTGTTACATTAGGTGGATACATTTTGATACCAAAATTATGATGTCAAAATATGTTAAAATGACGTGAGGCTAACGATGAGGGCAATTAATATTACAGCATTTTTTTCTGGACTTGTATAAATTTTACTTTGTTTACAGTAAAGGTGCAATGTGGCAGGTTTTGTTTTCCATTATTAATTTCATTTGCCTCTATCAATGCTCACATTGCCATTTAGTGCCATAAAATTTAGGGTGCATCATTTTCATTTCACCTAATTTTTCCCCTGGCCCCAGTTTGGCTTTCCATTGTGTATCAATGAAAGCTGAAGCAGACAGGGTGACACAGACTTGTTGTTGGAACTTGCTGTATAGTTGATAATTCAATTCAGAGTATTGTTGTAAAACATCAATAACAGACAGTGTCCGTTGTATGCAAAAATAACAAATACAGGGAAACCTTTGAAGACCAAAAACCCTTGAGCATGAAATTAAAATTGGGCTTTTCAAGCTGGTTTTAATTTACTGAGGTTCTTTATTTGTAACTAAGAATGAAAAATAATTGGGTGTGTTCCCTTACACAGAATAACAATTATCTTTGTTTTTGAAAACAAAAAAACAAAAAACGTCCATAGCAACTAGCCAAATGCTCTGTTTGATGTTTGATGGGGTTTATTTATGTGTAATACTGACACTCTGGACTAAAATTTGTTTCAGTTTTCAGAGCAGCAGGATTTTGGTAAATTCAAGACCATAAATATTTTGGTTGTGAAGGTGGTTTTAGTTTAGAGAGGTTTGGTCTTAAAAGGTGGTAGTAATAGTAACAAACAAATAATGAAAGTGGCAAGTCAAGAAAGGAGTAGTAGGCAGTCTGGTTTTCCCTTACGACAGTGGAAAAAATAAAGTGGCAAGTCATGAAAGGAATAGAAGGCAGTCTGTTTTTACCTCATGACACTGGATAAATAAAGTGGTATGGGCATAAAAAAAGACAGGGCAAAGAGAATGCCAACAATGCAATCACATTTATTTCAAACAACTATTGCACTATGAAAAAAAATGTTAAGCACACATACTGGCATTTTTATCATGACAAAAACATTGCCACACAACCTTTTACAACTTAATTAAAACCAGATGATAATGAAGTGATATTTCTGCCTGAAAAATTAGAATCTCATCAAATTTAGTTATATCTATTAAATAAGCATGACTTTGAAACTAATTATACTTCAGACAAAATGTTTCAACCAGATGTAATGAAAATTTGTACATGTTGTACATTTCACACCATTCCTCTTATTTTTAATTTGAATGTTATATCTATATGTGATATATCTTTGCCTTCATAATATAAACAAAAATTCTTTTAGAATATGATGGGAATTGTAAATGTTAACTGTATTATGATGTTATCTGATTTTATAATCATTTCTTCACATTGAACAGCATGCTGTATGACATTAAATGAAACAAAACAAAAATTTACTTATCAATGTGTCTGAGCTATTCACATAATACTTATTGCTGATTTATGCTTCTGCATAGTTTTAACAGTGGCTCTTTTAGATCACTTACTCTCATTTTAAAAATATATAACATTATTTTGTTCTTTCATGAATACTAAAAGAAGGTAGGAAATTTGAAGTCTTCATGTAATCAACTGTTAAGTCATGCATGTTTGTAGTTTTCACAAATCCTTTGTTCTGACCCAAAATATTTAACAAACAATTCTCATACTCAAACTAAACAGATAATCTTTACCTCTGATTGTTCAGAGTGATTTGATGTAAGCCAACCAGATGGCACTCTAATTGGCCAGTGTGATTTAATGTAAGCCAATCAAATGTCAGAATTTGTTTGGTGGAGTTAGAACATTAGAGAGTTCTCAGATTCCAGCAAGTAGTTATGAAACTGTCTGAATACAATGATAATTTGTTTGCATTAAAATCAGTGCACATAAATTACATTGAATTTTTTTTTAGATCTCGCATAATATTTTGTCAAATCTCACAATCTATTTTTCTGTATAAAGAGATAATACATTAGGCTATTAATACTGTAGTATGATAAATTTGATAAATTTTCTAGTGAAACATCATGTCATGATATCATATTAGATAACTACATCATATTGCGACATCACAATATGATAGAAAAGTTAAAGTGAACTCCTAGCTTAATCCATTGCAATTTTTTTGAAATTTATTTTAACAAAAATATTCACCATGGCTTGCAGAATATATAAATCATTGAACTTCCTTCATAAATTTCAGAAGAGCTGATTATATATGTAAAATCCTCTATATATTTACAAGATTACAAATAACTGTAACTACCAGCTGATAAAATTTTATAAAATACATCTGCAACAGGGTTGTTGAAAATAAAAAAGAAATCTGAAGATATTTACATCTTTTACTCTTATTGTATGAGTCTTGTTATTGTATGAGTCATTGTTATTGTATGTGTCACTGTTATCATATGTGTCATTGTTATTGTATGTGTCACTATTATTGCAGGAGTCATTGTTATTGTATGTGTCATTATTATTGTTTTGATATGGAATAACTTATGACTGATATAGTTTGCTCTTCAAGATGAAGATCGTTGATTTGTCCTTTTTATCTCGTTTGAAGTTTATTTCAGTTGGAACATTTATTTATCAATTTTTCCTTTTGAAATAATGATGACTCATGGCACAATTAAGACCTATCTGTAACAAATAAAACACAAAGTTATGCATTATTTATACAAATATAAATATCATGTTCATGTAGATGAACAAATAAAAACAAAGACTGGGATTTTATCAGGAAGACAATTGAAATACCTTGCACATTTTATGAATCTTAACTTAAGGGAAGTGGATATTTTAAGTTTCAGACATCACTTCTAAAAATTTCAGGTTAGAGAAATGCTGCACATGTACACATTAAGTGAACGACTCACAACTCTCTATTTTTTCCTCCATAATGTGCGTGAATCTCAGACAACAGCAGCATATATATCTATACTATACTGTGTGTGTATATGTGTGTGTGTGTATATATATATATATATATATATATATATATATATATATATATATATATATATACACACACACACACACACATATACATTTATATAGCTGCAGAACACTAGCTCTTATGAAATGAACAGCATTCCCTCATCATAGCTTTTATAAGGCAGGAATGGTCATCTGTCCAATTTTATTATGTAATAGTGAAATCATATACATAATGTACTTTATCATAAGGAGATTTCACTATACCACTATAAGGCAGTATACTCCATGGCTCCAATGGACAGCATTATAACAAGGGAGTCCTGTAATGTGATATATGTTAAAAGACTTTTAAAAAACAAAAAAATTGTACACAAAATTATATTCTTCTCAACAATGTCACTGCAAGTGCAAATACTGCCACTGGAAAAATGACACCTTTGTTTTACTAGCTGCTAACACAACAACAAGTAGTAATAGGCACAAAGATTATACACCTGCTGTTTTAGTTCATAAAATAGCTCACAATAAATGCTTTAAAAACAGTTTTGTCTTCAAACATAATACATGCTTTAATTTATAAATGCTTCACACAACTTGAAGCAAAATGTACACATAGTTTAAAAAATGCAATTAAGGTGATAAAATTACACTAATAAGGCAAGGAAACTTTACATACTAATAATTCAACATGGTAAAAAACACAAAATTCACTAAAAAGAAACTAATGGTTTACAAGTATCTAACACGTACTCTTGACTTAAAATGAGGTATGAATTTATTCAAGCAAAGACAGGAGAAAAGAATATATCACAAATATGCCTATATTATATTGGTATTTGATACAATACCCACATATGCCTTAATAAGTGCACACCCTGCTATTGATCAAAACATACATACAAAATTATCCATTTCTAAGTGCATGTGTGCTGATACTAGTAACATCTTTACTCGATTATAAGTCAGGTGCAACTGCAAACAACAAAAACCCTAATCTGCCATTGCATATTGTGCTGGCAGAACAGGGTCTATATTGTTTGTTCTACTGATTACTTCTAACAAACTTCACAGATCCAGATCTGCCAGTGCATTAAGCGACTATGCAGTTTGTAGTTGAATCCAACTTATAAGTGAGTATATATGGTATTCCCCATGGGAAGGAAGCAGCTGCTAAAATCCACCTGGAACATCAAGCAGAGAGCGCCTAACAAAGACAAAGGTAGATAACTCTTCTAGTATTACATACAAGTGTTGGGGATTTCTATCTCATGAAATTGCCCTTATGATAATTTTGTAAGCATACAGTGCAGGTATTATGTAGAATATGATGTGCAGGTATTGCATCCATACAACACTGACAAGATACAAGCTAGGAGATGGCTGTCATCAAAGATGGAGAATCAGCATGGTAACTAAGCCTGAAATAAACAAAGAACAAAATATTAAATTTAAAAAAGGTATACCATAAATCCAGCTGCAAACAGTGAAGATCCATGCCACATATTCTCAAAACTTTCTTACCAAGAAACTTAAGTTCGATCTCTAAGTATGAAAATTTTGACATTGCATCATTTTATTTAGAATAAAGTCAAAATCATGAAACTTTCAGAATCTTGTTATCTTTGACTTTTATAATGGCATATATTTCAATGGCATACATATACACAAAGTATCCTATCTACCATATATACTTGTGTATAAGCCTAGTCCAAATGCAAACAACATAGACCCTGATCTGCTGTCGCACAATCAGGGTCTATCTTGTTTGTTCTACTGATTAGTCCTTATAAACTGCATAGACCCAGATCCACTGGCACATTATGCGATGGTAGATCTGGGTCTATGCAGTTTGCAGTTGGTATCGGTTTATACTCGAGTATATATAGTAGTTTTGGGATTTTAAGCTTTTAATTTTAATTTTGCCAGCCTATAAAACTATGATTCTTGTTTTCAACAAATTCTTTGCTATAAATTAAACTTATTAATGCTCTTTCTAATGATGTAAAAACTTTTACAAAATACTCTGCATTTCTTGTAAAGCTTTGTTAGTGCCTACAAATTCTGACCCTCAAGGGGAATTCCCTGTCCCCCACCTGTGTACATTGTGGATTCCATGTTTTGTGGGCTCATGCAAATATTTCAGCAGACATCATGTCCGAGTTGTGCCTGTTATTTATTCGTCTCAAAACTGGGTCACACTGCAACCCTTCTCTATATATTTCTGACTACATCACTGTTCATTAACAAAATAATAACTTTAAAAGAGTGCTAAAATATTTGGATGCCCCATATAATTACAAATAGTTACAAAAATAATAGTTATCTCAAAAAATATATAACAGAACTAAGTTTTATCCATTGTTTGCAAATATTGCCACAACACACTAGAAGGGAGAAGGGCACATGAATACAAGTAGTTCCTTTCTGGTGTTTTCTGCATCATATGATGCAATTTTAACGAGTCGAAATACTTGTTACAGAGGCCTAATAAAATTTGTTAATTTTATGTTTATATCAATATTTTCTATATATAATACATATAATAACACCTCATGACATCACAAATGACATCTTGATGTCATGTAATGTAAAGGCATAGTGACTGAGGATTCCAGATGTATTTCAAAGTCATTTCACCACACTATTCTGCAGTATCGTCAGATAAAATCAGTAATTTTTGTCAAGTGATAAATACAATCCTACATTTGTGCTTATTCCAAATGAAATTGATCAAACTCATCCAACAAGTTCAATATTTTCCTCACAAAGCCTTATGTTAGATAGAAATTAGTATACTAATTTCATAAATTTTGTTGGAAATGAGTACTCCACTATGTTAGACAGAAATTAGTATACTAATTTCATAAATTTCATTGGAAATGAGTACTCCACTATGTTAGACAAAAATCAGTATAGTAATTTCATAAATTTAGTTGGAAATTAGTACTCCACTATGTTAGATACAAATTAGTATACTAACTTCATAAATTTAGTTGGAAATGAGTACTCCACTATGTTAGATAGAACTTAATATACTAATTTGATAAATTTCATTGGAAATGAGTACTCCACTATGTAAGATAGAAATTAGTATAGTAATTTCATAAATTTAGTTGGAAATGAATACTACACTATGTCAGATACTATATTTCTATCATAAATAACTAACCAGTTTTTAATTTATGCTAATCTGTGAATTAGAGCTGTGGTTCTCAAACTCTTTTCATTCGTGGAAACTTGATTATGAAACACAATGTTTCAAATAGGACATGAATGGAGCTCGTGGACCACCACAGTTTCAGAACCTCTGAATTAGAGGATTTTCCAAGAAAAATAATTTTTGAGTTAACTATTAATTTATATTATTTTACTCAAGAACTTCTTTCAGTAAGTGTTGACATCCATCTGTCTGCATCAGACAATGGAAATGCAGTAGCCATTGGTGATGACTTGTTAGTTTGTGCTGCATTTCCTCAAGTGGCTAAAAAGTCCTATCCTGGAATGACAGGGCATGTCACAACTGACTAAAAAGTCCTATCCTGGAATGACAGGACCTGTCACAACTGACTAAAAAGTCCTATCCTGGAATGACAGGGCCTGCCACAAGTGGCTAAAAAGACCTATCCTGGAATGACAGGGCCTGCCACAAGTGACACAACTGAGCTTGTGATAGGTAGAGCTTGGTCCAGCCACTGTTTGTGATGCTGCTGCCCTCCAACCCAGAGTTTGCAGTGTTAGTTATGTCTGCTGTTGCCAATGTCAAGACCTTTCATATCACGCTTGCAGACATCTTTAAAGTCGAGTTTTGGGCATCCTGCTGGTCTATTGGCATTGGCAACTTTGCTGTAAAGCATGTCCTTTGGGATGCATCCATCTTGCATCCTATGCACATGTCTGAGCCAGCACAGCTGTCTCTATTTAAAGAGTGCCATGATGCTTGGTAGATTGACCTGGGCAAGGATGTCAGCATTAGTGACCTTATCCTTCTGTCACAGAATTGTGTGTAGTAAAATGTTTATGCATTATATATGAATGAAATTGAAGATGGGGGTTTCATTGCCATGTACAGCGTTACCTGAGGGTGGTTTATTTATTGCCTTGGCTATTTCAAAGTACTTTGTTCAGTTCACCCACTGCTGCACGCACAAAGTGCCTGCAGTGACAAATCTGATTACCTCAAGTTCCCTGGCAATAGATTTGACCATAAACAGGGTACTTAAAGAGTCAATTCTCACTGTATTATCACAATACAGATAAGCTTAGTCAGGACACTGTGCCTACCTTATGGAAACAATCTTCAGCTGTAGAGGTATGTAAAATGTAAAACTGTATTCTTTCTTGCTATCCCTTCTATGTGATAGAATTGTTTTATATATATTGTAGGTTTCAGAATTTATTCTAAATTTTACAGACAGTCAGACCTATGTCACATAATGTCATGCTACCAGACAGACTATAGTCTGTTTCTATTTTTTATAACTGAACAGACAAGTTGTCAATTCAATTATATTTTGCATGCATTAAATGATGAGTAATGTTTGAGTTTTTATAATCCAATGAGATTATTCTTGTTGGACACAGATTCATGTATGAACGTGGTTATTGTAATAATAATTTTGTACAGTAGTTCTGATGAAATAGTTTAATGTGTAACAAAGCCAATTCATGTGTGTGCATGAGTTGATGGACTTGATGTGCATGAGAAAGGTGTCAGATTCATTCATCATTCACTTACATTATTAAAAAAAATCTCATTCACGAAATTGCTTTCAGTGTCTTTGCTAAATCCAATCTCAACATGGCTTTGTCCTGTTACATCTTCCATATGATACCAAAGATGTGACACATGCAGCGGAGGTGGCAGCGGTTGAGTTTCTTCTCTTAATAACTGTAAGTAGTCCATATTTCGCTGCCATACAGCAGGATACTGAGGACACAGGCCTGATAGATCAGCATCTTAGTCTTCATGGTAAATTTATTGTTATCCCAGGTGCAATTTGTGAGTCTACTGAAGGTGGTAGCCACCTTTCCAATGCAGGTGTTGATCACCTTGTCAAGTAACAGGTTGCCAGTCACTGTAGATCCTAGTTAGTAGAACTTGTTGACTACCTCCTGGGGAATACCACCAAGGGTGACTGCTGGCTGCTGTGCAACACCTTGTCCCATGACTACTGTTTTCTTGATGCTGATGGTGAGGGAGAACATGCATCAGAGAGACAGTCCATAAGGTTCCGGAGCCAGCTTTCTTCATGGGCAACTAGTGGTGCATTATCTGCGAACAGAAGTTCTCTGATCAGGATGTGCTGTATTTTGGTCTTAGCTTCAGTCTGGCAAGGTTGAGCTCAAACACTGCAGGCACCTCACTGAGCTCCTCCATGACAGGTGATTTTTTCAGTGCGTCATGGGGTAGCTGGGGTATGTCCATTTTGTGGGAGTACTGCCTGAGGTAGTGTTCCACCCAGTGAGACATCTGCTTGCTCCTGTCGGTGATCACCTCGCCATCCAGTGTCTTCAAGGGGGCAAATTTGGTGATAGTGGGGCCAAGGGCTGTCTTGAGCCTGTTGTACATTGTGTGGATGTTTCCTGTGTCTGATGCAGTCTGTATTTCCTGGCATAGATCGGCCCAGTACTGATTTGCACAGTGCCTGGCTATCTTACACACATCACTCTTTGCAGACTTGAAAGTCAGAAGTGCTTCTGGTGTTGGATTTAGGTTTTGTTCTAGGTAGGCCGCATCCTTTGCCTCTATCACTGGCACCATTTTGTCTGAGCGGGTCTTGAACCAGTCTTTGTTATGAGTCATGATTTTACCGAACACAGTGATAGATGACTCACAGATAACAGAGCTCAGGGCACTCCAGACTTTTTTTACATTCCTTTTTAGGTCTCCTTTGGATATAACCTGCTCAATGGTCTCTGAGAACTGCAGGTATATAGTATTGTCTTTCGTGCTGCATGTGTTGATGTGTGGCATGCCTTTTTGTTTGGATCTAAGTATGTAGTTTTCAGGGCTGCACTCTGACTCTGCTGCTGACAAGTGAGTGGTCAGTGTCACAGTCTGTATTGTAATAGGTGCAGGTGTGGAGTACACTGGCTAGATTGCATCTCCTGGTAATAATCAGGTCAAGTTGATGCCAATGACCAGATCTTGGGTGGTTCCATGACACCTTGTGCTGATGTTTGCCCTCAAAGAATGTGTTGGTGATGCAAGGCTGTTTCTGAGGGCACAGTTCGAGTAACCTCTAGGTGTTCTTGTTAATCATGCCAACACAGTGGTATCCGAGATATGATGGGCATGATCTGTAGTCTGATTCGACTCTTGCACTTAAGTTGCTGAGGAGGAACAGCTTCTTGCCCAGTGGTACATGCTTGAGGATGTCATGTAAAGCATCAAAGAAGCAGTCTTTATCTTTAAGGGATGCATATAAAGTTGGATGATGACATTTGGAGTGAGATGATGTGCTCATATATTGCTACCTGTGTCTTGATCTTCCCCATCAATGCATTGCTGACTGCTAAACCCACACTATGTTTGTGGTGTTTGTCTGCACTTTTCCATGCCAGTAGAAGGTGTAGTTGGCTTCACATATTGAGCCTGTGTCAGCTAGTCTTGTTTCCCAGAGAGCTGCAATGTCAATGTTCAGCTTACGCAGCTCATGGTCAATCAATGCTGTCTCACAGACATCCTCTGTCACTTGCAGGTCATCAATCATTCCAGGACAGACAGTCCTAATATTCCAGCTTTTGAGTCGAAAAAGTTTGCTTTTCTCTTTGCTGGGTACACTATTGCCATCTGCTTGTTGAGAATAAACTCATGAACCCATGAGGCAGCTAGACCAAGGTGGGTCTGTTGAGAATAAACTCATGAACCCATGAGGCAGGGAGACCAAGGTGGGTCAGTATCTTACTGGATGAGGGCTGCTCAGCTTTGTGGCAGATGATAACTAAACAGTAGGATGCAATGATCCTTCCCACTGTCAGAGGCAACCCATGGTGCCTGTGCTCTACACACATTGAGCTGGACTTCGTGTTCTGCTCTTGCTGGATGAAGTGTCCTCTCTATGGTTTACTGCATAGCCTGGGCAAAAGTATGGAGGCTCAACATGCCCAGCATCTGAGCCCCCTCTTGACCTCACTGGCTGAGTTCAGAGGAAAGGCAGGTGCAAATATGTATGGAGCTGGTTTGATAGCAGGAGTTGCCAGAAGGTGTACAAAGTATTCAGCAGCTGATTAATGGGACTCCACTTTTCTGTCAGGGTGAGCTCCCTTAGCCCTTGGTTCTCCCAAACCTAACCCACAAGGCAGTGGGTGATATCTGACCCATAGTTGGGGCCTGGTTGATGGACACCAGGGCATGTCCACACGCTGGTAGACTTGCACATTGTGTCTCTGGGGGCCAAGCTCTTCTGAGATCCCTGTCAGTGTAGCCTGGGACTGCAAGAACCCAGTTTCCATTGTTGTCACAAGAAGCACTGTGGAAGTCTTGACTGTAGATGCTATGTACTGACCAGTATGCACTTTACTCTCTTTTTGCAATTAGCTACTACACTAGATGCTTTGCACCAGTCCTGTGGCACACTACTAATAACCTAGACATTGATAACATTATGACCAAAGAATTTCATCTGCCATGTTGTCAATTGCTTGGTGCAGTGGTTAATATGTCAACCTGTCATGTAAAAAAAAAACATTCAAATCCCACTATGAACTTAATTGTTTTTCAATTTTTTTCCAAGTATGTGCTTAATTACCTTAAATTAGGAAAGAGAATTATGTTACTACTCATATTTTCTGTGCAAAGTTACATAAAACACAGCAGAACTAAAATGGTACACAGCTGACATAACCATAAGAAATCTGCTACTTCAAACTGTTGTACACTTTAGCTAGCCTACTCATTTGAACATAATATAAAAAGAAAATTTGCTTGTTCTGAGTGAATAAGGGATATATTCCATCATGTGGGTGAAAAACTCGAGTATTTTCACCCACTTGATGAAATATGTCCTTTATTCACTCGATCCAAGCAAATAAGATCTATTTATTGTTATAAGCACTGTAAACAAAAGTATATGCATACTGTATATGGCTATGTAAAGTCTATCTTGAGGTTTTAATAATTTCTTTGGGAAAAGTCAGAAAATAACAATCAAATAATCAATCAATTAACCAATCTGCCTATCATTCAATCAATATTTTATGCCTTGAAATATGTCCATATGTCAAGGACGCCCCCATCAATATGATACCGTTAATAGGGAATAAGTCTAAGTCAAAAAGGGGCCATAACTTCATAAACCAAACTTGACTTAAAGCCTTGATTTCAATCTATAAAGTCCTTCAAAGTTATTGAGTGGAAACAAAATTTGTGATGGATGTGATGCGAGGGGATGGAGAGACCTGGTTAATACTATATGTCTCCTCCATAGATTTGGTAACACTGGCATCATTTTCTTTCAGAACAAACTAGATCATAATTAATCTTCTGGTGAAAACCCCATGTCGATACAACTTTCCATTTAGAAGATGTATCAATAACAAGATTGTCAAGATGGCTACCATGGTGGCCATACTGGATGTCAGATCAGCACCATTTTCATTTAGTACCAACTAGACATCATAATAAGTCTTTTGGTGAAAACACAATACCGTTATGACTTTCTATCTAGAAGGAGTAGTGATAAGATTTTTAAGATGGTGATTGAGGCAGCCATATTGAATATCAGATCGACAAAATGTTTATTTAAGACCAGCTAGACATCATAAGAAGTCTTCTGGTGAAAACCCCATGCTGATATGACTTTCAATTCAGGAGGAGTAGCAATAGCAAGATTTTCACGATGGTTGCTATGGTGGCTAGATCTGAATTTAGAATGAGTAGCAATAAAAAAAACTTGTGCCAATGGATGGATGTTGGATGATGAATGAGCAATGATGGACAATGCACAACAGGCTATCCCATAAGCTCTTCTGGTCGATGACCAGTGGAGCTAAAAAACTATGTCTCACCTCATAACCACAGTATCATGTATGCTATATAACACAGTATCATGTATGCTATATAACACAGTATCATGTATGCTATATAACACAGTATCATGTATGCTATATAACACAGTATCACATATGCTATATAACTCAGAAAACATACTTTAAATCAAAATCTTAACATTGTTGATGACAAAACTACAGGAAAAGTTATATCTGTGTTGCACTATTAGAAACAATAAATATATATAACATACCAAGTACATAGGCTGCAATAAGCTTCTGATTAATGGAGAGGTGAAGGTAGTCTGGGAATCTAGATCCAGTATCACCTTGCAAAGGCAACATTAATGCAATGATGCAAGATATGGCGGTGAAAATGACTAACATTCCTGGTCCATGTGTTGCAGTGGCTACACCTGGAGTGAAAAAAAGGTAAACTTTTAACTGTATGAATATTACAATACTAAGAAGTAGCCAACAAACCAACCCTCACAACTCTAGCCAGTTAGATCAGCCAAAGATGCGATCAGCACTTAGAAGAAAAATGTTGCATTATATCATTCAATCCGAGTTCCCAGTCTTACTGGAAAATGTAAGGGATGGTGGTAATATGTTAGGATCTGGTGGCCAAAATCCTGCCTTGTAAGTCATGATGATGTCAGAAAGCTTTAATGGCCTTGGAACAATAATCATGGTGCTATTTTTATCCAATCTCAAGACATTTTCCAAGTACACTTACAAAACTCTGTTCTATTCCATGTTATGGTATTTCTTTCAAAGATCATCTCTGAACAGAAAATTGTCAGTGAATTGTGTAATATACTGCCAATAGGTCAAAGTTTTGTGTAATATACTGGCAATAGGTCAATGAATTGTGTAATATACTGGCAACAGATCAATGACTTGCACAATATACTGGCAATAGGTCAATAAAGTGTGAAACATACTGGCAATTGGTCAATGATTTGTGTAATATACTGGCAACAGATCAATGAATTGTGTAATATATTGGCAATAGGTCAATGAGTTGTAGAATGTACTGGCAATAGGTAAATGGATTATGTAACATACTATTAATCAGAATAGTGTCATAACATAATGAGAATACTGATGGCTTGGCAGGTTCTGATCATATGTACATTAAACAGGATCAAAGGGATGAACATAAATTGTGAGATAGTGATAATTATCTTCTTCTTTTACCAAAATCCCCCTAAATACATGTAATCTGAAATAAATGTTTTTGGGCTTTTCTTCACTTTATCTCTTAACAGAGAATTGATTAACAAATTTATAAAATATTTTGAGATAAAATATTGAAGTAATTACCTTTAATGAGCATTTTCTATTGAAATGACATATTGTTTAAAGTACTACATAGAAGCTGTCAAACTATATCAAGGGAGGTAACCACTGTGAGTCTAATCATTTCTTCCAGGGATAAGAATCTGAGTTTTGTCCCTTTACATAGGCAGGCTTTTTCAAGGCCAAAAGGACAATAAAACTAAATATAAAAAGCGCTTATTATTAGAAACACAAACTATTCATAGTGAAGAAGAGTGGACAGCATGCCATAGGCTTGATGGGATCTCCAAGCCAAATATTTCACAAATGAAGTAAATTTATTTGTGACATTAATTTTCACAATTGCCCACCTTGCAATAGGTATACTGAGTTTTAAATTACTACAGTATGCGATTAAATTTGTGAAAGTTTTATGCTTGTAAATATTATGTGATTTAAAATACCTGTTGGAGTATGTGTGGGTGGCCCAGTTGCTTCAACTCTTCTGGGACTTGGAGGGAGGGAATGAAACTGATCCTCAGGGCAAGGGGAGCTTTCTTTTCTTTCGGTTGGAAAGAGGACAGATGTAACATCTTTCTTCCCTGTAAAGTTGGAAAGATTGGAGAAATAAATTAGACAGAAGAACAAAACTGACTGAAACTTTATAAATGTTTCTTAAGTGAAATTCATCATCAAAATATTGGAATTTTTCGACACTGAGGAAGGATGAATTTTTCCAAGGAAGCAATAACACAATACAGTCAATAGACTTATTAATTCACTTGGTGTTACATTTTGTTTAGTAGTCAAAAGAATGATACCCGAGTGCAATACATTATGCAATATATATTTCAGGGTGAAAACCACTATATGCCAAACATTTTAAACTGATTCCACCTCATGCTTTTCACAAAATATGCCACTGAGACCTTACATTAGCAAAAAGAAATGACATACAGTAGAACATCTGAGAAAAAATATTACCACAGACTACCAAGTGGTCAGATGTGTTAAAATTCAACCATTTTTTCCTACTGAAGTACATTTATTGGCTCATTAAATTGTAGCATTTGTAGTGTTTATATGAAATGCATTGATTGAACTACTTGATAAGGCCCTCTGTCCTATGCAAGGCTTGAGAACCTCTCATGAGGGCGATTGATTCTCCCTGTAACAGTAATGCCTCCTGTCCCTCTCATCAATGTTTGAAAAATCCTGTTTTACAAAAATATAAAATAATGATATTGAATTTCTGAGTCTGAAGGGATACACTACCTGTATCAGATCTGTACTGGTAATTCAACTCCCTATGCTCTTTGGTTATTAGTACAATCTAATCTACCTGATCTTTGTACGCTACATTTATAGCATTGAGAAGAAATTTGTTCAAAGTACCTTAGTGACAGGGATATTCCTAAAATAGGTGGGTGCAAGGCACTCCATTGAAATGACAAGCCCATGACTATAAAGGCTCTGACATTCCATTTATGAAACTACTGATGAAAAATGGTGCATTGTACTTAATGTCCGACAACTGCTCAACCTTTATATTGGCATACCCTGTCAATTAACCTGTTTGGCTGATGCAACACTATTCTGTCCACTGAGGCAATTTCAAAGCTGGTGAAACAAATGATGTAACTTCTTGATTAGCCCACACATTTTCCAGTCAACTTGTCCACAACTAGATATAGTACAGGAGCAGACAGTGGTCATTTTTTGCCTGTGATGGGTCCATGTACAGTATACATGTCACATGTCTGACATTGTTCTAGTAATGAATATTGCTATCACACTGCCACAAACAGTCTACATTCATCAGAATGCCAAGATTTGTACACACAAAATTGTCATTATAAAGAGATTGGCAGTATATGGGGTTCAGACCCAAACCTTAACTAAGAGAAAGGATAGACAAAATAGATAGATATATAGTCAATGTGGAAAATGATAAAGATAGAATAAATAATGATTTACAAATCAGATAAACTGAATCACAGAGAACTGCACAAATGTAAAACTTCAATCATGTATCATTTTTCATAAGTTTACAAAAGTCTGAAACATAAATGTAAGCTCGTCGCAAAAACTCATGTCAGTGTCATCATTTTTTGTGATTCTTAGATTTCTTGATAAAGGAAACAATCTTCTTCTTTTGTCATAATTAAAAGTAAAAAATGTATTACATGTGGGTCCTTGTAGCATGGGATCTCAAGCTCTGCTGGTGATTTACAATGATTTTTTGTTTTTATTTCCACATATGAAATGAAGGACTGTTTCATTGCATTTTTATTTTAAAGTTTTAAAAAATTATAAAATATTAAGCCACATTAATTTCAGTGGATAATAAATATTGATTGGATCTCAATCTGAGAGAGTGAAGTATCTGAAACTTCTATCACTAAAATAAGCTGTTATATGGTATCTGAATGCTTAACTCGATTGGCGAAGACCACACAGCCTGCAAACCTAAGTACTTAAATTATCAACGATGGAGAGAGTAAATCAATGCTGGAGGAGCCTGGATCTTCATGTAGTGGAACAAAAGGCTGAAGTGGGCCTGATATTGCTCAGCTGCTGACATGTGCCAAATAGCCAAATGCAACAGCAGCTGGTTAAGAAATATAGGTCAGTAGAATGCTTTTTGTAATGATTATATGCTAAGAAAATAACGGTTTTGAGTCTTTTCAATTTTTTTAAATCTTCATCCATATTTGAAGGCACATCAGCATCAATATTGAAAGGTCTTGATACCTGGATGCCTTCTGTCAAAGTTGGTCAGATTCTGTAGAATGTTTTTTCAAAGATGAAGTTGTTTAAATGTTTTTATATCTGTAATAATGGTAGCCATATTTGATGGCAGAGCAGTATCAGTTGTGCAAACTGGAAATGGCCTTCAAGCTGGGATGATTTCTGTCAAATTTGGTCAAATTCTGATGAGCAGTTTTTGAGAAGAAGTTGTTAAGGGTTTTTCTGTTTTCAGTAATAACATTCTTATCTGATGGTGAACTGGATGGTGGACTGGTATAATTTGTATTTTTAGTAATGGTGACCGCATTTGATGGCAAATCAGCATAATTGCACAAAACTTGAAAGCTGAGGATGCTTTCTATTAAATCTGGTCAAATTCTGTTGAGTGGTTTTTGAGAAGAAGTCATTTAAAGTTTTCATTTTTATTTTTAGGAACAGAAGCCATATTTGATGGCAGACTGACATCATCTGGATAGAGTTTAAAGACCTTTATGCCAGGATGCTTTCTGTCAAACTTGGTTAAATTCTGTTCAGCAGTTTTTGAGAAGAAGTCATTTCAAGGTTTATCTATTTTTTAGTAATGGTGGCCATATCTCCCAGTAGTTTAGCAGGAGTAGCAATAACAAACTTGTGCTAACAACAGATGACAAGTACTGATGGATGACAAAGGACAAGGGGCCATCTCATAAAAGCTCTTTGGGTCTATGACCAGTAGAGCTAAAAATTATAATTTTGTATATAATGGCAATGTATTACAAGTAGTCAATGAGTATTGGTACAGTACTTAGGTACCACCTTGAAAGCATCTAGACACATTCATACCTGCCATATCATGGCATATCACATTAAAAACACAATTTGTTTACTCCCAAACCCCTGACATAGTCAGGTTTATAAAAACATGATTTCCAATAAATAAAAAAAAGATAGATGGAAAAAAAAAACATTTCTTGACGCTGTGATATATGCCCATAACCTGTAGCCTGTATAAACAGTAAATAGTCATGATTTGCATAGTTTCATGCTTGATGATCATGGATACTCTCATCCCTGGATGGTTGATACAGTTAATTGTTAAAGAGGTGATTAAAAGGTAAAGGCAGTCAGAAATAAACAATCACCATTCCACATACTGTAGTATCATCAATTTTCATAAAGGACAAATTTTCGTGGTTTTCGTTGTTGTCCCGAACCACGAATTTAAATACCCAATGAAAAATCAGTCACGTATGATGATGACGTCCCCCCCCCCGCTCATTTTTGTACTGTGTGTCGTTCCTAGAGATTAAGGAACCTACTAGTATTTAATAAATCAACATCACTACTGTAATTTGGAAATAAAATATTAGCTTTTACACATGTTTATTTTATTTTAAACCTTTAAAAAAAAAATTAAAAAGCATTTTATATTGATTCAATGCACACGTGTCAATAAGATATCTGATAGCTGTAATTTCCACTCACTGCCTTAAATCGATATGCGAGATAAGTAAGGCTAGAGAGAAACGAGAAAAAGCACAAGGTATTCAAACACTAATAATGTTGAAAATGAAAGAAAGAATAATAAAAAATAAATAGTATATGAAAATTAAATTAAATACTTATTCAAATCGATCCTTCACTCGAGTACAACTGTTGTTGAACAATTTAAATTGAAAACCACATTTCATTTTATCCATACATTTTTAATCCAAAAGAACAACAAGCCTGTAAAATACTAGAACTATTGCTTGAAGCACTACTATTAATGAAACACTACATATATATACTAATTACAGCAGAGTATTAAAGCTCACACTTCACTGATTTTCGGACAAAGCCACTGTATCAACATCGTGTCAAACAAGGCTCAATGTACACACAAATGCTTGTCAGGTAAATAATCCCCAAATTGCAGAATTAAACAAGTTCAGCTTTCTCCAAACCACTGATAATTAGGTCACATCTTTTACTCATTGTCGCGTGAGCTGCAATTATCCATTCAGCCCGAATTGGCTTGATTAATGAGGTTGCAATCAGTTATCGTCACCAGTAGCATCTTCCTTTTTTTCGTGATGGCCTCCTTGACCTGTTTAGCATACCAGTTGTGGAAGTGTGATTTTAATTATTTTTTGTACTCTTTATTTATTGTCAGGTCTAGTGGTTGAAGTTGGTCTGTACATGAGGCAGGCACAAAAAAAAAACGAGTGATTCCACTGTCTTTCAATTTAGTTAGCATCTTCTCACATTGATGGGCTTTAGACACATCAAATATTGCAATTGTCTGCTGATTGCATTGAGCAAAGGTTAGCCGGTCACGTGTTTTGTTCCCTTTATGGATAGTGGTTTAAGTTAGAGATCATACAGGTTACTTTAATAACCGATTGACTTAGTGTTGTAGTCTGCGTTGGCTTCCTTTGATGTTAAGCACTCAGACGAAAACACGGTGTAAGTGATTGACCTTGACATGTATGTTATTTGTGATCATAGAGGCGGTAGTATTGTTTTAGTGCTGTTGGCTGCGTCAGCTTCCATTGATGTTATTCACTTGGACAAAAACACGGTGTCAGTATTGAACTTGTCAGGTTTTTGATTTGTGCTCATACATGTGAAAGTATTGTTATAAACATTCAAGTGACTGCTGTTTACGTCGGCAGAGTTTTATTCTTTATTATTCTTTATTTTGGATATTTGTAGAGGTTAAACCACGAAATTAAACACTTAGTAATATGCAAACTTTGACAGGCAAAACCACGAATTTAAGTACCCACGAAAATGTCTTTTTTTGCAAAACCACGAAAATTGAGCCCCACAAAAATAAATGATACTACAGTATAACTTAACTGACTGACAATAGTGTGACTTTGTGTTGCTAGTCCAGCTGTGGGTCAGCCCATTAGGCTAATTTGCATAGGTAAAGTACACAAAGTGGAACAACCCAATTCATTTAAGTTAAGTAAGATGCATGTTGAAGAAACAAAAGTTATTATACCTAGTTGCCTTGAATAATAATGTTTCAGCCATCTTTATTAAACATTATTGGCTACTTTGTTATCAGCAGCAATGTTTGTCGCAAGATTTCTTTGAAGTCAGATTTAACTCCATGCATAAAATGCAAACGTGATTGATTCAGTACCGTATATACTCACGTATAGTCCGATACCAACTGCAAACTGCATAGACCCAGATCTGCTGGCACATTATGTGATGGCAGATCAGGGTCTATGTTGTTTGCATTTGGACCCGGCTTATACACGAGTATGAGCAGTGTGAAAGTGTGATTCATTTATTAAGGCAAAATGTCAAAACACAGCTGTGTTTCAGGGAAGGATGCACCATCTGCAAAGCAAGCAAAGCCAAGCAAAACTAAATTTCAAAACTCTTCCCTGAGTTTGACTCTGTGAAGCACAGCAGCAAGTGGGAGTATTTTAAACTTTGCATATACTGCAAAAACCATACTGACATTAGCCACTCTGTAGTATATGACATGTAACATCTGTCAACACACTGCCCTGCACTGGGACAATACATGACTATGACATGTAACATCTGTCAACACACTGCCCTGCACTGGGACAATACATGACTATGACATGTAACATCTGTCAACACACTGCCCTGCACTGGGACAATACATGACTATGACATGTAACATCTGTCAGCACACTGCCCAGCACTGGGACAATACATGACTATGACATGTAACATCTGTCAACACACTGCCCTACACTGGGACAATACATGACTATGACATGTAACATCTGTCAACACACTGCCCTGCACTGGGACAATACATGACTATGACATGTAACATCTGTCAACACACTGCCCTGCACTGGGACAATACATGACTATGACATGTAACATCTGTTGACACACTACCCAGAATTGGGACAATGCCTTATTGCAGAGCTCAATCCCAAAAGAACAAATAAACAATCATCGACAGACCAAGTCACAAGAGCTGAAGTGTTCTTCTGCTACAAAGTATCATCCAGTCATCCAGTCTCTAATGAGTGAAAAGATAAATACTAATAACATTTGTATCACCTTCAAACCCTCCAATGAACTACTGAGAGCAGCAAAATCTGCAACTAGAAGTTAATACTGTATTCCACTTTCCATTTGATTTTATAGACATAAACTGTGCATATTTATTTAAAGTGTGTGTGTGTGTGTGTGTGTGTGTGTGTGTTGTGATGATATATGACTATGCTAAGTCTACAAGCTATTTTGTGTTTTGAAGTGTATTAAATGCTTCAAGGAAAACATATTTTATTTTCTGTAATTCAAATTTGAATTTCCAGTCATTTTCTATAGGCTTATATGAGTAGAGAACTTATTCTTGATTGTTATTATTTTGGTTGTGCTGTGACATGCACTGCCCCCTTCCCCCACGACACTGCCCCCATTAGGACCACAAAACACTTTCTGAGTCTCAAAAAAAACCCCCACTGACTGGAAGTTTGGCAGGTATGCATACTAATAGTGTTAACCTATCACATAAATGAATAAAAGCATTATATCTAACGAAATGAGAGCTGTCAACTTAAGATATCAGTCCTTTGGTTGAACTTAAAACTGTTTGATTAAATCATAACACATACAGCTACCTATTGTTGCAAAGTATGGGGACCCTTGGGGATTACATTGAACATATGGGATGGTAATGCACAGTAAGTATGGGGACCCTTGGGGATTACATTGAACATATGGGATGGTAATGCACAGTAAGTATGGGGACCCTTGGGGATTACATTGAATAAAAGGGCAGTAATGCACAGTAAGTATGGGGACCCTTGGGGATTACATTGAATAAATGGGCAGTAATGCACAGTAAGTATGGGGACCCTTGGGGATTACACTGAATAAATGGGCAGTAATGCACAGTAAGTATGGGGACCCTTGGGGATTACACTGAATAAATGGGCAGTAATGCACAGTAAGTATGGGAACCCTTGGGGATTACATTGAATAAATGGGCAGTAACGCACAGTAAGTATGAGAACCCTTGGGGATCACAATGAATAAATGGGCAGTAATGCACAGTAAGTATGGGGACCATTGGGGATTACATTGAATAAATGGGATGGTAATGCACAGTAAGTATGAGGACCCTTGGGGATCACAATGAATAAATGGGCAGTAATGCACAGTAAGTATGGGGACCCTTGGGGATTACATTGAATAAATGGGACAGTAATGCACAGTAAGTACAAAATCTGTTTGATAAGAATGCATGTAGTAAACTAGCTCTCCATTATTATCAACAACTGTGAGGGAATAATAAATTTAGTAGTAATCTGGCAATCAGATTTAGGTGCATACCTTGTAGATATTTATATAATATTGCAAACAGTAAAATATTGCTAGAAACTAAAACCGAATCTTTGTAACATTGATGTTTATTAGAAGACATGTTATCTAAGAGTCAGTGAATCATTTCCATACAGAATTGTGTGCTATGTCAATTTTAGGCATGATTGTATGGAATAACAGATACACATTCAGCAAAAGGAAATTACTAAAGGCCTAGAAAGTCAGGTTAGTTAGAAAACAAGGATTGCAATTGGTGGAAAAAGCAAGTGAAAAAAACTAATAAATTGTTATTGTATTGTTCTATCAAGCATGACTTTGAATTTGAAAAATTACCTTCTACTACCTGTTTAAACAAAAATGAAATGGATACACATTGTCGAGGACTAATGCTCGCTCTTTCTTCATTGAAACAGGAAAATATATGAAACTTCCAGTACAAAGAGATTTAAGATTTTGTTTTATCTGTAAACATTGCAATGAAGATGAAATGATTTTTGTATTTAAAAACAGTATATACAACAATAAAAGACTAGTTTAACTGATAAACTGTCTGTAATACTTAATGACAATATAAACCTGTTTCAAGAAGATCACCTACTACTCTTATGTTGTTGTAATCTTTTTGATGCTGAAATTACTCAATTATTTATCCAGTATGTAACCAAGGAAAATGAATTAAGATTATGTTTAATATCTATAGTGTACTTCTTAAAGTGGAATTTAATATTTTATTTGTTTTTTTAAATCCCAGGTTACTATATGTGCATGTTGCATTTCTTTCCTTTATGTAAACTTTGTCCCATATTAGAGGTATCATGTTTTCCCCTAATTTTAAATGTATTTTTCATATTAATTGTAAAAACCTTTTTATGCAGGAATAAAATTAAAATTAAATGGGTACAATGGCTTGCTACAAAAAGTATATACATATATATTAATGTGTTATGAAGCTTGGAAAAATGTACAATTATTTAATTGTTATTATTGCTTGATTGTTTAATACTCATGTTACCATCTTGCATGTAGTACTCTCATACTCTGTAGGATTGTTTAATACTCATGTTACCATCTTGCATGTAGTACTATCCTACTCTGCATGATTGTTTAATGCTCATGTTACCATCTTGCATGTAGTACTCTCATACTATGTATGATTGTTTAATACTCATGTTACCATCTTGCATGTAGTACTCTCATACTCTGTAGGACTGTTTAATACTCATGTTTCCATCTTGCATGTAGTACTCTCATACTCTGTAGGATTGCTTAATACTCATGTTTCCATCTTGCATGTAGTACTCTCATACTCTGTAGGATTGTTTAATACTCATGATACCATCTTGCATGTAGTACTCTCATACTCTGTAGGATTGTTTAATACTCATGTTACCATCTTGCATGTAGTACTCTCATACTCTGTAGGATTGCTTAATACTCATGTTACCATCTTGCATGTAGTACTCTCATACTCTGTAGGATTGTTTAATACTCATGATACCATCTTGCATTTAGTACTCTCATACTCTGTAGGATTGTTTAATACTCTTGTTACCATCTTGCATGTAGTACTCTCATACTCTGTAGGATTGCTTAATACTAATGTTTCCATCTTGCATGTAGTACTCTCATACTCTGTGGGATTGTTTAATACTCATGTTTCCATCTTGCATGTAGTACTCTCATACTCTGTAGGATTGTTTAATACTCATGTTACCATCTTGCATGTAGTACTCTCATACTCTGTAGGACTGTTTAATACTAATGATACGATCAAGCATGCAGTACTTTCATTCTCTGTATAAAAAAAACTTTAGGGCAAATGTATTACTTGACTAAACAAACAAAAAAAAGGGTAGTAGGTGTGGTATGTTACTTGATTATAAAGTTTGTCAAGGTAAAGACAAATATATTTCTGTACTTATCTTTCTTATTCTGAAACATAAAAATGATCTGAGCATAGTTTCATTGGGTAGCCACTCCTTGGCCTAAAGGTAACAAGTAAGTGGATTTCAAAACTTTAACCTGATTGAGAAAACATAAAAAAGCAAACATGAATCTTATACTTTTCACTATAAATTGTAATATGTAAAAATTTTATAAACAAGAAGGATAGTGTACGCATGTCAAACCCACAATAAAACCTTGAAGCTAAACCATAACAAACTGTTGACATTGCAGGCAGAAAAATGTTATGTCTTACTTCCCACTAACATGGGATCAATAAAACTAACAAAAATGGTGTGAAAATGCTTATAAATACACAGAAATTAAATTGAAATGCAAATTCCTTCACATGTATATAAATACAAACTATAAACTAATGTCTACATATAATAAACCTTAAATGTAGACTTTAAGCTTAATCTTACTCCCAGAATTTGCAAAAAGAATGTTTTTAAAAATCTGTAACACTGGATAAACAAGAGTCCCTTGAAGGGACTGATAGTCAACTGTGCGATAAGAATTTTCAGAAATTAAAAATAAGACCATTTCTTCTATTTAACTACTGAGTATTGAATCCATCTTTGATATTCCTGAGCAACAAGATTTTCAAATGAGATACTGTGGCAGACATATTGGACATAAGATCAGCACCATTTTCATTTAGGACAAACTAAACATCATTAGAAGAGTGGGGTCGGGTACATGCATGGGGACCCCAGTCAGAAATCTGTCCCGATTCATTCACCAGTTCAAATGGTGATGAAACTCTGGTCCTAGAGGGATCAGGGCTGACAGGGAATCTCTGTGTGGTTTCCACCTTGTGAGAAGGAGGAACTGTAGAGAATGCATTTGGAGACATCCTAAGGGAACCAGATCTGCAGCGGTGTTCAAGGTTCCCAAAAGGGATAGGTAAAGGCGAGCAGACAACAATGTTTTTGCTCGTAGCACCACAAGGAGTGCAGTGGAACCCGGACTAAGTGCTGGTTCATGAGGAAGTTCATCCCCACGTAAATGAAGTCCTGTGATGGAATTAGTTTGACTGCTCGAAATTGGGTAAAAGACCCAACCGAGTTACTGTGGACCAACAGTGAAATAGATCCTGATGGAGGGACTGAACCTGAACATTGTGGATCAGCCAGTCATTGAAATAATGAAGAGAAATGGGGTTCCCAATAATCGGAGGTATGCCGCTACTACTCCCATAACTCAGGTGCGGAAGAGATTCCAAACAGCAGAACCCAGAATTTAAAAACTTCCTGGTCCAAGCAAAACCGGAGGTATTTGCGGTGTGGAGGAAAGATCAGGTTGTGAAAATAGGCATCCTGAAGGTCGATGGAGACCATCCAATCTGAAGGACGAATTGCATTCCGGATTGAGGAGGTACTCTCCATCTTTAAAGGTTCCTCCAGCGGTAACTGGCTTAAAGGGGAAAGATCGATTATGATGTGAAACTTCACATTTTTCTTGGTAGCCAGAAAGATTTGGGAATAGAATGCAGGAGACTGATCGTTCAGGACCCTCTTGACTGCCCCTTTCTGCAAAAGTGTGCGCACTGCTTCCCTTAATTTCACCAGATTGGACTGGTGAAAGAACATGGGGGTCCTTCATATAAGGGGTTGTTCCCAAAACTGAAGATGGTAACTCTCGCTCACAATAGAAAGGACCCACCCATCATCTGTTATGTTTGACCAAGCCTCTGAAAAAAGGCATAGACGAGTACCTATGGAGATGTTTGGGAGAAGAATGCATGGCAGGAGAGGGTGTGGGTCCCTAGGGTTGTCCCCCTCCCCCTTCCTTAGGAAAGGCTGTTTGTGGTTTAGAGAACTTTCTCTGAGAGGAATCATTTGAGGTTGCTGATTGGACTGAGGCTGTGTCTGTTTTAGCATTAGCATGCTTCCTGGCCAATTTTGATGGGTCAGGAGCAGGTGTGAAGGATCTATGTTGATGGTCCTTCAGATCTTGTGAAGCCACAATAGGGATGAATCCTCCGAAGAGGGACTCAGCTTCTAATTGAGCAGCCCTGAGAAGGTCTTTACTGTGGTTAAGTAAGACCTTTGAAGAGTCCAACACAACGTCACGGCAGATGCGCAGAAGTTCCGCCGATAATGCCATTGAAATAGAAAGCGCATGCTGGGATGTCTTGGCCACTGCTTCCAGCACACATTGTAAGGTGGCTGGATTCGATGCAGCCTCTTTCAGCATACTAAAAGAAGTAGCTGAGAAGAGGTCAGCATGAGAAGCTTTGGTAACTAAAAGTCAGACTATCTGCTCAATAGCTTTAATTGTTTTTATGGGAAGGCATACCTAAGCTCCAGTTGAGATACCCACTTGGGATGAATCAGCCTCCAACTGTGGAAGTTTAGTAGGCCACTTCTAGGAATGTACCCAGTATTTTCTCAATCCTGGAGGAACGAGGAAGAAGCAGGAAGTCTAGTTGGGATTGTCACAGTGAGTTTTTCCAAACTGGAAAGGATCTTCTTGGACTCTGCGCCAGATGGTTTTGGGTGCAAGTCCGCGGGTAAAAGGTGGTAGACTTCTTTTATCGCCTTATCAAAGGACCAGACCTCCTCCTCATCCAACTGAGAGGAACCTCATCCAACTGAGAGGAACTGGTGGACCTGATAAAAGGCGTCAATGGTGCTGCTTCTACCTCGAACTAATTGGAGTCAACAAGGATTGAGAGGGCATCATCATCTAGTACACTTCGAGCAGGAGAATGGATACGTATCACTATGTCCCTCAGGTGTGTAGGTCACATAAGAGCACTCTGCACCATTGTCCACAACTCATTGAGTAGGGGCTCTATGTGTGCTAGAAGTTACAGTGGGAATACGAGACTCCTTGTCTTTCCTGGATGATGATATGCCTTCAGCCTTCCTGGTGGTTGCCACCTGATGAAGAGGTGATGGCGGGACACAAACCACGGCATCACCTTTACTCTGGGTCTAGGATCCAGTAGAATGGAGGCATAAAGGACCAATTACCCTGAGGTGGAGGGACCAACATCCTGTAAAGATACATTAGGATAATAGGAAAGGGGGGGATACTGATCCGATTCCTTTCCCTAGTCTGAACCCGGTGGGTAGACTCTCAATCCTGCACATGGTGTGATGATAAAGAGTGGAAAGTGGGAAACTTGGTCTGATTTCTATCCCCGTACCATGAGGCCATGAGTAATGACTGGTGAAAGATCAGCAACCGGTACAAGATGACCGGTAGCAGTTCACCATTACAAACGAAATGGTCACTGGGATGAACAGAGCGGTGACTGGTCACCATACACTGATTAGTGACCAGACCAGTCAGCATCCGGTCAGGTGACAGAGATATGTCAGAGCCTAGTTTGTCAGATTCACCACTCAGATTTTAGTAGTCCATATTTTACAAAATGCACAAAGATTCTATCGTGTGCACTTTGAATATGTGAGGCAGTCTGGGTGAGTATCCCTAGGGCCCTTTTTGTGGCCACACTTACCCATAGACTGTCCTGACATTGTTCTCTCTGAAAGAGAACAACAGTTAATGACAAAACTGTTATTTATTATGTCACACGTGAAACTCACCTGTTTGTATAATGCATGTGCAATATACACCCCAATGTATGCAGAAGGTAAACAATGAACTCACTCATCAGGGATTTACTCTTTTCTTAGTGAAAAACAGATGTGTCAATTATAAACTTTTATTGTTCTCTAGGAGCAACGCTGACACACACAATCACAATGCGACGCGAGTCACACAAATAATCATGAATAGGCAATGGTGAAAAGGAAAAAACACTGAATAGATGTTTAATCAATTATTTAAAAGAGAAGAATACACATTCCTACTAATTCAGGGTATTATATCCCAGGCCCACACCTGCATTATTCCTTAACACACAATACTTACCCAAAGCCAAATGTATAGTGATCAAAAGGTGTACCCTAACCCCTAAAGGGTAGGACACAATTTAGTAATCTAAGAGGACCCTTCCAGAACTAATTTCTAAAAGGGGCAGAGGTTACTGGCATATATAACAGAATACAGGATGGATGGATGTAACACTGAGAGAGAATTTGTTGAAGGGAATTCCACAATGCAGTATAAACGCTTCCAACAATTAAGTTTCCTCTGGTCACGATCTGGAATACAACCATTTAATACGGTGTCCTTGAAAAAGATGACCATTCTGCGCAAGGGCATGCTGGGTGCATGAGTGGACCATGTCTTATTGAAAATTCTCCACTCTGTGGGAGGATGTATTCACATCAACCGGACAAATTTTTTTACATGAAAAAAGTAAAAGCTACACAATAGTGACAGTTAAGTTATTGCTGCTATTATATGCATATATGCTTCATACGACCCATAATCAAAACCCTTCAACACAAACTTTAACCTGATGTCTACATCCGCTATCACTAATGCCAATGCAGACATCACTGATGCAGGGTCATAGCATAAGCTCTCCAGTCCTCCATATAGGTGAGCTAAAAACCACGTCAGTGGTGTGAAAATCGGATCTTATAGGTATGCACAGGAACATGCCTATCATATTTTCAAAATTAAGTTGCCCCTGCTACACTTGCAGTGGGGGCATAAAATCTCAATTTCTGGCAAGAAGATGATTTTCAGATTATTTCCAGCCCTTATGATGATTTAAACCAGCTGGAATCATCTGCATCCTGGTGAAGAAAAGTCAATGATGGATATGTCTCTAATTATATGCAATGAAATGTTGCTTTACAGTAGCTGTTATTTTTTTTTTAAGGAACTTTGCAACAAGAAGATATTATAACTCTCCCATTACCGTAATGACAGTAAGTCTTTGGATAGGAAAAAATAATAATTATTTTTCATGTCCCAAGACTTATATATACGCGTCAAAAATATAACATTTTCGGTGTCCCAACACTTATAGACACAAAAATGTCAAGACAAAATTGGCAAGATCGCCATACATCACACAGCTGTGACTAGCTCTTGTTCAGTTACCATGTCAGTAAACTGTTATGAACTAATATGATTGTTTTTATATTATTTATTTTGCATGTGCATATTTTCTGATTTCTCCAACATGAAATAAAATAAAGGTAAATAAAGACTTCATAATTCACAGGCTACTTTTACCGGGAGACATGTACTACAGTACTTACACAGTGCATATTGTACTTAGTTCACTTATATCCTTGTTCATTCCTAAAAATATTAGATGCAGATTTTGCTTTATTTGTTCTTTTTTTTAACCAAATCTCATTCTTCCAGATCACATTTTAGCTATATGTCCATTAATGTTTTATTTACTTTGGTTCATGCGCTCAAGATTTACCGTTTACTGTTTGTCAGTGATACAAGGGATCCTACAAAGTGATGTAATCTATATGAAAAGACACATGTTTAATGAATATTTATAAATATATTAGGCACATAACCAGCATATATTCACACAACTGTCATACATTCATTAAAGAATGACCATAATATAGGTTAAAATTCTGAATATAGACTGACTAGATGATCATTGATCCATTTTAGTTTTGTGTTTTCATTCCACTTTTGATTTTGGCATGCTGGTTGTTTTGGCAGCTCCTTTTGATTATAATTGGTGGATTTATCTTTTGTTTTCTAACAGAAATCCAGGCCAGTTAATTGTTTAAACCCTTAAACTGGCTTGGATAAAGAGGGAATTTTGTCTAAAGGCAATGCCGGTACCCCTTTGTTCTACAACATTAATCCTTTTATGGCCTTTTGCTACATAATATTAGCACGATTACTGTAGCTGAGTAAACATGTACTTATTAAGAGGTCGCTTACATCAAAACCAACTACAACTGCACTATTATTGCAATTATTTTCAAAGCATTATTTCTGAGACTTCTTGATCGTATTTTTGAGACATTGTTGAAGTTTAGTACTGTGGTTCCTATAATTCAAAACCAAGTGATGTACTTCATTCAGCACAAATTAAAACCTTCAATGTACATGCAGTGAAGCCATGATATAAATAAGGTCACTATAAATGCGAGTGATTAACCAAATACTATTTTGTTGTTTTAATACTGGTACCACATTTTAACAAGTTAGGTATTACAATTTTTAAGTCAGAAAATGTAATTACTGGTGACTTTTGACAATTATATATTGCAATGATGCAGAAACTGACAAAAGTAAACTAGAGCAAAAATGGGAGAAGTTACTGTTAATACAGTTACAACATTGTGCTAATGCTCAATGCTTGTCATCACCTGATGAAATTATACATATTTGAAACATGTAGAAATGATAAACAGATGAAAATAAAATATATATTTTGTATTTTTCAAACAAATTATAGTAATTTATAACATTTCCATCTAATAATTCATAATGATAGTCCCTTAATAACTGCAGTCTTTTTTTTTTTAAATAACGTTACGATAGATAAAATACGCAATCAGAAAAAAAAATTCTAAGGTGTCCCAAGACTTATAGTATTTGAAAAAATTTCTATAATTTCATGTCCTAACTTTTATATGTCATAAAAAAAATATTTTTGAAAAAAAGAGCATCTCAAGACTTATAGTGTCCCAAGACTTACCATCATTACAGTATTAACCCATACCCTACCTTTGCAACAGTTTTGCAAAATTAATTTTTTACCAATAATAAACACATTCCTTATTTTTGTTTTAATAAATTTTTAAGACAAGTCTTCTAGACTTTTTAAATAACAAATGCTTTAATTACTCAATCATATAACAGGAAGGTCATCCTTACCAATGACTTTCTTCTGCCCAACTTCACTCATATGTACCCTGAACTTGTCCTGGACGCCCTCATTGTTGATACAGATGTCCATATGCCAAATGACACTGAAAAATTCAAGTTTTTGACAAACTAAGTCAGTGATTGTACAGCAAGTCATGTATACTATGAGCAGATAAATATAACTTGCAGCAAATATATAAGACATACAAATTATGCAGAAGTACAGCATTTTCTTGTGTATAAAATGTAATAATTGCAACAGCATAAACCCTGATATGTCATCACAATGTAAGGACAAATCAGGATTTATGCTGTTCTTTCTATTTGTGATTTTAAAGGAACAATGAAGACCCTGAGCTCTCAGTCTATTATACAATGACAGATCAGTATCTATGCTGTTCTTTCTATTTGTGATTTCAAGGGATTAATGAAGACCCTGAGCTCTGTCTATTATACAATGGCAGATTAGTGTCTATGCTGTTCTTTCTATTTGTGATTTTAAGAGAATAATGAAGACACCGATCACTCAGTCTATTGTACAATGACAGATCAATGTCTATGTTGTTCTTTCTGTTTGTGATTTCAAAAGAACAATGAAGATCCTGATCTCAGAGTTCATTATGTAATTACATATCAGGGTCTATGCTGTTCTCTATTGGGTGTACTTATATACAAGTAAATATGGTGGACAGATTGGCACAGCAGATTCAGGATCTGGTTGTTGTGAATTTGATTCATGCTCTTTTGTCACTGCTATTGTATGCTTGAATGGCACTTAGCCACATATACTCCAGTAAACCTAAATCAAAATAAATATGTCTTGAGAACAAGAATTTTATGATGACCATCAGAATATAAATCTTGTTATCAACACATATATAGGTCTATGTTGAACCCAACTTTTAACTAGTACCAGCAAACCAGTATCCTCTAAATTTGTAATGGTCTGGCACCCCATCCAGAGAACGAAGGTGTGGGCCTGGGATATAATCTCAGTTGCCCAAGGCTATATAGACAGAATCATCTTCAGCTCATGGGCCATTATTAGGTTTAGGAAGGTTTTAAACTAAGCTTTCATAATATAATAACATGTCAACATAAAAAACACTGATACTGAAAACATTTAAATTGTGAAAGGCATCTCTATGCCTTTAGTGTGATGTACAGTAGAACCTGTCTTGAAAGACCACCCCTTCTGCCAAAAAATCATTGTCTATCAAGACAGGTGTTTTTTCATGACAGGTAAAAATGCTATACAATCAAAAACTCTTATCAATGAGAATCTAGTCTCCTGTTACGACTAGGGGTAAATGTAACTAAAGGAAGAACGACTCAAACAAGAAATTCCTAAATAATCCTAAATTGTTCTATAGAATTCACTAATCCGGAAGTAATCCAAAGTATTCCGAATGAGGACACTAATGTGCTTATGTGCCAACAAGAATCAGTGTTCTTAAATCCAAATGTTATTAATTCCAGGTAAACTCCTGTGAACGTAGAATATCACAATAATTCCTAAAAAATTTCCACTAATTCCGTCGGAGTTGAAATAATATTCAGATCTAGTACTTAATCCCAAATAGTACTGTATAGAGAATAAATTTTCCACTAAGCTGAATCACAAACAATAAATAATCTCCTCTCACTTTACTGTCCAAAGTAACTAAGAATGAGCCATGCAGTGATAAAATCTAGTTATATAGGATCTATACTGCGTAGAACAAATCCCCCTTTCTACTCCAATTCAAATAAACAGATCTAAACTGCGTTTTAAAATCTTATTTCAAATCAACAAGCCATGACTCCTTGTACACAGGAACCAGGTCACAGAATAGTACACATCTCATGCGCTAACCACATGGTCTCCATTGTTATGTTGACCAACATATTTATTGATTTCCTTAGACAGAGCAATGAGTCATGTAAACATTCCGTATACATGCAGTTTATATAGCGTTAGCTACTGACTTAAAGAATTATAATACAAAGGTTATAAACCCAAATTGTTACGGAATTATGTATATGGAATCTATAATGTGCTTAAACTTTTGGCCTATGACTCTATTTTAAAGTTTTGTCAAATAGTGAGTCATATTTAAGTTGGGTTTAGTTGTACTATTAATCAAATAACAACACGTTTACTGACCTTTTGTTCAAGGTCAGAGTTGTTTACTGTATCTGATGAAACAGACACATTTAGTATTGCATTCTGGGTCCTAATATGACACGTTTCCTGTTGTGAAATGTGCCATTTGCAAGTTGTATAAAAGACCGGAATATATGGATTATTTTCATTCCATTTTAGATCTTGAGTTGAAAAGAACTATTTTTTTATGATCAGCTTTTTGGAATCATCAGATTGTTTGAAATAATAGCTGTGCAAGAATGCTGGAATCATACTGTACTGATGTAATGCCATGCTGTATAAATAATTCAAAAGGAATTATTTATTGGACCATTCATCAGAGCTACCTGGAGTTATATTTAGGACTTTCTTGGATGCCTCTGAATACTTAAAGATGATCTGACATTATCGTTGGAACATCATGACAGTCCAGACTCATTCATTCAGAACCATCATCTATTTGGAACATTCGTTCATTACGAAGACTCATTCTTTCGGAACATTCATTCATTACGAAGATTCATTTGGAACATTCATTAACTTGGAACATTCATTCACTTGGAACATTTTATAGTTTCTATATATACAGGACTTGTGATTAGGACACTAATAATTGTTGGATTATTTGGATTTTAATACACGAAACTGTAAGTGTATTTTGATTTTCACATTAATTATTTACAATAAATTGTTTGTTGATTTTTACAAACATTGTTGGTTTCACTTTCTTTTTGTTACGTTTGTTTGAGCCATAGGGTCGTAACAAAATAAAAACTATATTATAATTAAAAGATGATACATAATTCCATAACATCTCCCAATACAGGTGGTCTCTCATAACAGTGGTCTTTCAAGACACGTTTTAGTGTATCAAGTTTCATAAGCATATTACAAACAGTTTTTCAATGTGCAACTACTTTCCATGACAGCATCAAAAAACACTGCCACTAGTTTAATATGTGTAGCAATTTTCATAAGCATATCTCAAACAGTTTTTTAATTATGCTCTGGAAAGGATTCAATTTGTCATATTAGCAACTTGTTTCTGTAGCAACATCAACAGTATAACCTACATGTCTACACAGCAGCGAGGCTGTATAGTTCCCTCGGAATCCGTGACTGAGTACTTCCGTGGAGCAGTGCATAGTACTGAAACAAACAAAACAATGTGATTTAAGACTACAAAAATACAGAAACATCCTATTAATCTTACAAACTGGTCATAGAATCATCTTATTGATCTTACACATTGGTCATAGAATCATCCTATTAATCTTACACATTGGTCATAGAATCATCCTATTAATCTTACAAATTGGTCATAGAACCATCCTATTGATCTTACACATTGGTCATAACTCTTTATATAATTATCAAACTGTAAATCTGCAGCATACATGCCTATCCCTGTGCTTTTCTCAGTTACATTTAGCTTCAAACCCTGCAAATGTGTCCCCATCCCCAATTTCCACCCCTGGGGTTGGATCAAATTTCTAAAAATACTGCACACATCAGTGCATCACCACCACTCCACCCAATTCATATCACAAGGTATGAAGCCTCAATCTCAAATGGTGTAGGACTTGCTTTACATTACAGATGCACACAGAGGCAGTAATCACACAAGGGCAATAATCACATATTCTCTCATTCCTATATATATGTTATACAGTTTGCCCATGTGAGAAAGTCATGTGGGATACACTTACCCCACATGAGTGCACTCACTAACACTGTATATTATGACTTCATTATGTTTATGACATTTCTTAAGGTTTAGTATAGAAACAACAAATTTTTCCAGCCTATAAACAATAACACTTGTTTACAACTAATTTTGTATTACTGTAGTATCGTTTAATTTCATAGGTCTCTAATTTTTATTGTTTTGTAAAAAGACATGATTTTGCCTGTCAAAGTTTGCATATTTGTTGGTATTTAATTTAGTGGCTTAACTTCAACAAATAACTCAAATAAAGAACACAAAAGAACAAAACCATGTCAACAACAAACGGCAGTCGCTTCAATGGTTGAAACAATACTACTACCTGTATAATGTTATGTATGATGTTTATATAATATTATAGATATTTTAGGAAATTATAAATGTTTCTTAACTTTAATATTTGCTTAAATCTTAATCTTGTTTATCAGGAAAATATGTTTAACTAGTGTCCTTGAATTAGGTTGTTTACTTCAGATTTGAGCTAAAGGATAGTTTTGATCAACAAAATGTTTACCAAATTTGAGGTCAAGGTTGATTTTGTTTACAAATAAAACCGGAAATACCTTAGGAGTTACCTGTCAATGGTCACACGTACATTTATTATTCTAGAACATTCTGTCATGTGACCAATCTTTATATATACCATGTTTAGTGGACAGTTTTTCAGTTTCGACATTACTATCAGTCTTGTAAAGAGCTATTACAGTTGTGGAAAGTCATTCCAAATTCTAAGAGAGGAATTATTTAAAATATTCATTGGATTATAACAGTGCTCATAAACTTTTGGATTTTGGATTTTTAATTGATGATTTTGGAATTTATGTGAACTTATTCAGAGACATTTTGGAGTACTTCATTTTGACATCAGCACATTAAAGACTATTAGTACATCAGGACATTAAAGACCATTGGCACATCACAACATTCAAGGATACAGCCGTGAATTCGGAACATTTAGGACTTGTGATTAGAACACTAATTCTTATTGGATTATTTGGATATTAATACACATTACTGTAAGTGACTTTTTGATTTTTCATTTTAATTATCTAGAAATAAATTGCTTGTTGATTTTTACTTGATTTGTTGGTTTCACTTTCTTTCTGTTACATTTTTCTTAGACCATAGAGTCGTAACAATAAGCACAAATCAAACACCTGTCAAGATCAATCACTTATACTCAGCATCAGAGGGAGTCGATGCAGCCCACAACACTAAGTTAATTGGTTATTAAAGTACATGTGTATGATCTCTTTCTTAAAACACTGTCCATAAAATTGCACCATCAATTACTTTCTGATGATCATGACGATGACACAGTGGCTTAAGTGTTGTAAAATTCAACTTAGGTCCCCGCTGTTTCAGATAATGTCATCATTCCACATGTGAACCAAACATGTGACCAGCTGCCCCTTGCTCAATGCAATTAACAAGCAGTGTCAACATTTGATGTGTTCAGAGCCCATCAAAGTGAGAAGATGCAAACTAAATTGAAAAACATTGGAATCACTCCTTTGTTTGAGCCTGCCTCGTGTATGAGCCAACTTCATCCACTAGACTTTACTTAAAACTTCATCAATCAAGCTGGTTCATGCTGAATGCGAAAATGTGTCAAAGATCAGACCTAATTATCTGTGACTTTGAGAATACTGGACTTGTTTATTTCAACAATTTCAGGATTATTTACCTGACAAACATTTGTGTGTACCAGCAGACTCGATTGACACAAAGTTGATCCAGTGGTTTTGTCCAAAAATCTGTAAAGTGTGAGCTTCAATACTCTGCAGTAATTAGTGTATATACCTAGTGTTTCATTAGTAATTGTGCTTTAAGCAATAGTTCTAGTATTTTACAGTCATGTTGTTCGTTGGGATTAGACATGCATGGATAAAATGAGACATGCTTTCACATGGATTTAAATTTTTTGACAACAGTTCCACTTGAATGAAGAATCAATTTGAATAAGTATTAAATCTAATTTTCAAATACTAGTATAATTTATTATTCTTTCTTTCATTTTCAGTAATACTATAGTGTTTGAATAGCTTATGCATTTTCTTGTTTCTCACTATACTTACTTATGTCACAACATATCGATTTAAGGTAGTGAGTGGAAATTACAGCTACAGGATACCGTATAGATACGTGTGTATTGAAACTATATAAAATGCATTATAATTCGTTCTTTAAAAGGAGTTAAAATAAAACAAATATGTAAAAGCTAATATTTTGTTGCCAGATTACAGAAATGCTGTTGATTTATAAAATAGCTTTGTTGAGCTCTAGGGCTGAAAGACAGTAAGAAAATGGATTCGGGGGGGGGGGGGGGGGGGGGGGGGCTTCTTTATCAAATGTGACTAATTTTCGTTGCATCTTTAAATTTGTGGTTCAAGGAAATAACAAAATCCACGAAAATTCCAACCCCATGAAAATTAGTGACACCACAGTATAAACTAAACTTGTTATGCTCTTTTTAGTGATGTTAAATCTTTCAGAAAAAGCTCTGTATTTTAAAGATATATGCATACCACTGATCCCCCAACTTTTCTTTTTACAACACTATTTCCAAGTGAGAAATGAGACAAATATAATCAATCATATGGATTGGTGATAGGATTGGAAATTCCACCCTGGGGGATCAGAATTAGTGGGCATGATCTTTGCAAATTCTCTCTGGTGAGATCTCCTAATATCACACCAGTGTATATGATGGATTCTATTTCTGACTCTATGGTGAGATTTCCTGATCTCACACAAGTGCATATGATAGATTCTATTTCTGACCCTCTGGTGAGATTTCCTATTCTCACACTGGTGCATATATGATGAATTCTATTAATCTCTTGCCTTTTCTTCAATACACACAGGAATAACATGGCTTCACCAGAACTTCATCTTGCCCGCAAAAAGCTTAAATGTATGTTTTATACCTTTCCAAAACTTTAACACAACATATTATAATTACTGATGCTGATGCTGCCAAGGTCACTTAAAAACTTACATGATATTTATGGATTGATGGTGTACAAACATTTATAGATATAACATATTACCAACAGGATGGGTAAAATCCAGTAAATGGACATGTAAATCTATTCTTTATAACAGCTATGAACAGGGAATATGGAAGGTTAAAAATAACCTTAACCCTTACAACATTATCTCAAAATTTGATCTTAAGTTGTGTATGTTTGTGTGAGAGAGCGAGAGAGAGAGAGAGAGAGAGAGAGAGAGAGAGAGAGAGAGAGAGAGAGAGAGAGAGAGAGAAAGAGAGATACATGAAATATTGGCCAGCATGGACAGTTATATGAGAAGCTTTACTGAAAGGTTTAAACACCAGTAGCTTTAGAGGGAAAGGGTAAAAATTAAAGGGTAACAGACAAACAAAAAATGACAAAGCACAAAGTGACAAATGAAAATAAGCAAATATAAACCGAATAAAAAAATAAATAAAGGAATTTAACCTTTAAATTTGAGGGGTCCTTCATAGGGATTGTACACTGTTAGTATCTGCTTATGAGAGCTCTGGTCATTGGAGTAGAAAGTCAGCATCGTGGGAAAGACAAACACTGGTAGTTTGCCATCACCCAGAGATGGTGGTATCGAACCCGACATGAGTCAGCTTCCACAAGCTCTTAACATCACTCCTGCACACAACCTAAAAACAAAGAAGAGTTATTTAGATATAATACTTACCTAAAAGTTCAGGTTTTAAGATAGACTTTGATCAGCATTTTGTGGCCAAAACTGTAATGTTCTGAAATACTTATTGCAACAATAATAATAATCACAGACTTAAAGTTGAAAAAAATAATATGTTTAACGATTTAAAAATGTGCTAAATTTTATTCCTTTTGCTAATGAGTTTGTTGACTTATGAAGAACCTGACTATCGGTCATACAGGTATGTATTAATGGTATTAAAAGTCACCAAAAAGCAAAGTAGTCATCAATTCCATTCTGCATATGAATTTTTTTTCTGCATAAGAAAGTTGTTTTGCTGTTGACATCAACAGTAGTAGTAGTGGCACTAGTATGGTTGTGGTAGTTGTAGTAATAGTAGTAGTAGTAGTAGTAGTAGAAGCAGTACCAGTTATTATAAACCGTACATTATACACCTATCCGAAGTTACACCCATCCAAAATTTAATAATCCTTTATGAAGACACTGATAGTACATGGTTAACTGTGCAAAGTACTGACCAACAGTCTCAATGACTCTGACCTTTTAATCCAACTATAATTAGGTTCCTTCCTTGTCCAAAATACCAACCATTTTTGAATTTTATTAAAAGAAGCTTGTACAAAAAACCAACTGTCTTTATTTGTGTCACTGTGACCTTGACCTTTCAGCAGTGCAACCCAAACTCTGAAGCACATTTCCTTCCCATACCATCAAGCCCTCTTCAGAGTGTGGTGTGTAATTTAAGTTATTTTACTGAAACCTTGTCCTTGTTTGTGTTAAAGTGACCTTGACCATGTACCTTTTGACCCCAAAATTAATTAGTTTTTTTCTTGCCCCCTATGCAAATAATCCACCTCTTTGCTCATGGAATGCAGCATTGAACTAAACTACTTTGCAAACAGCAGGTTTCTTTTCTTACTCCAAGTGCAGGACATCCACAAAGTTTGGTCAAGAAACTTAATCTTGAACAAATGTAATTGCAAATAAACCATTTTTCTTTGAATCACATTGACATTGGCCTTTGATCTTTTGTCCCCAAAAGGCTTCTTTTTTACCTTAAGTGAAAGCCCTTCACAAACTTTGGTCAAGGTACATGATCTAGAACTAAAGTTACTGTGCTGAAACCATTTTTCTTCTTTCAGTCACCTTGGCACAATGACTTTGACATCTGACCCAAAATAAAAATTGGCTTCATTTTTACCTACGCCGTAAGCCATCCACAAAATCTGATTAAGGTACATAGTTTAGAACTCACGTTATTGCACAGAAACAATTGTTCCACATTCAGTCACAGTCACAGTGACCTTGAACTTTGGACCCCTAAAATTGAAAGGATTCTTCTAATCCCAAGACCAATGGTTGGTTGGTTTTTAATGGAACTTTCAACACATTACAGGACTTGAAATTAACAGTAATCAATTTTTGACTTCTTGTTTGGCATTTTTGCAGTGAAAAAAACACAATCAAACTCGCAAAAATACATGAATGTGCTTTGGGATTTACAATATGATGACTGATGCAGTTTTGCACAAGACAAGAAAACAAGCTTTAAACACATTTAGACTCAGAATTAAGTCTCCGGTGACTATTAAAATAGATATAGTGCACTGTTCTCTGGAAAAAGCTTCCAAATCATTTAAGGAAATATACCAGTTTTAATTCTATTACAGTAAAACATATCTTAAGAGACCACTGCTATGAGAGTCCACCTGTCTTGAGAAACCAGGTTCTCCATGTACAGATTTATTAATTATATAGTGTTATGACCTGTCATGAGAGATCATTCATTTGCAGAAGGGGCGGCCTTTCAAGAGATGGTCTACTGTATAGTCTAGTATTGTCTAATGTGTGATGTACTTCTTTCTATGTAAGATGATATGTTTGTCTTTTATGTAGTATGGACAAAAAGCTCATTTGAGCTTATGATAATCACAGTTCCCAGTAGTGAGAGTCCCTGCTTCCAGGACATCCAGTTTCTGGTCCTTGACCATCAGTTTTAAAATCTGTCTAAAGTTTTCTATATACTGGAATCTAAGTTTTGGGGGGAATGTGGTCCTGGACTTACTTTTTAAAATCCTTCTGAAAGCTCCATGCTGTTGTGTTATTACACATGCTGATATAAATAAAATATGACAAATACATATAATACATTGACAAACAAAGTAACTTGTGGAAATCACTCAATGTAAAAAATTCAGGGTGTCTTGCTTCAAAGAAGGAAACTGTATATAGTTTTTGTTAATTATTGGAAGTTGTAATACTGTTATACTTTTACACTTAACATAACATATGGTATCAGGTCAAAAGTGAGTAGCCACCAGGAGTAAGAAATGTCTACGTCATTTAGTGAAATAATTTCAAATTGTCACTGCATGGATAAAACTTATTCTGTAAGCTTTATTTTATCTGTGTGCACTAAGAAATATACTGGCTGAAGTCTGAAAGTTTGTAAATTTGTAGCGAATGCTGTGTTCAATGTAAACAAAACATGGTACCTCAAGGTAAGGAACTGACAAACAGCTATATGCAGACAATAATTTGGTTACCCATGAATGAATTTAGTGGATAATTCAGAATTGTTTTAACAGATTTCACAAATGGGTGCAACACAAAAATGAAAAGCAAGTGAAGAGATTAAAGTTCACCAACAAAAGAGGTGATCATGTACATTCTCATATTATTCACAATTTTGATAACTCAAGGTAATCCTTCCATGATTTGAGTGTAGATTTGAATGAGCCTGTAGATGTTAATGTTTCTAGAAACACTCAAAAGGAATTATCAAGTTTGTGATTCAAGATATGCACTGAAAGGAAGAAAAGTACAATTTCTCAGTAAAACTGTGCTTGATGTATTTTATGTTGAAAATAAGACATAACTGAACAGATGAAACCAGTGGTCAAGAGTAATTTGTTGGATGAGAACAAAAGTTGTTTCTAGACAAAGATCAAATGTTTATGCTTTTACAAAACCTGATAAAGAATGACAACCAGATTATTTAAGTCTGTACAACGCACACACTCACTATTTAAGAATATTTTGAAGTCTACCCACTTGAGGGGATCATTGACTCTGACAAGTATATCAGCATCTCTGATGAAAATTCGTGGCCAGTTATTGCAAACGAATTTCCAGATGGGGGAATTATCCTTCTAGGAGGATCAATGTCCAGCCCATGTTGCTTACAAGAACAAAACAGTTACAAATTTATAAAACATTGAATCCTTATTCTGACGATCATAGACCCCAGTCCTAAATATCTTTGAAAATACAGGCCTGAGAATTAAATTCAAACTTGCAAAAAGACTACATGAAATTAAAGGGTTGATCTCATTTGCTTTGTTCTTGGCATTTAGGTCTCTCTCAATCAATCTTAAACTAGAGGGCTTGATGACTCCATAACTAGGTGATTACCATATGTGGAAAGAGCCAAGTTTTTCTGATGTGCAAATAGCATTTTCTTTAATATTTTAGGCAGGAGATTTTGTAGAAATAGCAATTACATAATGATAAGTTTCCTCCTATGACGTCAATGCAAGTGGCTCTCACTTTTTACCTGGTACTCGATATTGCAATATCTGTGACTTTTAGATCCAATACAATACCATTTTTGCGATGTATTTGCCAATCTTGATGAAACTGGAGACAGGAGAATTTGGCACATTTACTTCAATATCCCCTCTTTTTAAATACTAAAAGGCGTCACTTACTCATACCAATGACATATAGTCGACCTTGTTACTGGGGAAATCCCTTCAGTTTTGATCACTATCTCTTGAATTCCTGGAATTTGCTGTAAGGTTTAAGTGTGTATCTGAGGCTTCTTTTTTTGTTTACAAGTCATCGGCCTTGTTTACATTTTTTACTACCTCACAAAGGAGCTAAATATAAACCCTGATCAGCTGTTATCGTGCACCTTACACAACGATGTTTTGATGAAAACGACACAAAATTTGTGATAAACGTTATATGTATATATTTGGACACTTTCGTTAGTTTTCCACAAGGAGTCTTGAAAAAAAAAAAAACTAGTCTGGTAACCAGATCTCTTTTCTATTAACGTAAAACTCATTACAAATGTACAAGCCAACTAAGGTCCTCTGGGAGAAAAAAAATGAAGAGATATTCCGATTAGATAGAAAGAAAAGAAAATGTTGGTACTAAATTCAGATCCTGTAAAAACAGCGGAAGAAACAGAGGAAAATAAAGCTAATGGTGAAAGTGAAGCCCCAAATGACATAGCTACTAATGTTGCAGTCAAAATGAGGTTATTAATATAAATTATATACACTACCGTCAAAGTTTGTAACTGTAGGAAGGGGTTAGAGTTTTAACTCGGTTTGATGTTGTATAATTTCGCGAGTCACCCTTTTTCGAATATACAAAAATGAAATTATTCTTTGCATAGACTATGACTACATAGAATAAACATTGTTATTACACCAAGAATTTTTGCCATACAAGATCAGCAAAAACTTAAGTGTAGGTCAACGTGGTCATGTAGGCGTATTTACTCATCTTAAATTAAATATTAATTGTTGTTTTAACATTTAGTACTAATATAGTTTAACCAAAGTTTATTAAATCCTGATTGTGAAATGATCTGCACCTAAAGTCCCAGAAGACAATTATTGATTTATATGGACTTTTACAAAGGTGGCCAGGTACTAAACTGGGTCAAGAAAAGAGAAAGTCATGTCTACTCATAACAAGTAACTGGGTAGTCTAATCATAACAAATAACAGGGTAGTATGAATTTTTGTTCAACACGAAGCTTTCATTGTGACATCACAGTGCACAACATTCAATCCAGTTTATGACACCTTTAGGTTGACCTCATCCAAAAAATATCCAGGTACTTTAACATTGATTTTGCCATGTGTATTTCTTTGGGCATGTATATAATGACCTTCCAAGGAATATGGATGTACAAGGATCAAAGTAAACTGAATATTGGCCATTTAAAGGTATGTGTAATCAAATTCTACAAAATTATACCCATTACTGAAATAGTCCATACTGAATGCCTACATGACCTGCATGACTTGTACTTTACACATTGTAATTCTAACTGATGGCTGTGCTTAGGTTACATCAGGGTAATTGCTGGTAGGTAAAACATATTTTGTAAACTGCCACTAGAACTAACAGTCTATTTTTTGTTAATTTCTTAAACTTCCCCAAAATATTTATGTATACTTTTTAATTGACCTCTTAAACATGTGGTTGTAAAGCTGAGTTTACTCACCCACCATTATTGTCTGAATACACGACCACTATGGCATGAAGACATTTGTGCATGTGTTCTCGTATACATGTACAGTGTCTGTTTCAAAGTAACTTTTAAATATCTTGAAATGATGCACATTAAAGAATGACAGCTGGGCTGAGCAAATCCCATAGCTCGATGTCCTGGACTATTCATTTTTGAAGTCGGACAAGTAAAATTTTCCAAGTCACTAGTTTGGGACAAGTGCTTTTGGCCTATTTAAAAAAAAGTTAAATAAGTGCCTATTTTCATCCCATAATCACTTTATCTACCTTTATCTGGCCGTTCATGCCTTCTACCCCTCTCCACTCTCCATGTATTTATTTACATCCAGTAACACACCTACCGGTGGTCATTGATAACTCTTGCATGTGCGCACGTTATATTACTGCTTGGGCTAAGTGACCAAATTATTGGCCAATCAAAACACATGAGGAAAACAAAGCCGGTATGATTAATTAGCAGTGATTTAAACGGCTTCCTTGTATTGTGCTTACTTAAATCAGATCCTCACGAATGACTCACCCTATGATTTTAATCCAACGAATCAATTAAATTAAATTAATGAAAGGCACCTTACCAACATCAGTGTCGGTTCCCTTTATGAACTGATTAAATGGCAGTGATGATTCTTTAATTTTTAATTGATTATACAGAGGATTAACGTCTATCTCCAATATTGTGTTTGAAGAGAAACAATTATGTTAATTAAGGAGCTGTCTCTGTTTATATTTAAAGGACAAAATGTATGTTATGATCACTTTAGAAGTAGCTGTCAAGCAAGGTGATATTTACTATGTGGATAAAATGAGTTTACTGAATTTAATTCTTAAAGGAAGTTAATAAGGAAAATTAATGTGAAAGTGGAGGGGTATAACATTAGACTGCCACTGAGTGTGAGGTGACTATTTCTCCAAAGAGACATAAGCCAGAATCTGTGGCAACAAAAAATATTAAATATAACACTACTAAGAGACTGAGAAATTTTCAGCCACATTGCGTTGATAGTTATCCCTGGCTTGAATTAATTGACTCCGAAGCAAAAATGTTTCGCAGTTATTGCAAACAATATCCCAAACTGGCTCAGGTTGGAAATTCAACCAGTATATTTGTCAATGGAACTGACAAATTCAGGATTAAACCAATCAAGTCTCGGGACAGTTCTGGATCTCACAAGGCCTGTGCAGTTAGGGAAAGTCTGAATTCCAGTAAATTTCTTTCCATTCTTGCTGATGGAAGTACATGTCCTGATGCTACTGTATAGGAGCAAGAAATAGTGCAGATAAGATATCTGAACAATGGAAAACTGAAAACCTCTGATGTAATAAAATGTATAGTATCAACCTATGTTTTTGAAAAATTAAATTCTTTTAAGAAATAAATATGTTGTACATTATTTCGTTTATTCGTTCTATGGATTAAAGTGCAAACATCTCATAAAATCTTGACAAGTGATTTAAATTTGGGACTTGTAAGTGAAAATGTAGGTGGGACAAGAGAATTTTCTGAAACAGACAAGTGGATGAAAACAAAATTTGTTCAGCCCTGGACAGTCTTGCAGAAAAATAAGTAAGTAAAGGCTGTCATCAAACATATAGTACGTAATAAGTCTTTGATTTCACTTACCCCAATCGTTGAATCTCTATTACTTCAAATAGGAAATCCGAGGATGTTGATGCACGGTGCTTTACTCTTGAGCCAGCCAGCTGAGGTTATTCCACCCTGATGATTTGTTCTTTTGCTTATACAAATGGTTTGATTAGCAGCCTGAATCTGTTTTACAAAGCAGATATAGATAGCTTTCTCCTGAACTGTGGCTTGTATTCCTATCTGCATCTTACTAAAACTTGCATGAAAATGATTCAATACTTTAAAATATTCTGACTTTTTAATAAACCAATCTCCATGTAAACACTATTGTATCCATTTCCACTCCGGCTTGTCTAATGTTAATCCCATGCCAAAAATTTGGAATCCAAAAGGCTTCTTGTTGTTTTTACTAACTTCATCCAAATACATGCTTGGAGTCTATTTTTTTAAAAGGGGTGAATACTTTAGGAATGACCCATTTTGCTAATTCGTCGCTTAGGGAAGTATTCCAAGCCACTGAACTATATGAAACAGCTAATGCCTACAAGCACAAACTGATTCATTAACCTAAATATAGAAGTGTGTGAATCAAGTGACCAGGAATAAGATGTACTGGGGTGTACAGTAAGCAAGCTGTTCACAAATGTCCAAGTGATCAGGAATAAGATGTAACGGGGTGTACAGTAAGCAAGCCATTCACTTGGAATGACAATGGATATGATATTTTAGCATTGAGAAGGAAAATGCTGTTTTAAAAGTTCAAAATATTTGAAAGAAATTTTCATGCAAATTTTAACAATATTGTCCATTTATTTAGTAGGAAGTAAATAGAGGTACAAACCACCGAGGGTGCCTGAAAAAAACTATGATATCTAAATGAGAATCATTTCATGTACAGTACAGCACACGCATCGTGTTTTTTTATGAAAAAACACTTTCCCACAGTGGACCTTAATCCTTTTCACGCTCTGTCCATCGCAGACAGGATATAGTCGTTGTTGTGGATTGTAGTGTATGGATTAAGTTTTATTGCCAATTTGAAAGTCGCAGCTATATAATTATGTAATAGTGGACGCCCACTACCTCGCATGTAACTTACCTATCGGCTCAGCTACAGCACACATTGCAGAATGCTATTTTTTAATTTGTACACAGTGCCTTTTAATATTCAAAGACTCGCTCACTAAAACACATTCACATATATGTACTGAAAGAGGTGAAAAATAAATTGCTGAGCGAAGAGTCACGAATGATGCTTCACAAATTATACAAAGTTTAATTATCTTAATTTTAATGAGAGAGAGAGAGTGAGAGAGAGGTGGGAGAGAGATTCTGTTTTTAAACAAACAAAAGGTAAAATAAATCACACATAAAATACACGTATTAGTGGGTTTCATTCCATTATTAAAATAAAAGAATGCGAGAAATGCTGTGATTTTTAAAAAAATGACCCCAGTCACTTTTAAATGGTTTACTTAAAATGTTCCCACACAATGAAATATACATTGCGCTATCCAATATACAACCTATACTATTCCAGCCTGTTTAGTACTTGCGACTCAAATATACATGTCCAAGCGACACATTTTCTCAGGAACTAGATACGTGTTTACTTTTATCGTAGACCTACTGTTTTTATTCAGACTCTACAAAGCACGTGATGCTGCATTCTATGACCAACAGCTTTAAAAAAATATATACTTAGGATTGCTGTTTGGTCATCTGACGAGTTTAATATTACCAAATGGACATGTGAAAGTGATAATAAGTGTGTAATCACGATTGATTTGCTTCAGTCGGCGAAACTTTTAAAATTTCTGTTGTTTTAATTAATATATCATTCAGTAAGATTATTTTGTGCTTTGCAATTATTTCTTTCTCCCCTTGTTTAACTTATGCTGTATTACACGCAAGCTGAACACATCATATCTATCAATAATGCCTTGTACATCACCCGAAATTGCTAAGCCACGTGTTTGCCAAGACTATAAAATCTATGTCTATTATTGCACTGATTGCTGTAAATATGTAGTTTCTTATTTTTCACGGCTTTAAACTGGTATCCATGGTAGAACTCCATTAATTACTCCGACCTGGAGGTGGAAACGTTTTGGCTTCAGGGTTGTCAAGCCTAATTATTTCCTGTTTATTTTGAACCGTTCATATTAATTCTAAGGTGGTCGCAAATATTGTCAGGTTCACCTTGATTATTGCAGTAATGCTCACTCATTCGACTTTCAGTCTATTAAATTTCTGAAGCATTAAGTTCGTACATGGTTAATTATGACCAGATTCGACAATAGATAATAAGAAAAAAAGACAAAGGACACTAATAGCAGGTGAATATCCCAATTAATTATATAAATTCTTGTTAAATACAAAATGAATTGCTAAGCAGCAATTTACATATTTACTTATTTAAATAAAGAGTGGAATCACAATTTTATTTCGAATTTTTGTCAGTAGATGAATTCCAAAATGAAGATGAATGAAGCACAATTCAAAAATGCATACTTTCTAATTATCAATGCCTGTTTCCAAGTTAGCGATAAAAGCTACGGGTAACATCAATTGAAAGTTATGGTGCACAATCTCTCTCTCTCTCTCTGATGTTTTAAAAAAAAAGAAAGCTTGTAGTGTAATACAGCTTTTGTAAACATGTAATAGCTTTGCATTGCTGTGATAGACTTGTTTTATATGCGCTGCGTTGCAAGATTATTTGGTAGACTACAAATTTTATATGGTTTATTTTATACCACTAGAAACCAGTTTTACGCAAAAATATCACAACTTGACCACACTGCGTTTCTCACTTCAGTTACAAGTCCAAAATTCGTTTTTCCACACACAACAAAAACATTTTCATTCAGAAGTTACCGCTTCTTTTGAAACATCGGGGCTAAAAAAATAAGATAGAAGCTCAACACTTTCCAGAATGGCCATTGTTAACAAGCGCAGCGGCTGACTTCAGAGTTATGATAGATTCATGAAAAAAGTGATGCAGAGAGTAACTTTTTTTTTTATAAAAATCACTTAGTTTATGGTATGAACAGTCACTGAAAGACAGCAGCCTTCAATACCGTGTAGTCGAATTTGGCGCATTTAAAAATTATCATACTCTCAAATAATCAGTCATTTTTCTAAGTCTACAGATAAAGGTATTTGTTTCCTGCTTTCAATAATTTCTTTAAAGAAGGTTTTGGAAACTGTGTAGACATTAAAGGCAAACTATGACAAATTAATAACTAGTACAAGAAGTTCTTTTATGAAATATCATTTATTGAGAAACACACTGAAGTTACCGCTTATGCCCAGGGGCAGGGTTGACATGCTAATTGTTTATCTAACGCTCTTTCATTCGCATCTTGCTAGCGCTTGCATTACAGGATGTTATCATAGCTAAAGTGGCTTCATTAAACAGAATCCCTTGGTGTTTTCATAACAATATTCCCATGACTTACTTGAATTCTGATGTAAGTAATTTAACTTCTACTCTGTGTGCTACTGGGGGTGGGGTTGTGATATGATTTAGCTTTAACAAAATGACACTTGTGATTTTTAGAAAATAAAATATTAATAATTTTAGATGTGAATCAGGACCATTGCAGCTTGTTAAATTTAAATGCTTGGTCCCTTATCTGGAAAATAAAAATACTATATATATTTTTTTGCTTTATATACCACTAGAAACCAGTTTTACATGATAATATCAAAATTTAACGGCTATGCGTTTCTCTGTCTAAATTCGCTCTTCACAAACTGATATCTTCTTAGTTTTAAAGCATTTTGTGACAACAAGAAACATTTTTATTGAACAGTGTTTATTTTTAAACATCGAAGCGTGACATTGACCAGTAGCTGCTAGGTACTGTCCTAATTTTAAGTCATTTAAGACTTATACTGTATTTGCTTATTACGCAATAGAGTGGGGGGGGGGGGTTGTAGGCTGGAGAGAAAGAGAGACGGAAGGGATGGGATATAGCTTGAAACAACTACACTTGTTCTGATTTTTAGATAGTTTAGACGTGCATCAAGGCCATTACACCTTTTTTTCTCCTAAATTTCAGTTAAATGGAAGGTCTCAAAATGGGAAAATAAAAATAATTATATTTAGTTTTTCATATAACGCTAGAGACCAGTTTTACATGATAATATGAGAACTTAACATCAAATGAGTTTCTCAGTCCAAATTTGTTTTTCACAAACTAACATTTTTTTAGGTGTGTGGTTTTGTGATATTTTCATTCAACATTTATTGTACTGTACATTTTGAAACATCAAAGCGCGACATTGAACATTAGCTGATGACATGGAAACTGTCATGACGGGACTGTTGTTGACTCGAGGCAGGAAGCTACAGCAGCAGGTGTAGCGGCTGGCTTCAAAGTAAGAATGATACTCCTCAGCCAGTGCCTGGTGATGCAATGTAGATTCATGAAAAAAGTGTGGACAGGAAGTAAAGATTTTTTCTCATTGAAATCACTTTGTTTATGACATGAATGGCCACTGTTAGAGTGCAACAGTCAATACAGTGAACACAATTCCCTGCATTTAAAAAATTGTCGTACTATCTCATAAACAATGTTATTTTCAAAGTTTAAGGGTAAAAGTACAGAAGAACCTTTCCGTAGTATTGCTCGTGTATCTTTTTTATTTTAATATACTTTAGAAAGAATTTTATGTCATAATGTGCCAGTGTTCATGATCATAAATGTTCTATATAAATATTACAGTGGTCATTTATAATCTCTTTTCGAGTTTTATATGTATTACTGCTTTCAATGATTTCTTTAGGGTGGTTCTTGGAAATAGTATGGAAATTAAAGGGAAACTATGACAAATTAATAACCAGTACACAAAACACTTTTATGAAATATCATTTATTGAGAAAGAACATCGAAGTTACTGCTTGATGCAGAACAATGTCAATTTCTGCATCTGTATATGCTAACAGGTACATATACATGTATTAAATCAGCAGGGATGTACATTGTAGCTAAGCAATTTTTTCTGCTGTACGCTTTGTCATAGACGGGGGTGGAAAGATATCCAAGAAATATAAAACCACATATTTTTTCTACGTTATGTGTGTTCGTCTGTATGTATCCTCAGCCAGGCTAATGATAAATACATAAGAAATGTTACCACTGTACAGGTAAAGGTATGAAATTGACACCTGCCATGTTCGGGTTTACGGTGTCGGAGTTTCTCCCATCTGTTTTGTGTGTCGACTCATGGAGCGAATACAATAGAATCAGCGAGGGGTGCCATAAAACCCACTACGACTGCAATAAAATCTGTGACGGACTTCCACTAGATTGAGTGGATTTACACTAGCCTGGAGGGAAACTCCACCAGACTGAGTGGACTTACACTACTTATAGTGGGCACTTAATCCCCTGCCCATTTCTCCACGCCCACCAGATTGCTTGGTGAATCATAAAAACACGATGCGTGTACTGTACATGTATCATGGATATCGGAAAGTCCATGTTCCCATGGCGGAACTTAATCCATCCATGCTGTTTCCGTCATGGACTGGATATAGTGGTGATCGTGGATTGTCCATGTCATGGCTCATAGTGGATAGATTAAGTTTTATTGCCCCAATTAGAAAGTTGCAGCAATATAATTATATAATAGTGGACATAAACTACATTGCATAGAATTTACCTGTCAGCTCAGCTACAGTACACAGTACAGAATGCTCTTTTTATGTTGTACATAATGCCGTTTAATATTCAAAGATTCGCCCACTAAAATGCATTCACATACATGTTTTGTGAGAGATGACAGATACATTTTCTGAGCAAAGAATCCTGAGACTATAATATACAAAGTTTATTGATAGTAATTTTATTGAGAGAGAGAGAGAGAGAAAGGGAGAGAGAGATTCTGCTTTTAAAAGAACAAAAGGAAAAAGAAATCACACGTAAGTAAGTATTAGTGGGTTTCATTCCATTATTAAAATAAAAAATGCGTGAAATGCTGTCATTTATTTTTCATTCCCCCAGTCTCTTTTAAATTGTTTGCTTAATATGTTACCACACAATGAAATATAGAGAGCGCTATCAAAAATACAACTTCTGCTAGTCCAGACTCTGTTTAGTACTTGCAACCCAAATATATATGCCCATGCGACACATTTTCTCAGGAACTAGACACGTGTTTACTTTTACTGTAGACCAAGTGTTTTTACGCAGACTCTACGAAGCATGTGATCCTGCATTCTATAACCAACAGCTTAAAAAATATATTTAGGACTGATGGTTTGGTCATCTGACGAGTTTAATATTACCAAATGGATGGGTGCACATGATGAAGAAGCATAATCACTTAAATATTTTTGGTAGGAGATAAACTTGTATGTATTATTTTTAGTTGATGCAGATACATCTTCATTTGATACAGTATATTTTTTCAGTGCACATGACAAATACTGCAAAGCTGTTCCTGGATGTCAAGTGAATATTGTTGTATCAGTTTGGTTACTAATTTGTTATATTTTGACCTTGTATGTTAAAAATTCACCAAAATACTCATTTCACAATGACAAATTCCCAGTTCAAGGGATGGGGGTCCCAAAATGTTATTGTTGGAATCATCTCTGTTTCATAATTATTTTAAATAGCATTAATATAAATTTTATCACATTGATTCCATAACATGCATGTAAGTTAAAAGTATTAAATATTTGCAAATTAGTTACTCCTGTCTTACTTTATATGTAATGATTACTCACATCTGTGTGATCCTACTCTTGAAAGGCCACCCCTCGCATCAGGCCACTTTCCAGCTGCAGAAGGGATGGCCTTATAAGATAGTTGATCACTCTATTGCCGACTTTACTGCCACTCAAATTTCTTTCCAGAAGTTCATCTTATTTGTCCAGTGGTGGACTGGGTAAAAAGAGGAAAACCTCCCAAGACAATCATTGTATCAGTTTGATTTATTAATTTGGGTAATTTTTTGTGAAAAGTCATCAAGTTTGCAATCACCTCTCAGGAAGATGTATATTTGCATGTAGTCTAAATGGTGATCATTTATCACTTCATTAAGTATGAATTTGCTGCTATAAGGCACTGTAACCAGTCTAAGTAAACCATGAGTCTCTGTAAGTCAAATGCCCAACTGCTTAATGCATATGACAGGTAAAGGGCTAAATTCACAACTGTGAACATGACCGGCACATATACATATTTGTGCCAATTATTTTGACAATGCACCATGTGGATGACTGGTTCATATTTGAGTGTGCCATCAATAATTTTGTTGCGCTATTGGCGCAAAAATGCAGCCTACAGTGTAGATTGAATCCTGAATCCTTCCATCTGATTAGCTTGGATCGGCTACAGTGGTGTGTCCCTGCGCAAGACATTTTGCTCCAGTTGTCTGGACACAATAAAACCTTCATGAATTGCTATGCCATAAAACAAAAAAAATCAAACCAATCTACAATCATAAAACTAGATGTATGGTTACATTTTTGGGAAGGTGATCAAGTGTTATCCCATTTATTGGAAAGCTGTAATTGTTGATCTGGAAAAAATGTGGAAATTTATTTTGCAAAAGGTGTATGAATCATGATCATAACAATATCTACATTTATCTTGTGAGAAAACAAACACAAACTATTTTATTTGACATCATCTCTTTTCAGCCACAAGAAATGGAAGGCTCTTCTAAAGAAGGAGAAAAGAAGAGTTAAAAGACAGGAAGAAGCAAAACAGAGAGAAGAGGAACAGAGAAAAGGTTAGACAAACTCCAGCATTGGTGAAATATTCTGATAAATTCCTTGTGCAGTTTTACTTCCATCTTACAAAAAGTTTCAATCAGCAGTATTTTTAAACTTCTTTTAAACAGGAGTAAAATAATCTTAAAAAAGTGATTGGTGACAGTTGCATTGCAATGCAATCGCTATAACCTTTATATGAAGAGACTGGGTCTGACAAATTTGTGAAGTCAGATGTTGGGTCCATGCTAGACTGTAATATCTGTGAACAATGACTTTTCTCTCAAGCCAGAATAGGGCAGAAGTGGTGAAATAAAAGTGTGTAGAAAGTTAAAAATTTAAGACATTCACAATAGTCAATTTCAGTTTCTGTTTTTGTACATTTTCACGACAGCTGATTAACATAAATATTAAAACTGTACAAATATTACAAACTTTGTTTATTTTGCTTCATCACAATTGTTGTGTAATGTAGTTATTGTATAAAACAGCAACTTTGAAAATAGGTTACAACCGAAAATCAGCAACTGTTGCTATAGTTGAAATCCTCTTTTTATACATTTATAGGGGAAAATAATGGACACAGTAATTAATGTTATTAGTAATGGACCCGGATACATCCACTGAGTCATAATTCACTTCCGACTGGACTACAAAAAATCAATTTTTCACTTTTTTTTTTGCTTCAAGAATCATGTGTGGATTTTTGGTGGGAATGCTATAGATAGCAATGCAGTATCTGGCATTCATGATCAAATTAGCACCAAAATTGACTACAGAGCATAAAATTTCTTTTTCTAACTTTCCAGCTTTCCTCTTTCATGAGAAAAATGGCACAAAAGTCATCGATTTACTTAAATAATGCATTGCATTGAAACAAAAGCAGTTTGGGGAATGGCTTGAAATCAAGGTTAGGTGAAGTGATCGTCACTTTTTGGGCATGTTTATGCAAAATGACAGACTTTAGGAAGACTCTTTCGCCCAGATCGCCCCCTAGTTTGAACCCTGAGATGGTAGCCCACCAGACTACCAGAATAAGAATCTAGTAGCCCAGTTTAAATTCATTGTTTCATTGATAATTATTATTCTTTATTAAGTATTTGTATGGTATAGTTAGAAAATATATAGTAGTCCACTGCCTCTAAATAAATATAAAAAAATAAAACATAGTATCCCCCTAGGCTACCTGATTTCAGTATATGGTAACTCTGACCTAGTAATTTGGTAGCCCACTGGGACCCTGGCATAAAATTTGTTGGCCCCTGGAAGAAAGTGCAGGTTTTTAGTCAGAAAGGCATTGTTTAGCTCTCCAGTGATCTTTCGACAGATGTTTATAAACATGTTTACCTTTTAGGACTGGCAAATTTCAGAATAAGGGAATGTCAGGTATCTCATGGAAAATCAAACTGACAAAGATTGGTTATTTGGTTCATTTTTCATAACATGTCTGTGCCACTACAATAAGATACAGGCTACACTTAGCGTAACAGACACTGGCATTCATTGCACTAGATTTTTGCACATGAATTTTATGTTATAACATTCATAAATGTTCCTCCTGTTACAAGTGGAGTAGTCCTTTACCTTTCTACAGACTGTTGGATAGCTATATAAAATAAAATGGCATTTCCACTTAGATGCAACATTTCATACCTTTTCATTTGTATGGAAAACAAGTCTGAGTATCATACCCTCTCAACACTTAAATTTGTAACTAAAAATTCAGAATAGGTGAGTGAAAATTGTCAACTCCTCGCTTGTGACCTTCATATCATAATGTGGCAAGGACAAAATTACATCAAGAATGCTTAATGCTAAAAATATTCAGCAGATACAGTTAAAAGATTACATAATCCCTTATTGATTGTGAGACTGCCAGTTCATCCATTAAGTCTCCATCTTTGCATGTGACTAGTCTGGCTTACAGCCTATAAGTGACCAGTCTAATACATGACCTTTGCAGTCATCCTTGCGTATGGTATGCATCATGAAAAATGTGGATGTGGATGCAGATATTGAAAGTTTGATCAGCAGTGAGCTTTCAAGTTGCCCTAATTTTTCTGCTTGTTCAGTGGTCTCCCTTCCTTTCCCCGCTTTTCTTCAAATCAGCCCTATTGTCCATGCTTTTTAAACATTTTGGAGACATTCTTTTATCCATTTAATGTGTACTGACCATCATGGAGGGGTTCTTTGCCTCTCTGCTTTCTTTTCAGTCATTTATGCAGTTTTAAGGGAACATGTGGTGCTCAGATTTTATCAATTTATCTAGGCAGTCAGGTCCATATGTATATGTTGTCATTCATGAGTGGTGGTATAGGCAGAATGTCAACCTTGTCTGAACTGCATTTTATGATAAAAGTTGGCTTCTGCAGTGTGGAACCTGCTTATTATTGGAAAAGGAAGTTTTATGGATTGAGAAGCAGATATCTGGTTAGAGATATGGTTGGTTCAACTACAAAAGATCAGTAAATTGCATGATTCTGCTCTATTTTTCTGTCTGCTATTCCCAGTTTTCCCTATTTTAAAAATAAAATGGCCCAACTTTATCCCTATTTTCTCATACAAGGGTGCTTGAAAGTCTGCAGCAGTAAAATTACTGTCAGTTGAGCAAGCATAAAATGCAGATAATGCCCAGGCTGTATTAATATAAACTATCTTCAAAAGAAAATGAAGATTAATGCCCTTTATCAATGAATTTGAGGCATATGGTAGAGAAATAGTTTGGAGAACTCAAAATAATAAATTTTAATGGCTGGCCTGAGTTTGAAGCAGATGATGGTTGTTGACAGTTCTCTTGGGCAGATCGAGGTATGCTATTAAAAATAACCTAATTTATGGTTTTTACCACACCTGTACTAAGTTGAGGAGAGCTGTTGTACTAGCCCTGGTGTAGATGTGGGTATCAGCAGAAATAATTTTGTTTTTTGTTTTTGTTGGTTTTAATAGCACTTTTAGCACATTATTGGCTATTGGCTCCCGCAAATTAGTTTAAAGTCGCGCATATAAAAATGTACTCTTCACAATATACAATTTTTATTTAACTGTTAACCATTAAAGTGCTTCTCGCTGCATAAGTCGCACAGCCAGTAGGGGTCTCGTAGCGCTTGTCTCATTATCTGTCTTTTTTCCGGTAGGCAACTGTTTACACATCTGAGTACTTCGGTTTGAAAAGAATGGTTGTTAAACTAAATTTGATTGTGCACATTTGGGCCCTGGAACAAGCATTGTCGAGGTTGAACATTGCATTCATGAAGGAAGTTTTACAAATGTGTGTTTCAAGTAAGGGCTCCTAGAAAATCAAAAATGGCTGACTCACAACATGGTTCATCTTCAGATGACGATTTTGTTCGGCAAATACTGGCCGATGATAGCGATGATGACAATGATATTTAAAGTTTTGAAGTAAATGAGATTATTGGAGCCTTGAAAGTGTTACTGGAAATACCAGTGAGTAATTTTGAACCCGACAATGACGTTTAATACGAGTCTGATGTACATGCTGGGTTGACAAAAACAGATGGCATGCCGGTCAACCCTCTATTAAGCGGTATTTTCGTTATTAAATGTCAAAAAGGCAGAAATCTTAGCCTAATTAAAATATAGGCAATTTAAAAGTAGACTGAAATTTTAATTTCTTTTCTCAAACAATTCTGTCTTTTAGGGATTATTGTGTTACAAAACTATATACCACTCTAAGAGTTAAGATAAATTGATAAAATAAGACTCTAAAAAGAAATTAAAAAGAAATTATATTTATTTTGGTCAAAATACCTCTGTCTGAACAAGCAGACTATGGCATTGATTGACGTAAAACCCTAATACAACATTGTGGAACAGATAAGAAATCTGGCATAGTAGTCAGCAAAGCACTGATTCAGAAAAGTGAAACTTTGACAGAGCTCTTGTTAGTGAAAAAATTTAAATGTTATTTTGGAGCAGAGATATCCAAGAGACAGTACCTATGAGCTGTTGTAAATTGTACATAACAACCATAAAGAACAGTTTTCCAACTTGTTCAAGCTGGCTTAGCTAGCTATGGATATGTGAAAGGGGGTTCTCGGCACAGAACAATATTCATACACAGATAAGGAACAAATTAAGCTTAGAAATGATCAACAGATTAATGCTTCTACAACTAGAGGAGACATCTTTTGAGGATTTTTTATTTAAATAGAGCAGGAAGAAAGAAAGAGACGGATGTTTATGTGTTAGGTAAATATTGAACTATGGCCGTTTCCTCCTCCCCATCATTTTTGTTTCTACTCCCCCCTTATTTTGGTGACATGGGGGGAGCTCCCCCCTTCAGATAAAATCCTGGCAGCATCTCTGCACCCTTACAACAAAAGAATGTCACTGTGACCTACATTTAAGACTTTACTAGCTTAGGTTAAGTTTTTATGTTTTTAGCTCATAACCAAATAGGCTTTTTTGCACTCTGTATATATCATGTTATACAAAGATTCATGAAACTTGCTGAGGGGATGCATCTTGATGAGTAATAATCCCTTTTTTGCAAAAGTAGGTCACTGTGACCCATATTACACACTTCACTGGTTAAATTTTGTGTTTTAGCTGTTCATGCTTGAATCCTTGAACTAGATGATTGTATACATTTCTCTTACTACCACACAAATACAAAAAGTCACTGTGAAATCCATTTCACATTTTACTGGCTTAGGTTAAGTTGTGTTTAGTGAATGAGCTCATAGTTTGTTTTTGCATTCTGTATACATATAATCCTATCTACAATCATGAAACTTGGTGGGAGGATGTATCAAGATGCACTTGGCATCTGGCACCTTGTCCTGCCATATGCAGCCCTGCTTCTGTCATAGACACTCAGCACAACTAGCAGCAGATTCAGTGAACAAATTTCCCGCAGTTTCTGATACCAGACCTATGAAGGTACTGCAGACCAGCACCAGATATGTCCATCACCAGTCCCAACTCCATCATTACCCAGTATAGACTACAGCTATATCCCATTCCCAGACCTGGTATCTGCTAGGACCTTCAACAACACTCAAAATGAATGCCTGGTGATCACTGTGTCCCAGCATGGATGGACTCCCAGCTTTGATTATTGTCCTGACTACTGACTTTATCTGCTTCATCAATGCTACCATCAAAGGAAGCTTCTTTGTCATCCCACTCCTCTGATTTTGAAGACATATTCTTGTAAGCCTCACCATCATTATTTGATCAGATGATGTCCAGGGTAGACTCAGCCATCTACACATCCATTGAATAAGTCTTCCAGCTTCTGCCTCATTACTATCTGGAACCAGTGCCTCCTGAGTTATGTCTACCTCATCCTGCCCTGTCAGTGGCCACTTACAAAATTCCCACATCCATCAACCTTTTAACCAAAATAGACCAGCTTTTTTCAAACAGTTACCACAGTCTGTTAGAGTTACTGATATCTTAACACTACTTTGAAAGGCAACAATAAGACCCAAGTGCCAACAGGCAGGCCTTTTTACAATGATGACTCCCATCTAACTTCAGCCTGACCTTTTACAAAACAATGCAGGCTGGTCTTCAGTATCAAAGTCCCAGCTGTTGACAGAGATATTGCAGATCTTGGAATATCAAAATCTTCCTCTGTACGCTTGGACTGGAAATCTTTTTCCTACAGGCAACAGCTGGTTTGTAACATCAGAGCTATTGGATCTATGCTTGACTTGGTTTTGCTGGCTATATTTCAGAAAGCTGAGCATTGCCTATATCAGTCCATTGAGATCGTTGCTGACAGACCTGTCCAAGAGTCAGTATCAATCCACTGAGATCCCCCCTGACAGACCTGTCCAGAAGTCAATATCAATCCACTGAGATCCCCACTGACAGACCTGCCCTCAAGTCAATGTTGTACATGGTTTATGTACTAAAAAAGGCAGCTTGACACTCACTCTCCAGAGCTACTTCCATTAACTTCCAGAATGTGCAGATAGATGCATTCCCATCCATGTCTGCACTGCTAAAAAACAACCGCAAGGTCATTCTTAGATCACAGTCTTCCAACTGCCTATTCCATGGTCACATAAAGAAGGTCAGGAAACAGGCCACCAAAGAGGCAAACCTCACACAGGTCCAGCAACAGATTCAGTGAGAAGTAGGAAGGACCCTATAAGGCAGACCAGATGTGGAAAACCTCCTGCAAATCTTAATTTCTGGAGATGGTCCCATTTCCTAGAGCAAGTGAAGACAAGACACACTCAGAGAGAAGGATCAGTTTCTGCCCAGTTTCTCTCCCCTGTAGCCTCTCTGCAGAAAATGACGCCATGCTTATGCCATCCTTTTCCAAAATCCCAGTTTGGTGAAGCTACCAGAAATGCGCTGATGACCTTTGGGTCTTCCAAATCTCTTGGAGGGTTTCTCAACCCCCCCCCCCCCATTGTCAAGGTTCCCTTCACTATAGATGTCCCCAGAGACCCATAAAAGGCAGACATTCTGCAGCAAGAAATAAACACTGTCCTCATAAAAGGGTCAGTAGAGATCATTCACAACACAAACTCATTGGGATTTTACTCCAGACCTTTCCTAGTTCCCGTAGCCAATGTCAAACTCTGGACAGTCACAGATTTAAGCTCTCTCAGCCAACACATTAGCATTTGCGTTGATAAAACTAGCTAATTTTGGTAGGTAGTGGATATTCTCCTAATGTATTATGAATGGGTAAGTATTTTGAAAGAAACATTTTTTACTCCAAAAATTGGTTTCTCACTTTTTATATAGGTACCTGTAACAGTTTTTATTAATTAGAGGTACATGTACATATATGGTGGATTTATATTTAATAAAAGATTTGACTTAGTATTGTAAGGAGTTTACTCTTTTTTGCCTTTATCAATGTTTTGTTGCATGAGCTCTTCTTTTGTTTATAAATGCAATTGTTGTACCTCAGTTTTAAAACTTGTTGCTTGAAAATCAAAAACAAGACATTTAACATTGTTATATTTCTCCTCAGATGTCTTTATATTACTGTCAAGGTCACATCATATTACCCTTACATAGCTGTGACATCATGTCATATTACCCTCACAGACCTGTGACATCATGTCATATTACTCTCACATACCTGTGATATCGTGTCATATTACTCTCACATACATGTGATATCATGTCATATTACCCTCACATACCTGTGATATATCATGTCATATTACCCTCGCATACTTTTGATATCATGTCATATTACCCACATGTTACCTTTATATTACCATACAGTTGTTAACAATACTTATAGTTCAGAAAGGTGTTTCACTAATCAGAAAAAATGGCTTACATTCTGCCCTTGTTTCACTCTGTCAGTTTCAGTTTTCTTCAATATAATAAAACAATTATAACCCTGGTTTTGAGGTTAAATGATTAATTTTCTACCTACAACATATGTTAGCCTTTGGCAGATACCTCAAGTAACATAACATAACTTGGGTGGAAAATTCATCATATAACCTCAAAACGAGAGCAATATATGTATAATATTGTATATGTGGAAAATAATACATATCTTTATGTTCTGTGTAGAAGAGGAAAGAAGGCTGAATTCTCCCAGCTACCAGGCTGAGCAGGCTACAGAAGAGTTTAAAGAAGAGCTTGAGAGACGTAAGATTGAGGAGGAGTCCAAACGACAGCATGAGTTGTGGCTTTTCCATGAACAGAGATCACAGGAACTGCTGAAGCAGAAAAAGGAGTGGGAAGAAAAGGAGAGACAGAAAAAGGAAGAAATTGAGGTTTCATTTGTGAATTATTTTTCATAATTGTTTTCTATATTATTTCAATCCTGCCTATTCATCTGACCATTGTTTCTCTTGAAGGAAAAGGATGTTCTGTTAAGAATGTTGCTGACTTTGTTCATTGAAAGTCCATACTTGGTACATGAAGTTTGTTTTCCATTTGTTTTGATCAAGCTCATACAAGTGCTTCACTCTAACTCTTAAGTATTAGCAAACACTTACCAGAGGGAGAGCAGACTGGTTTCAGTTTGTAATTACTGGTGTTGGAAGGGTCACAGAATAAATACCGGAAAACAACCTTTCACACAAGTAAATTTAGGTCATCAACTTTTATATTTCTATAATAGCTGCTTGAGTAGTAAGAGTTTATTCAGGATGAGTGCAAATGTTTAGTACTTGCCTGAATGGCAAATGTTTAGTACTTGCCTGACTGGCAAATGTTTAGTACTTGTCTGACTGGCAAATGTTTAGTACTTGCCTGACTGGCAAATGTTTAGTACTTGTCTGACTGGCAAATGTTTAGTACTTGCCTGACTGGCAAATGTTGAGTACTTGCCTGACTGGCAAATGTTTAGTACTTGCCTGACTGGCAAATGTTTAGTACTTGCCTGACTGGCAAATGTTTAGTACTTGCCTGACTGGCAAATGTTTAGTACTTGTCTGACTGGCAAATGTTTAGTACTTGCCTGACTGGCAAATGTTTAGTACTTGCCTGAATGGCAAATGTTTAGTACTTGCCTGACTGGCAAATATTTAGTACTTGTCTGACTGGCAAATGTTTAGTACTTGCCTGACTGGCAAATGTTTAGTACTTGTCTGACTGGCAAATGTTTAGTACTTGCCTGACTGGCAAATGTTTAGTACTTGCCTGACTGGCAGATGTTTAGTACTTGCCTGACTGGCAAATGTTTAGTACTTGCCTGACTGGGAAATGCATTTTTAGAGATTTTTCAGCCCCTGCTGTTGTATTTTTTGCATTAGGTTATGAATCTAATGGACAGTGTACAACATAGCTTTAAATACAAGTTGGATCTACATAATTGATCCACACTGCATCAACATTTCTTTAATTTGCAGTTAGTAATATAAAATTTGTGCCTCTCTCTTATTTGTTTTGAAGACAGTAAAATAACTATATTGACACAAAACAATATAGCAGTTTGCTGGAATACTCAATACATAGTGTGCAACCAGCAAAACATGATGCATAAAAATTTTCTGCCAAATTTGACAGACATCTGTATCTAAATCCAAGGGTAAGAGCACATAGGTCTATTTCCTTTTTTTGTGCTCCTGTTGATAAACAGCTTGTGGTATAAAATAGTGACATTATGGCAAAATGTGGTAAATGAGTCTCAGTTGTTTGCAGGCATTATGGTGGATTTTTTGAAAATGATAATATGATAAAAATTCAAAGAATCCAGTTCTAAATTTCAGAGAAAGATAAAAGAGGAATGGGAGGAGAGACAGAAAAAAGAAAGAGAAGAGGAAGAAGAAAGAAAGAAGAAGAAAGAGAAACAGGTGACATCAACAAACAGGAACCTATATCCTAAACTATTTTGTATTTACTGTTCATTGTATGTTGATAGAATACATAAAACAATCTTTTACAGATATGTGAGATGAATTTATCATGATTTACCAACAATGACCTGCTTCAGTCACTTAATTATTGTATTTAATTCATATATTTAATTCAGTTTCCAAAGCAGTATTCATAATTATCAGTAAAACATAAAGATGGTCACTGCAGGAAGTAGGTGGAGACACGGTAATGACTGACACTTTAAGCAAATCTCCTTGATGCAGACATGTTCCTTCTCATACCCTGCTTGGATGCCTGTCAGCAACAAGAACATGCATGATTTTCTTAGAAATGGTAGCTTTATCTAAAATTTGGATTGTTTTATCTGTCATTTTTTATTAATGACCAGGAACCTCCGGCATAAAACTTTATTAGACTCCAAATCTTTCTTGAAAATATTGTGACCAATCATAATACTTGATTTGTTGATTTCAAGTAGTAACATTTATTACTTGAACTGTTGAGAAAAGTTTTATGATGGTTTGACCAGGTGCTACCAGCCAACAATCACAGTGGTAATGCCACTGTACAGACCTAAGCACTCTGGTTGCTATTCATATGGTTTTCTATAAACATAAACTTTTGATCTTTGCCCAAAACAACTTTAATTTCATCACTAAAAGTTACACTTGACTACTTGTTTTCAACAGTCCATTTATTTCTCTCATTAAACCATAAAATACGTGATGCACAATTCTGCTTAGAAATTGTAGATTGCTTCCTTACAGTGCATCCCCTGAATCCTAAACTCTTTAATCTTTTGTTGACAGTACTTTCAGAAACATGAACACTGACAGACTCATTAAAAGCATTAAGTCCTACAAAGATTGTCTACGGTTGTCAAAAATTGTGATGAACAAAACAAGAAAATACTTGATCATGCCTATTGCTCATCATTTTTGGTCTCCTGCTTATTTGTTGTTTTCTGTGAAACTCATTTTTGAAACCTTTTCAAAAGTTTATGAATTGTAGAATGCAATATTCCAGTTATTTCAGATATTTTGTTTACAACTAAAATCTTTTTCAATTACTGTGAAGCCCCTTGTTTTGTTTAGATCATCAGGTAAGTCTAAAAATAGAACTCACTACAAATTTACGATTTCAGACTACAGTAAAGATGTTTATTAGTGCACGCATAAAATCAAGCTCGCAGAATAATTTATATCCATGCAGTGGCCATTTAAAATCATATTTTGTATCCATGCAGTTGCCATTTGAAATCATATTTTGTATCCATGCAGTGGCCTTTGAAATCATATTTTGTATCCATGCAGTGGCCATTTGAAATCATATTTTGTATCCATGCAGTGGCCATTTGAAATCATATTTTGCGAAATGACGTAGACTTTTCTCATTCAGGCACTGTAATTTACATGACAAGACATGAGCAACGTAGGTTGTTTAAAAAAAAAGAAATATAATATTCGTTGTAGTTCATATCATGGTTTCCTTAACCGTATTACTACCAGACATGCATAAATCAGATATGTTGGATGATGGAGACTATTTAGGACATGCTATCTGTATCTTTTGTGTTTTTTTCAAAAAACTGATGTATTTTTAATACATAAAATGTTTAATGTGTACAAACTTTAATGCATCATGTTTATTGTGGTAAAACATGCTTCAGTGCAACAAAATCTTATGTAGAAGTTTTTGATTCAAGGTAGTTTCTGTTTCAGTCTTTATATTTTGATGAACTATCAGGTTTTTGTAACATATTAGAATTACAACATCTGTTCTTGATTATAGTCAGGATCTTGCCCATTTGGAATTAAACCTTACCTTGAGTTTGGAAGTACCTGTTACAATTAAAATTTAGTTCATCATTATTTAATATCTTAACACTGTACACATTTTGAGACATTCCTTGCTCTGTCTGCACAAACTTACACAATTTGGAAAAATATTGATGTGAATGGCGATTGCAGTGTTAAATCGATGCAATTTTGGGGGACATAGTGGCCAAATGCACATGCTGAGTTGCAATGGCTTGATGCAGACTTTTGCACAAGTTAAATAGAAGGTAAGTACATATATACAGTATATAATTTGCAAAATGTCCACCACTACAATGGCATCAGTTAAGATAAAGGCAAAACCAACATGACAAATTTCTCTGAATCGTAAAAATATTCTGTAAGTAAGGGCTTGATTTTTTTATCATTTTGTTTCACAAGCAAACTTTCTGCAATAATGCGTTCCTAATGAAAGTGGTTTTACCATAGAAATTTATTTTATTCAGATTTGGGTGGTATTCAATATGTCAGCATTTTGACTAATACTTATAGACTATTTTGGGCATTTATATATATATATACATACATACAGTAAAACATTGATTATCTGGACCCATCCGAGGACATAGATTTCATCCAGATAATTTGATATCCAGATGATTGAATTGTGGTGAAAAGTAGAACTGTGAATGGAAGTGTCTGGATTAAGTGGATTTGATAATGAATAACTGTATATGTATCAGTAATTTAGTAACATTTTGTAGACATGGCATGTTGAAGTGCAGACAAAATAGACACAATAGAAATATGATTATGATACAGTCAGATAATACCATTGTAATTGCATGAGATTATATTTCGTTGTGTTTGTTTTTGATTTCTGTTACTCTGTTTTTTGTTGGTGATGTGATCAACAAATTAGTTTAATTTATAGATACATATACATTGTAATAATTAATAATTTCAGGAGACATGGTAGTAGTCAAAATGAGTGAAAAATCTGGATAATTGGTGCGTGGGATAATTAGTGCTTTACTGTTTATATATAATGTTCTTCTTATTATTATTCATCCCATTGTTTTGTTGGTTTTAAAATCTTTTTTTTTTTAAAAAACTATGTTAAAAAACTTTGGACATTTTATAAGATAATTTCTATTTTTATTCATTTTGATTTTAATTTCAATTTTTACAGAGTGATGTGAATATTTTAATTATTTCTTAGATTCTTCATGTATCAGTTGATTGTTCTTTCTTATATTATACTAATAATAGTAATAATAATAATAGTAACACCTAATTTCTTTTTTAAATGTTAGTTCAGTTTCAAATTTCACCTAAAATGAGATGCAGTCAGTTATGTATCTGTAGTTATAACATAATGTGTCTATTGATTAGTGCGTACTTTACGTTTTTATTAATATTGTGATCTTGTTTCTATTGATTTTTTATGGTAAGTGTTTAAACACATGAATTGGTACTTTTATGGAATTTACATGATTTCATACAATGTTACTAACTGGTAAATAAATATAGGAGAGCAAGTTCAAAACCCGGTTAATTAGAAATAACATGTATTTAGGAGTATATAATTGGACATAAATGATTGGCAAATAATTAGAATCTCTTTTAATTTGCACACCCATTGGCACTATATTACAAACAGTTAACTTCAAAAGTCATCCCTTCAGTCAGGTGTCCATAGTGTGTGCCAGGCTTTGATTTACCTCACGCATGACCCTCTGCTATTTTCTGCACTGTTGGCCAACCTCATAACTGGGATGTGGCAGCTACCTTGCCACATTTTTAATGTTTTGGTTTTATGGGGTTCATTTCAGTGTACAGATTTAATTTGGGACCGAAAATGTTTTGTTTAGGTTTTCAGATTAGAGGGCTTTTGGTTTACTGAATATTTTGTATTGAAATTAAGGAAGGGAACATTCAGGACAAGAAAAATGTTTCTGTATTAAGAGTGTAACACCCAAATCTGAATAAAACAAACTTTTAGGGTAAAGGCATATTTATTACGACTGCATTATTGTTGAAAGTTTGTGATGTTGAAATAAAGGTACAAATTCAAGATGCTAATTATTGTACATGTAATTACAGCTGTTGTATGAGTGGATATCTTACAGGTTGGATATAGTATATATTTACTGAATTTTTTAAAAACTGCACTCAAGTCTGCATCAAGCCACTGCACCTCATCATGTACAATAGGTCACTCTGTCTCCCCAAAATAGCATGAATTTAACATTGTACTCACTGCTCACATCAGCATTTTTCCAAATTGTGTAACTTTATGCAGACAGGAGGAAGGAATGGCTAAAAAGAAAAAAGTGAAGTTTGACGAGATTAAATCAGTCTGACATACTTTAATTGTGACGGGTAATTATTTTCCAAGATCAAAGGTGGAGTTTGATTCAGAATGGGTCAGATCCTGACTTTTGTAATATTCTCATTTACCATCTTGGTCTTAATTTCAACACTTTTTAAAGAAATTCAGGCCTTTGACATTTCTTTAAAAGTTTATTTGTCTATGGGCATACACATTTCAGAATGTTAGTAGCCCATTTGTCTATGGGCATACACATTTCAGAATGTTAGTAGCCCATTTGTCTATGGGCATACACATTTCAGAATGTTGGTAGCCCATTTGTCTATGGGCATACACATTTCAGAATGTTAGTAGCCCATTTGTCTATGGGCATACACATTTCAGAATGTTAGTAGCCCATTTGCCTATGGGCATACACATTTCAGAATGTTAGTAGCCCATTTGTCTATGGGCATATAAATTTCAGAATGTTAGTAGCCCATTTGTCTATGGGCATATAAATTTCAGAATGTTAGTAGCCCATTTGGAAAGGCATGTCAAGGTTATAACTCAGAAACATCTCTCAATATAATAATATTCCTTTTATCTCAAATAACACATAAGATAAAATCACTGTATGTTACATGCAAATCTTTATGTACACTGCATGTTACATGCAAATCTTTATGTACACTGCATGTTACATGCAAATCTTTATGTACATTGCATGTTACATGCAAATCTTTATGTACATTGCATGTTACATGCAAATCTTTATGTACATTGCATGTTACATGCAAATCTTTATGTACATTGCATGTTACATGCAAGTCTTTATGTACATTGCCATAGATGGGAAGTTATGTTAATGCCATAGATGGAAAGTTACATAAGAGAGACTATCAGATTTTAGCTTCACCAAGGGTTAATCTACATCAAGTTATTTGCTTGCCCGTGTCAAAATTCACTTGCCTCGGGCAACAGACAATGGGACTTTTGAAGGCCTGTAATTCCTTTTTTTCAACTTTGAGAAAAATTTAAGACATATTCAGAATAATTTTGACATTTCATTGGCACAATATTCCCAGAGATTAAGGTATGCTTCTTGTCTTGTTATACTTAGATATGAAGAAGAATTAGACATTTAAATCTGGAAAGTTCAAATCCCAAGAGATCTCTGAAATCCGTTCAAGAGATCCATAGTTTCAGTAAACAAGACTGGTGTTTCTGAGTGATAGGGCAATTTATATTGTATATTTAATGGACAGTGATAACGATACATGCATGACCTAAAGATGCATTGCATGATCCTTTATTGTCTGTTCTGCTATTAGTAAATAACATCCTGTTCTGCTATCAGTAAATAACATCCTCTTCTGCTATCAGTAAATAACATCCTCTTCTGCTATCAGTAAATAACATCCTGATAAAATCATGTTTTAGATTAATGCTATGGTATAGGTGACATGTTACCCATCACTAGACAGTCTTTAATGTTGAGATTTTGCCAGGACTTAGAAGGCAGTTTGGATAGTCATAGGTGTTTGAGCCATTCAAGTTCGAGCCAATGATATTCCAATGTGTATAAGATTCTTTTCATCACTTTTTCGTTCCATGGACAAAATTAAACAGTCATGTGTCGAGTAAGTGTTGATGGATTAGACATTATTATTTACACTACATAATGCCATGACATAGTATTGCACATGCGTGATATTAAAAATATTAGATATATAAAATTGCATACCTGTATATAGAGACTAATTACATATATCTACATCTAGCTTCATTGTGTGTGATACTTAACATGTTGCCCCAGATAATCAGATATGCCTTGTCTCTCTTCTCTACATGGCCCATGTAGGAAGCTTTGCTGAAGCAGGCTACAGCACATGAAAACAAGGTAAGAAATTATATTTATTTCTTGTTAGTCACTTTATTTAGTTAAATTACACAATGTTCATGAGCCTAACATTTTTAATTTACCGAAGAAACTGAATTTCAGAATATTATTCACTGTAAATATATCATGCAGTGTATTAAATATTTAGTGCAATATTAATTTTATAAAGATGATATGCTGGATATAAAATGCTTAAAAATTATGCTTTCAAGTATTGCATTCCTTTTAATTTGTTTCATTAGTATTGTATTAACATTTAGTGAAGCATTAATGTCTCTTCTGGTAGCAACAACATCATCATTGATTTAGTCAATAATGTTAACTTTTGTGGGAAATTGTGTCTCAGGGTTGCTGAAAGTTGTATAAAATATATCACATTATATGGTAACTTTGATATTTTAAAACTAGTTTTGCTTAATTTCTCTTAATTTCTCTTCAAAAAAGATTTTTATATTATTTATACTTAAGACAGTATTGTGATTTTTTTTGTGTGAGGTAGAGATAGGAGAAAGGATGAAAAATAGCTCTATAAAGTTCACCCTGATATTAGTTTATTCTTGTGCTGAGGAATTCCTAAGTTTTTGAAGAAATTCTTAAATGTTCCCAAGAGGCAGAACTAATTTCTTTCACACAGGGTTCCAGATACATGAATTAAATTTCAGTCATTGATGCATGCTGAATGTTGGCAGAAAAAGTCACTGTTGTAAAGCAAGAATTAAGAAACAAATCTCCACAAATTTCAATTTGAGGAAGAAAATTTGAGATGTTTAATGAAACTGAGCCCACAATATGTGCTAATATATAGGAAGTGTGTGTGATAACAGCAGAAATAACTAAGAAAATATTATTTTGCTTCTGTTCAAACTCGGAAGTTTCCTTTTTTATCAAAAAAACAGTTTTGGAAAATTTTATAAATTGCATGATTGGTAAAGATTTTCTTTGGCAAATGTTCATATTTGGGCATAAAGTAGATTTTAACGCTTAATTCAGATTAAGTTCTTTCCTTAAGGGCACAGTCATAAGCCTCAACTCTCAACCTCCCGTCCTGTACCTAAAGTGCCAACCACAGAGCCTAGCTCACTTGTAACAAAAATAAAAGTATTATGTAATAGTCTGTGCTTTTATTAATAGCTGATAGTTTGATATAATGCAGTGATTTAATGGATTTGATAGAATGGAGGGTTTTTCAAGGGGGTCATATTTCACCTGTATCAATGCATATGCATATCCATTGAAGTGTGCATGTTTATTTTAATGCATCAAGATAAAAACTTGATAAATCACTTTTATGTTATTTACATGTATGCAAATAAAGGAGCACATACAGGTACATGTAAATATGACACCCCCTCATTATAATGCTGTTTATGTAAGCCATAGAGTATACTGACTTTTAGTGACACCACCTTATAATGAAATACATAATACATATATATTCTACTACTATATAATAAAATTGGATCCATGGCTATACCCATCTTAGAAAAGGAACAGAGTTATAGTGAAGGACCCTATAGTAGCTGAGTACTGCATCAACCATTCCATTTGCAAGTGCCATGCACATCCGATAAGTATTCCGGCTTGTTTTGATAGAATTTTGTTCATCTTTGATGGAAAAGTTAGCCCTCTGTTTTAAGAGGTTCTTAGAAAATTACTGTCATATAAAATTGTCTGTCCCACAGGAGGATGGTAGCTGGCACAATCCCCTGGCCCCAGTTCAGTATAGTAAAGAAAGACATGTAGAAACCTGCCTGTTTTTCTCCAGGACTGGAGCCTGCAGATTTGCTGAGAGGTAAAATTATACTTAAACCCGCCTTAAAGGTCATCTGTATTAAGCATTAAAGTCTTTAAAAAGCAATGTTTAAATTTAAAGTCAAAAATTTTTTATTTTACATACTGATGGTGCCAGTAAAGATGTGAGAATGCACTTGCTGCTAGCTAGTACCGATGTTGAATCTTAGTTATTCCACATGGTTTCTCACTATGTAAATGTGCTATAATATTGATTTTAAAATATTCCTGTACCACTGAGATTTCAGATTTTACACTTTATGAGTATAATTAGTGGGAACTATATTTAAATAAGAAGAAAAAGAAAAGTGATGATATCAGATGACAGAAAGTGTATTGGAAGGCCAGATATGGGTTTGATCATACAGACTAGTGGAAGTTACTGTATATACTTGCTTATATGTTGAGTCCAACTGTAAACTGCATAGACCCAGATCTGCTGTTGCATAATGCGCCAGCAAATCTGGATCTGTGCTGTTTGTTACAACTGACATCAGTAGAACAAACAACATTAACCCTGATCTGATGGCACATTATGTGATGGCAGATCAAGGTCTATGCTGTTCGCAGTTGGACTCGATTTGTGAGTATATACAGTACTTATTTTTACATTGAACATAGTACTATAAGTTCTTTTTAAGAATTCTGAGTTTTCTGCATTTCCATTTTGACAACTGATAGAAAAATACATAAAGTTATACAATCATCCTATAAAGTTGTGATATTTTTTTGTTTGAAAATTCCTTTTCTTTTCCTGTATTATGGGGTGAAAATTCCTGAATTCCTACATTTTTTGCATCTTGGTGTTATACACTATTTTTGTTCTGTTTTTGATGGTTTTAACCTGGGTAGCTATGGAAGCCTGTGATCCTTGCATTACAAGTCCAATGCTGTACCAACTGAGGTACAGTGGCTTCCCTGATGTACACTAGAGGTTTAAGGATTCATTAATGAGTATCAGAATAGCAATATTTTCTGTGACGATATACTGCATTGATATCTGCATTACAGCCAGAATATCCTAATACATTTTGCAATGTGAGTGTAACAGTACAATGATATAGCAGTGCAATGTGAGTGTAACAGTGCAGTGATATTGCAGTGCAATGTGAGTGTAACAGTACAATGATATAGCAGTGCAATGTGAGTATAACAGTACAATGATATAGCAGTGCAATGTGAGTGTAACAGTGCAGTGATATTGCAGTGCAATGTGAGTGTAACAGTACAATGATATAGCAGTGCAATGTGAGTGTAACAGTGCAGTGATATTGCAGTGCAATGTGAGTGTAACAGTACAATGATATAGCAGTGCAATGTGAGTATAACAGTACAATGATATAGCAGTGCAATGTGAGTGTAACAGTGCAGTGATATTGCAGTGCAATGTGAGTGTAACAGTACAATGATATAGCAGTGCAATGTGAGTATAACAGTACAATGATATAGCAGTGCAATGTGAGTGTGACAGTACAATGATATACCAGTGCAATGTGAGTGTAACAGTGCAGTGATATTGCAGTGCAATGTGAGTGTAACAGTACAATGATATAGCAGTGCAATGTGAGTATAACAGTACAATGATATAGCAGTGCAATGTGAGTGTAACAGTACAATGATACAGTAGTGCAATATGAGTGTAACAGTACAATGATATAGCAATGCAATGTGAGTGTAACAGTACAATGATATAGCAGTGCAATATGAGTTGAGTGTAACAGTACAATGATATAGCAGTGCAATGTGAGTGTAACAGTACAATGATATAGCAGTGGAATATGAGTGTAACAGTACAATGATGTAGCAGTGCAATATGAGTTGAGTGTAACAGTACAATGATATAGCAGTGCAATGTGAGTGTAACAGTACAATGATATAGCAGTGCAATGTGACTGTAACAGTACAATGATATAGCAGTGGAATATGAGTGTAACAGTACAATGATGTAGCACTGTAATGTGAGTGTATCTGTACAATGATGTAGTGGCACATGAAGGTGATGTATAATGACATACATAAATTAAAATGGAAAAAAGAGAAAAAAAATTGAAGACCTTATTGTCTCTTCAATGAAAGTATGAAAGATTTTAGCACTGTTCATTTGTGCATTATTGTCCATCTGCTAGACATTAGTTATCAGACTGGTTCCTATACTCAGCAAGAGAATGTATGTATTAGGGTTTAACTGCAAGTCAGCACAATACTGGCTATATGCATCCATCTAAACATAAAATTCTAAGAATGTAAATATAAAGAATTGCAAAAAAAGAAAACTTTAGGAAAATAAATCTTTCCACATAAATATAAACATGAAGTACTGCAAGATAAAAGATACAAAGGTAAAGATGTTAAAATTTTGTAAAAGGCATATAAAATCAAAGATAAATGGAACAATTTTAAAATCCTTAAAATATAGGGTCAAAATTGGTATGTAAGCTGCATTCCTTAAACAAAATCTAAAGATTTTCTCTGGTGGTACATCATTGAGATTGCATCAAAATGCTTCACTCAGGAAGAGAAACCACCAGCCTCAGTGACAAAACATCACAATAATTTTTAGTCAGATGTGGTTTATGACAATATATTAAATGTAAACCCTTCAGCTGTATTTAAGGCTCCCATCTTGAAATATTTCGGGCTTCAGGGGTCAAATAATTACAAAGGTACTGTACAGTTAGTAGTAAAACTTTATACAGAATTTGCAAAATGGTCATGATATATTCAGGTAATATTAGTAACTTTGCTGCATGCTTTCAATGCCAACACAGCAACATAGACATTAGATGCAAAGACAAATTGACAAGGTATTAGTTTACATCATGATATGTATTGTATCGTCACGTCTGTTTTGCAGTATGTATTGTATCACATGCTAAGTGTAAGATACATATCTTGGTATGTATTGTATCATCACCCAAGTATTGTGATATGTATCATATTATGACCAAGCAGATGATGCACACCTTTAATAGTCATGTAGATCCAGTTAAGTTTTGCATTTAGGTCATTGTTGAGGGGCATAATTTCATGAACTCATCTCTAGTTTAACAATGTTTGTTTGCAGGTGTTCCCGCAGTCACCCATATCCAGAGGTCAGCAGAACTTTGATGTTTCCTGGGATGTATAATCACTTTGAGTTACAGCAAGGACTCATGGAAGAATATGACTTAGGTAAAAAAATATCATGAAAATTGCTTCATTACATGTAGATGTATAATTTGAGACCAACCCTGCAATTTTAATTATGCAGTAAAGCATAGACTATCCCCACACCAGTTAACTAGACTTTTCACATATCAATTTAAATTATACAGTAAAGCATTGACTATCCCCACACCAGTTAACTAGACTTTTCACATATCAAGACAAATGGAATCTCTTTTGGTCCAAAATTTGCAGTTTGTATTATCATCCCCATGCCAACATAATGGTGAGGGGATCTAGCATTTTGTCTGTTCATCCATTGTTTGTTTATACGTACATTCTATTATGTGTTCATTCATTGGTGCATCATACCCTCCTTGTGGATGGATCTCAAGAAGAATAATTTGGTCATACCAAAATTAGGTCACTGTAACCAAATTGTTTTCATGGAGTGGCTTGCATTTTCAGCTATTTGTTGTGCTCTTAATACCTTGGACATTCACCTACAATCATGAAAACTGTTATATGGCTGGATCTCAGGAAGAGTAACTCATCTATACTAAAATTAGGTCACAGTGCCCTAATTTTCATGCTTGACTGACTTGTGTATTTTCAGCTTTGATTCTTTATCTTGGACCCTGTTTCACCTACAATCATAAAAATTGGTTTGTGGATGCATCTTAGGGAGAGTACTCAACCAAGTAAAAACTAGGTTACTATGACTTAATTTTCATGCTTGAGTGATGTTTGTATTTTCAGCCATTTTTTGGTTACATCCTCTGTATCCTTAACCCTGTTACATCTAGACCATTCAAACTTGTTTTGACCCGACACTGATAAAACTTTGCATTTTGATGCATCTTAATAATTAGTATATTGGATTTGTATTTTCTTTCTCCATCTGGTGGCTTTTAATATTTCCTTTCTCCATCTGGTGGCTTGGTCATTAGCTTAGACTCGCAGTCAGTGCGTCATGGGTTGAAATCCTGTCCAGACTGGTCTGAATCAGCTGTCATGGCATCTCTCATTGCAAGGGAATTTATGTTCATTTTATCATTTACCCAGACAAAATCCATGCCTCCTGGAAAGTCTGGTTAGCTCTACTGGTGATAGACCAGAATAGCTTATGGGATAGCCTGTTGTGTGTCTGTCATATGTCTGGGCTGATCTGACATCCAATATGGCCACAATGGCAGCCATCTTGAAAATCTATTTATGCTACTCCTAAATGAAAAGTCATATTGACATGTGCTTTTCAGCAGAAGACTTCTTATGATGTCTGGTTGCTCCTAAATGAAAATGGTGCTTATCTGACATCCAATATGGCCATCATGGTGGCCATCTTGAAAATCTTGTTATTGCTACTCCTCCTGAATGGATAGTCATATTGACATGGGTTTTCACCAGATGACTTCTCATGATATCTAGTTGGTCCTAAATAAAAATGGTGTCGATATTAAATTAAATATGGCTGCTACAATGACCATCTTGAAAATCTTGTTATTGCTAGTCCTTCTGAATGGATGGTCACATTAACATAGGTAATCCAAGAATATCAGAGATATTTGCAACATTCAGCAGTCAAGAGAAAGAAACGGTCTTATCTTGGATTCCTGGAAATTCTTTTTGGCTAGCAGAGCATCAGTCCCTTTGAGGGACTCTTGTTTTCAGATTTGTTTTGGTGTTTTACAGCACAGCAACACAGGTAGTTTACTTAGTGCTGAGATAATCAGAATAAAGTGCATAGCCAAAGGATGCACCATGGCAGCCAACCCTAGCTCATCCAGTGGTAGAATTTCGAACCTTCATCCTCTTGGTGACAAGTCCGACATGCTAATCATTGAGCCATTATGGCTCCTGCCTCCATTAGTTGACTCTTGTGATGTGGAACTGTTCATTTGATCTATTCTACATTCCCATGAAGTCTAAATAATCAGTGTTTGATTGTACATGGATTTAGAGAGTTACATCCATTCGACTACTGCTACAGAAGTATTTAATATTCATCATATGAGAATGGGAGCAATACAGTGATCCCTGGCTATATCAAAGGATTTGTGGTCCAAAGTAATAATTAATTTGAAGAAATTTTTGGTCATGTATAGGCACACCCAACTGCAAAAACAAACCAAGATCTGCAATTGAATAGCAACTGATAAGGATGTAGATTTTCATTCTATACTGATTTCAAGCAAATGCTGTAGACCCTGATGTGATGGCAGATCTGGGTTTATGCTATTTGTAGTGTCAGTACATTATGTGATGGCAGATCTGGGTCGATGCTGTCACACTACTAGCACATTATGTGATGGCAGATCTGGGTTTATGCTATTTGTAGTGCCAGTACATTATGTGGTGTTATGGCAAATCTGGGTCTATGGTGTTGATAGTGTCAGTACATTATGTGATGGCAGATCTGGGTCTGTGCTATTTATAGTGTCAGTACATTATGTGATGGCAAATCTGGGTCTATGGTGTTCACACTGTCAGTACATTATGTGATGGCAAATCTGGGTTTATGCTGTTTATAGTGTCAGTACATTATGTGATGGCAAATCTGGGTCTGTGTTGTTCATAGTTGAATTTACTTTTCACAAGGAAAATTCTGATAACAACATATTTTATTTTACAGTTGTTGCATGGAATTAAAGAGGGGCAAGTGTGAAAGGAACTCATAAGACTGAGGGTTATTATAGCAAGGAAATACACTATTTCATTATTGACACTAATGTCAGTCAAGTTAAGTTAGATAAAAGCTATTGATATGAATCAAAACTACCAAGCAGAAAAATATACAACTGCTTTATAGAGATATAGCCCTGAAGCAAGCAGACAGAATTGGCAGTAAAAATATGCCAGCAAACAATATTTGCAAATAATTCAGAATTTATGTTTTCAGCTAGAGGGTGGAAAGTTCAGTTTGCATGGTGTATTAATATATATATATAATATTGAAATCCAGTTCAAGATTATAATTTTTTAATCATAAAATATAACAAACTTACATTAACATTATCAGCATGTTTGAGTTGTATTGAGCTTTTTATTTTACCATGAAAAATGTTGACATTTTGTTTGTCATTATCCCCCAGCATTTTAATGTAAATTTGTCTTCTAATATTTATCCAGTTAGAATCCTAATCTGAAATCTTTTAAATTAGATCATTGATATGTTGGTAAGTTGGTTTCTGATGCTTACCTCTTGGTTTTACAAATTTATTTTTAATCTCCCAACCAAAGGTGCAGGGAATACAGTGATAACTATGTCTGTCTGTCAATCCATCCATATGTCCATTCATCCATAGACAAGGTGGTTTCCACAACAAAACTTTACTTTGATATTCTCCATTTTTCTTAAACCTCATATGCCTTACACATGGGTAGATGCAGAAGCCTATCAATTTTTGGGCTGCTGAGTCAAAGATCAAGGTCACTGAAACTGAAAATGTGATTTTGTTTTCTGCATTGTAAGTCAAGTTACCTTTGCCTGATTTTCATCAAACTTCATAGGTAGACTACACTTGTGCATGGGGCAGCTCTCTATTGATTCTAACGGCCAATAGATGAAAGATCAAGAACACCGGAGCTGACATTGTAATTGTGTTTGGTTTCCTCTTCATAAGTCAAGTTTTAATGTCAAAGTCAATGGAGCTAACAATGTAATTTTTTCTTTCTGCTCGATAAGTGAAGTTTCCTGGATTCAGTTTTCATCAAACTTGATAGGCAGTCTACATTTGGTTATTATGAATATTTCCTTAATGGTTCTTGAACCTAGAGGTCAAGGTCACAGGAGCTAAAATTGTCATTTTTCATTCCACATGATAATTCACGCAGTTTTTATCATCTTCATAGTTGCATTACATCTGAGGAAGGGCAGCTTCCATTTGAGTCTGTGATCAGTAGATCTTAGGTCAAGGTCACCAGACATGACATTGCAAATTATTGCTAATTTGTAATAGCTATGGTCAGTCAGGGTGTGGTGGGAATCAACCATTCTTTTTGATGGCTATTTTTTATATGCCTGCCAAGAGGCAGAGCATATATTGTTGTGATGGCCATCCCTCCATAGCAACCACAAAATCAACAAAAATGAGTACTCCATGAAAAAGATTCAATTCACAATATACCTACATGTGGTAAACTTTTGATATTTTTCTATGACACTGTCTAAATCATTTTTCATTTCTAACTTCAGATATTGTTTTAGAATATGAAGACAGTGAGATTTACAGCAACTTCAAAGAATTTTATGATGATGTTCTCCCAGAGTTTAAAAAGTTGGGAAGAGTTGTACAGTTTAAAGTCAGCAGTAATTATGAGCCACACCTCCGTGGCAATGTGTATGTCCAGTACAGAACGTAAGTAAATATGACATCTAGATTGTCTGTATAAAAGTGACATGCTGCAGTGTCATAGTTATGTTGTTGTTGTTGATAATGGTGTCATTGTTAGCTGTACTTGTCATAGACCAAAAGACTTTTACGGATGGCCTGTTGTCCGTCATCTGTCATCCATCCATCCTTTAGCACAAGTTTGTTATCACAACTACTTTTAAACTACTTCAAGGTTTACACACACATTCATCCCATGGTCTAGTCAGTCCTAAATGAAAATAGTGCCGCTCTGACATCAGATTTGGGTCACCACATTGGCCATCTTGAAAATCTTTATATCACTATTCCTTCTGAACAGAATGTCATATTGACATAGGGTTTTCACCCAATGACTTCTTATGATGTGTAGTTGGGCCTAAATGAAAATTGTGCTGTTCGGACATCCAATATGGCTGCCACAGTGGCCATCTTGAAAATCTTATCACTACTCCTCCTGAACAGAAAGTCATATTGACATGGGGTTTTCATTGCAGGACTTCCCATGATGTGCTGTCGGGCCTAAATGAAAATTGTGCTGTTTGGACATCCAATGTGGCCACTGAATGGAGCTAGCTTAGTTGGTAGAGCATCAGGCTTGTAATCCAAGGGTCATGGGTTTTATACCCCTCCCCCAGGCCAGCCCCCGTTGGCCATCATGGTGTGTCTTAGGGAAGGGCACTTAGCTCCCATTTCCTCAGCATGATATAGCCAATAATGTGTTAAAAAGTGCCATTAAAATCAATAAATCCTCCTGAGTGGAAAGTTGTATTAAGACTTCTTATGTCTAATTAGGCCTAAATGAAAATTGTGCCAATTGGACATCCAGTATGGTCACTAGAGTGGCCATCCTGACAATCTTGTTATCACTACTCTTTCTGAATAAATGGTCATATCAACAAGGGGTTGTCACTGAAAAACATTTTATGATGTCTAGTTGGTCCTAAATGAAAATTGTGCCATTCAGACATCCATTATGGCCACCATGGCAGCCATCTTGAAAATTTTATCATTACTCCTTATGAATGCCAAGTCATATCAGCATGGGGTTTTCACCAAAAGACTTCTTATGATATCTAGTTGGTTCTAAATAAACATGGTGCAGATCTGACATCCAAGATGGATGCCATAGCAGCCAACTTGAAAAGTTCCATTGATTTGGGATTGGGGTTATGGTTAGGTTTTGGACTTAAGTGCCTTATTCACATTTATCTGTGCATATGTCTATGGTAGCTATGCCGCTGACAGATTTAACTGACACTATTACAGGGTTATGAACTTGCACCATGCTTTTCTTATCACAGGTATTTCTACATGGGAAGATCTAGCTGTTGCCAATTTACCATTTCCTATTTCCTTTTTTTACTGAATTGTTTTCTTAATAATTTGATATATTACTCTGTACAATTTAATTCCATTGGTAGGATCTGGAAAACATTTGTGCTGTCGTCTGGGATCTAGCTTCTACATTCTTTGGATTTCACATCTGTTTTCAGTTTTGACCCCTCTTCTGCATAATCAAATAGCCCATTGATAATCAAAATGAAAATAGTGACAGATGCAGGACCTAGTATAGAAATAAAAAGTAGGGGCCAAAGAGAGAAAGAGAGAGATGTAGAGAGAGAGAGAGAGAGAGAGTTTATGTATGTATATGGTGGTATTTTACAGTACCTTAGCACAATAGTGGCTATATGGTGGCAACTAAAGGTAAAGTTTGAAAAAGAGAGATCTTCATCTTATAATAAAAGAGAGAGAGAGAGAGAGAAAATTAAATGGTCTTTTTTGCTTGGTTTATAAGATCTCTCTCGCTCTCTACCAAGTATAAAAGACCATTTAATATTCTCTTTCTCTCTCTCACTCTATATATATTCTCTCTCTTTCTCTCTCTCACTATATATATATATATATATATATATATATATATATATATATATATATATATATATAATCTTTAAAAGATATCTTACTGAAAACTGTATATAAAATATTGCATAAAGTGTACAAGAAAATGGACTTATCATGGATTCCTGGCTGTTCTTTCCAACCAGTAGGGCATCACTCCCTTCAAAGGAATCTTGTTTTTATCATTGGTGCCATTAAGATTGTTAAGTTTTTGTGTTTAATTCCATGCTTTCTATACTTCTACCTGTCAAAAACCTTGGTACAGGTATGAATCCTGAGGGGTACTACACCCTTTTATAGAAAGCAGGTCACTGTGACTTATTGCTGTTCCACTAACATGTTTGGGATTCAGGTAAGGCACTTTCAGTGTGTAATAATCACCCATAGATGCAGTTTACAATTTTGTATCATGATCATACAAACTCTGTGAGTAATCAGAGTAACCAGTCATATATTTTTTAAAATCTGCCTTCCATGGGTACAATGTATCTTGAAATTGTCCTTACACACAACCCTTACACCTCAATGACTTCATTCAGTTTTTGTTTAGATCTGTGTGTCTCAATTGTTTGCCTATTTGCAGACAAGTTTTGGCAAGCTTCTGTCTCCTCCATTTTTTGTTTAACAGTATGAATGAGATAATGATAATCCAGATGGGGTGGGCTGCTGAATTTTACTCTGATATTAATATATGTATATAGTATGTGGCTAAGAAATTTCTATCGAGCAGAAAACACTGTGAAGTGGGATAAATTGACTCCCAAGTTAAATGGTTGCTAATTAGAGATTAATTTCTACATTAATTTGGTGTAAAGAACCTTGCAAAAAGGGCAGTTTTGACAGTGATTCCTAAATGGAGGTGATCTTTGCAGCAGGTAAATATAACTTGTATATCCAAGCAGTTTTGACAGTGATTCCTAAATGGAGGTGATCTTTGCAGCAGGTAAATATAACTTGTATATCCAAGCAGTTTTGACAGTGATTCCTAAATGGAGGTGATCTTTGCAGCAGGTAAATATAACTTGTATATCCAAGCAGTTTTGACAGTGATTCCTAAATGGAGGTGATCTTTGCAGCAGGTAAATATAACTTGTATATCCAAGCAGTTTTGACAGTGATTCCTAAATGGAGGTGATCTTTGCAGCAGGTAAATATAACTTGTATATCCAAGCAGTTTTGACAGTGATTCCTAAATGGAGGTGATCTTTGCAGCAGGTAAATATAACTTGTATATCCAAGCAGTTTTGACAGTGATTCCTAAATGGAGGTGATCTTTGCAGCAGGTAAATATAACTTGTATATCCAAGCAGTTTTGACAGTGATTCCTAAATGGAGGTGATCTTTGCAGCAGGTAAATATAACTTGTATATCCAAGCAGATTTGACAGTGATTCCTAAATGGAGGTGATCTTTGCAGCAGGTAAATATAACTTGTATATCCAAGCAGTTTTGACAGTGATTCCTAAATGGAGGTGATCTTTGCAGCAGGTAAATATAACTTGTATATCCAAGGTGACAGTAATAGACCTCCTATACAAAGAGAATCACTCTTACTTGTTAGCCTATATATTTTTCCATGAAATCAAAGTTTTTTTCCCTTTAAAATGAAGAGCCGTGGTGCTCAGTGGTTAGCATTCCAGACTCATGACTGAAAGGGTGCAGGTTTGAATCCTACCACCAGACCAGCCTGGTCAGCTACCATGGCGTGTCCTTGGGCAAGGCACTTTACTCCAATTGTCTCAGCACTAAATAATCTACTTTTGTTGCAGTGCTGTAAAGCACGAAACCAAACCAAATCCTTCAAAATGTATTACCAGATGATGAATAGGGAAAATGTCACAAAAATTTGATGAAAAAAAGTTAAGTTGTTAGAATCTAAATTTGTGTTTAGTACATGGTGAAACTTAACATGTTATTTAACCATGAATAAATTGTCTGCTCCTTTATGAGACACGCTTAGTACTCTACACAAATATTGTCTGCTACAATATGAGACATACTTGGTAATCCAGACATATATTGCTTGCTCTAATACAAGACAGGCTTATCACATCTAAATATTGCCTGCTCTAATATGAGACAGGCTTAGCACTCCAGACAAATATTATGTGCTCCAACACAAGACAGGCTTAGCACTCCAGACAAATATTTTCTGCTCCAACACAAGACAGGCTTAGCACTCCAGACAAATATTTTCTGCTCCAACACAAGACAGGCTTAGCACTCCAGACAAATATTATGTGCTCCAACACAAGACAGGCTTAGCACTCCAGACAAATATTTTCTGCTCCAATACGAGACAGGCTTAGCACTCCAAATAATGTCTGCTCTGATACAAGACAGGCTTATCACATCTAAATATTGCCTGCTCTAATACAAGACAGGCTTATCACATCTAAATATTGCCTGCTCTAATATGAGACAGGCTTAGCACTCCAGACAAATATTTTCTGCTCCAATACGAGACAGGCTTAGCACTCCAAATAATGTCTGCTCTGATACAAGACAGGCTTATCACATCTAAATATTGCCTGCTCTAATACAAGACAGGCTTATCACATCTAAATATTGCCTGCTCTAATATGAGACAGGCTTAGCACTCCAGACAAATATTTTCTGCTCCAATACGAGACAGGCTTAGCACTCTAGACAGATATTTTCTGCTCCAATACGAGACAGGCTTAGCACTCCAAATAATGTCTGCTCTGATACAAGACAGGCTTAGCACTCCAGACAAATATTTTCTGCTCCAATACGAGACAGGCTTAGCACTCCAAATAATGTCTGCTCCAATACAAGACAGGCTTAGCACTCCAGACAAATATTGAGGATGCTCCAATATGAGACGGGCTTAACATTCTAGACTTCTGTTGAGGTAGTAACTGATGAATGAAAGGACTTGGCAGTAATCCTTCCATCCATGGGGAGACCACTCTTATCTCACTTCTGTCGCAGTAAGCAGAGGATGTCTTAGCACTTTTATTGATAAAACAAGCCAAAAGACATGGTTAATGTCTTTTTTAGCTTAGGAGAGCTGGATTGGCAAGGTAGAGGATGTTCACCTAAGATATTATAATCAGGTGAGTATTATCAAAGAAATATATTTTACTCCAAAAAATTGGTGTCTTTGCTAAATTGACAAAAGAAATATGCTTCTAAAAAGTTTTTGATTTACTGTATTGTTTCTTTTCCTCAGGGAGAGAGAGGCACAAGAAGCATTTGTGCAATTCAATGGGCGATACTATGGAGGCAAAATTCTTTCGTGCCAATTTGTTGATATTGCTGAGTGGAGGAAAGCCATCTGTGGTAAGGGAATGATCAGAATAGTGTTTTTTTTTTTGTTTTTTTTATCAAACCTCAATATGTCAGCTTCAAAAACCTGTCATGCACTCCATGGTTTTATAGTCATGAATTTATACATAATCTTGGGGAACTAATTCAGTCATTAAAGATCAGGCATTGACAAGACATAGACTTAGACTTTACAAACATTTCAGTCAGACTATGTACAGAAATTTTGTCAAATAGCTGTTCAGTCATAAATGATGAATGTTTTTGTCATCTAGCATCATCACTTGATGTACTGAAGTTACCTCCCTTTATAATTCAAATGATTTTTGAGAGAAACTAAGTTGAATTATAAATTTTATGGAAGCAAGCATAAAATCTTTAATCTCTGGTTTTTAAAAAAAGGGCTATTGGAGAATGGATACTGATTGTGACTTTTTAAATATTAATCTATAATGTCAAAATAAGATAAAATCTCATCATACTTTTTTTTCTTTCTTGTTTTAAATGGCACATTTAACACATTATTGGCTATATCATGCTGAGGAAATGAGACCTAAGTGTCAATCCCATGGACACACAGAGGCAGCCAACCCATGCTTTTCTGGGTGGGTATCTAACCCGCACCTCTTGGATTATGAGTCTCATGCTGTACCAACTGAGCTATGGTGGCTCACTCTCACCACTAATACAGTTAGTTGCTAGTTACATTACTCCTGATGCATCTCAGTTCTGACTGGAATTTGGTACTTTTGCCAAACTTGAGTCAGATTTTTACATGACATGCAACCACATAAAAATATCGGATTATAAGAATCTAGCAAATAGCCCATCTGTGATTTCTGAAAATGTAGGGCATGCATTTACACTGCATGGACTGTTGTATATCTGTCCTCCCCTTACGTATATAAATAAAATGTACGGTGTACATTTATTGTCTATGCCAAAAAGTGTAAATGGACTATACAAGCATCCATGATTGTGATTCAAGTATGTAATTATGACTTTCTTCCTTTGTAAGTATCTGAAAAGTTTACATCATGACAGACCATGTCAACTTTGATTAATGCTTAATTATAATGTAATGTAGTTATTTCTGTGTTGTTTTGCAGGATTGTTTGCCAGCAAGAAATGTCCAAAAGGGAAAAATTGCAATTTTCTCCATGTGTTTCACAATCCTAATAATGAATTCTGGCGGGCTGACAGAGATTATGATACACCAGCAAGAAACAATCACCCAGGTCAAAGAAGTCACCACAGTGACAGGCGATACCAAAGAATATCAAGATCAAGAAGTAGATCTAAAAGGTCGAGGTCAAGATCCAAAAGGAGTAGGTCTAGGTCAAGGTCAAAGTCAAGAAGATCTCATAGACACTCTAAATCTCCAACAAAATCAAGGTCAAAGAAGAAAAGGAAAAGATCTAAATCAAGGTCAGGATCACATAGTAGATACTCCAGAGCTAGATCAAGATCAAGGTCAAGTAGAGACAGATATTCTAGATCAAGGTCAAGTTCAAGGTCATATGATGATAGTGAGCACTTCCTAAACAGAAGAAGTAGATCAAGGTCAAGGTCAATTGATAGAAAAACCAGTAGACATTCCAGATCAAAGTCAAGATCTTATGACAGACAGAACAAACGGGCCAAGCAAAGATCAAGGTCACGGTCAGGTTCAGTATCATCAGACGATAAACATAGGAAGAAGACAAATAGGAGACATTCATCTAAAAGACCACACCACCGGGCAAGAACAAAATCAACAGAGAGGTCAGGAACCAGAGATGCCAAGAAAAGTGACGTAAATTTAGCAATTGACAAATTAGCTGAGAAAAAATCAGTGATTGAGACGAATGAAAGGCTCAACTGTATTGACACCCATATTGACTTACCAATAAATGGATTGAATACCAATTTGAATGGAAAAGTTGGTCCTATTCATGTAGTGCTGAGGCCGAGTCAGAAGATGCAAATACAAGGTAGCATTTTTTTTATTTGTGTCTCTTGTTGCACAATGTGTTTTTCAGTTGCCACTTTAAATTATCCTAATATTAGACCGAAAATTTTCTGTCACACTCCTCATACACTTATCAGACTAAATAACTGTTGCTTTTATATTTATTTAGCATTTTGTGGTATTTAGATATTTATCTTAAATTTTCTATGTTTCATGAAAATTCATACTTTGCTAGCTCTTGAACAGGATGTACATGAAGATTGGATTTACACACATGAATATATAGTCTTTGGCTGAAATCTGTCGCTCTTTAATCGGGTTAGCAAGTTTTCACACCCTTACTTTCCTATTATCACATGTTATTCTAATGAAACTTAAAGAGCATGTTCATGCCATGATTATTTAATGCCCTGGTTGTAATTAAGTCATGGTAACCTTATCTTTGTGTTTTAAAAGACAGTTGACTTTATTTGTCAAATCCTTACATAACACTGAAGAATTCATTCCTGGTATATTTAAATTGCAATATATTTTTATATAATCTTTACATAATCCTTAGTAAGGCATATTTTATCAGCATTTTAGAATTTAAGATGACTTGTACAATGGCAGACTCAAAGGCAAACCAGTTTGGACATCTTAGATGATAATTCTTGCATATTCTACAATAAACCAAATTAAAATACATGCTTAGAATGTACAAAAGATTATTCATGTATGTCATTGAAGATGAAGTGATTAATCAGCTGTCGAATTGTATCCCCAAAATACAATCATTTAAAATAGAACCCATCTTACCAAACTATTACTATGGCAAAAAGATCTGTCTGCTAGTAGTTGCTGGCTGGTTATTTATTCACTCATTTATTTAGAACTATCGAAGACTAAAATGTTGTCTCCTCATTTTGGTTTTGCCTGCAATATATGTCACAAGGGTTGCCTGTGATATATGTCACAAAGGTTTCTTGTGATATATGTCACAAAGGTTTCCTGTGATATATGTCACGAGGGTTGCCTGCAATATATGTCACAAGGTTTGCCTGTGTTATATGTCACAAAGGTTTCCTGTGATATATGTCACACTGGTTGCCTGTGATATATGTCACAAGGGTTGCCTGCAATATATGTCACAAGGTTTGCCTGTGTTATATGTCATAAAGGTTTCCTGTGATATATATCACAAGGGTTGCCTATTATACACGTCTCAAGAATTGCCTATGATATATGTCACAAGGGTAAAATATAGTGGTCATAATGTCTTTCAACCAGTCTAATGTCAACTTGTACAAACTGCATAAGCTTCGTGGCATCAATGATGTTAAAGTTTTGCAATAAAAGTTTCCTGTTAAAATGTTTGCAAATCAGACATGGGTGGATACTTCAGATGTTTTTTTAATTTTGTTCACGTTTTTTTTGCATCATTGCCTTTTCATTAAGCTTTGCTCAGAGGTTTACCAGAAGATATTTTCTTTTTACATCATTGCTTTTTAATTTAAGCTTTGTTCAGATGCTTACCAGAATATATTTAATTGTTGGTTTTATCTGTTGACATGCATAAAACTAGTGTGACACTAGTGGCAGATGAATTGCCCCCAAAAAAGGGCAGAGAACAAACAACACCCAACACAAGTGCAGAAGCATCCTGTATTCTAGACAATTATTAACTTGTGTGACATTGGTGTTGCATCAGTGCTAGGCATAATTACCAATCAAATCTGTGTAAGATCCCACAGCAGTTCATAATTTAAAAGGTCTAAGGTAAAGGTCGCATGAAGATCACATTGAATATTGAAATGGTTTGGAATGTGAAGCTATGAATGATAAATATTTCATTCTATATAGTCATTAATATATTTATATCTAGTATTTAAATTCATTCTTTTTTTTCCAGTGCCTCATCAAGGAGTAGAAGGTCAAGGTCCAGATCATCTTCACCAGTAACTGACAGACTCCAAGCATGACAAGAAACATGAAAAGCATAAGAAACAATAAACACAAAATGAACAACTAGAATATTTCTGTGCAAGGGTGACCATGAATAGTATTCATGCCATCTTGCAAAATCAAATCAGTTGGGTCACATTTTGAGATTTTAATTTCACTGAATTTCTGATCTTGAATGTAGATGTGGGTACATTCAGAATGTACTCATACACAACTGTTTGATGTTGGTAAATCATTTTAATAGAGATGACCAGTATTTGATTCCAGAGATATATGATGAAATTTGATCGGCAGGCTAAAAGCAAGCAGGCTGGTAAATGCAGTGGAGACAGAAGTGAGTTGCTGGTTTTCTTCAGCAAGAGCAAGACTTTACATTATGATTTGCAGAATTCCATTGTCAAAATTGGTTGAGAGAACTTGAATAAATTTCAAAACCGTTCCATATGCTACCATGTTGTATATGTAATACTTTTTATACAAGTCTTCTATAAAATGGATATAAACAAAATACACAGTACAAAATAAGCCTGTTGTTTGCATGGTCATTTCTTGATCAATTAGAAATTACAAGCTTATGCTTTGCCTTAAGGAGAAGTGGTCAGCAACATCTTCAGATGGAGCATCTCAAATTTTAATTGCAAAGAATACAATTATTGTTGCATTTTCAATTCCACAAATCCAATCCACGGTCTATTCTGGAACTGAAAATTTAATTGGTGGAGGGGGGAAGCAATACGACACTTTATTTCCACTTGGTAATTTTTGAAGGACTTAATGGATTCAGTCCAAATTTGGTTTAAGGATTTACATTCAGAAGATCTAGGTCAAGTTCAATTTTCACAATTTTCAAGCCAAATTGAATGGAGTTGTAGCCCATGTTTGAACTTGCTTCAGATTTCATTTCTGCTCAATAACTTTTGAAGGATTTTAAGGATTCAAACCAGATTTGGTAAGAGGATTTAAATTGAGATTTAGGTTTTACAACAAATGTAACTCAGTTATATTCCCAGTTTGACTTGGAACTTTCCCCTTCATTTGCATAAAATTTAATTTTCTCTTAATTACATTGGAAGGACTTCATGGATTGAAACCAAATTTGGTTTGAAGACCTATATGTTGAGAGTTATGGTCCCAGTTTGACTCCGCACGTTTTCCTTCAATTGCAGTTTCATTTCTACTGATTGACTTTTGAAGGTTTTGTGTATTCAAACCAAATTTGGTTTGTAACTTTACATTATCAAGACCTAGATCAAGTTTGCTTGTCACTATTTCAATGAAATGTTACAGCATTATGACCCTATTATTGAGTTTAAACATTGTCCTTCAGTTGCATCATATTAGCTATACATCCTTGTATTTATCCAAGTGAAATCCCAAACAAGTTATATTATCAGCACTTTTTGAGAGTTTTTAGCTGTACCTGTCATAGACCAGGAAAGTTTATGGGATGGTCTGTTGTCCATCGTTCGTCCGTCTGTTAGCACAAGTTATTGCTACTCCTCCTAAAGTACTGGGAGGATTGCCATGAAACACGACACACAAATTCATCACATGGTCTAGTTGTTCCTAAATGAAAATGATGATGCCCAAACATCCAATATGGCCACCACAGTGGCCATTATGAAAATCTTGTCACTACTTCTCCTGAATGAATGGTCATATCAACATGGGGTTTTCACAAAAAGGCTTCTTATGATGGCTAGTTGGTTCTAAATGAAGATGGTGCTGATCTAATGTCCAATATGGCCACCACAGTTGCCATCTTGAAAATCTTGTTATTGCTACTCCGCCTGAACATTGCCATGGGATTTCACAAGAAGACTTCTTATGATGTCTAGTTGGTCCTTGATGAAAATGGTTTCTACGTGCACATCCAATCCTGTTACCGCTACTCCTTCTGAATGGATGGTCATAGCAGCATGGGGTTTTTACTAAACAGCTTCTTATGATGTCTGGTTGGTCCTAACTCAGACATCCAGTATGGTTGTCATAGTGGTCATCTTTAAAATGTTTTTATTACTATTTCTCCTGAATGAATGGTCATATTGCTATGCTTTTTTCACTAAAAGACTTATGATGTCTAGTTGGTTGTAAATGTAAATGTGCCAATCTGACATCCAATATGTCCACCACAGCAGCTAATTTGAAAATCTTGTTATCACTGAAGAATATCAGAGATGGTTTCAACACTCAGCAGTTAAAAGCAAGAAATGGTTTTGTCTTGAATTCTTGAACACTTTTCAGCTGGTAGAGCATCAGTCCCTTCGATGTATCCGATGTTCCCCACTTCAAAATTGGTACCCTGCTCTATTAGTAACTAGTGGTTCAAGTCCTATACCAAAATTGGTGCCCTGCTCTATTAGTAACTAGTGGTTCAAGTCCTATACCAAAATTGCAATTTTAGAATAAATAGCCATGTGAAAGAATATTTCACTGGCAAACTCAGTGCAAAAGCAATTCTGTCTCACTGTCACCTTTTTCTATAAATTTCAGAATTTGTGCAATTAATGGGCCCCATTGTAGTCGTCAGTTGTAAAATTTACTTAAAAATCTGCGGAGCTGGCTTCTGACGTAAATATTCATGTCGTGCATTAGTTTAATTGTGGAGCTAGAAAGCATACAGCATCAACAAAGAAAGTTAATCTACAACCTTCACACTGACCCATTGACAGCGTGAAATATTGTAAATTTTAGTACAATTTTTGGCAACTATTTACATTCCATTCCATCTATCTCCAAACTTCAGTGCATCACACATAGAAGTAAATACCTGGTTTACATTTGTGTCAAATATATTATTGTTATGTAAACTGAGCTATTAAGAATAGGGAAATAACACCTCAAGCCCATCACTCCAATCCCACAAGAATTCAATTACTACCATCTTGCAAACCCATGCAGTTTTTTTTTATCTAAATAAAGATTATTATGTATATTGTCATTATTTCTCAAGTCAGCAATAGTTCTCTAATATGCAGCAACACTGAAGACATCCTGGATACCAGTCCAACCATAGTGACATGGAAAATATGGAGAAAGCTTAATGAAAACAATGGAAAATATCCAGAGTATTATATTTAAATTACATGAATTAATTATATCAGAAACTTTAGAATATGAGCATATTATTATTTATAACCGTTAAATATTGTCGTGACTTCTGTATATATCCACCTGTTTTCCATACGGTCAAAAATGCAAATTTTCTAGTTTAATTTTTCGGTGTACAATGCACTATTTTCAACCCTTGTCTGAAATTTTGTTTTGAAAGTATTGATTGTCTTAAAAATCCACCCAGATTATCCAGTTAGCTTATTAAGTTATTGGGAAACCTCGTGTGTTGTGGACTAAAAATAGTAATGATTATGTGAAGTGAAAATTTTTGAAGCAAGACTTTCTTTCATGAGGATGTTAATATGCACTGTGTTCAGATGATTGCTTTTGGTTTTTAATTGGGTCTCTCTTACACATTTTGGATATAGAACTGGTTTTAGGTCATGCACAAATCATCTGGTAGTGACACAGACTAATAGAATCTATGTTGGGGTTGGCACTGAGACAAGAAAATTCCACATGAGTTAAATTGTCATTTGCAAGGCTCTGCTGAGCAAAAGAAAATTATGCAAATCTGGGACTGGGATTTGCTTTTCTCAGTGCCAACCCCTACCTTGATTATTTTTCGTACCCAGTTGCTTATCATTTTATTTTATAAACTATATAAATTCATTTTAATTCAATCACGAGTGCTAATAGTTGTTGAGATGCAATCAATATCATTTCTCAAGAAATTGACATCAAGTTTCAAGGGTTTTCAATTACATATAGCAAATTGGTGATACCTGTTACTAAACAATTTTCAGATGTCAAAAGTAGATTTAAATCAAGGATATAACACTGTTTTGTTACGTAAACCCCATACAAAAGAGCTGCATTTCCTGTAATGTATTTCAATTAGTCAATTGCAAATCTTTTCTTGGACTTGTGCATCTGTATTCAGTAGCAATCAAAAATACCTTCAAGGCCCCCCCCCCCCCCCTTCGAGATGTGTATAATTTTTCTGAGAGTTTTGTTATCATTAACAATCTTAAAGTCTTTGTCAAGGTTTCTGAAAGTCATGTAATTGAAAGCACTGTTTACAAGTGAGGCATAGTTTTCCACAAAACCCTTTGCAATTTTAACTAGAGTTGTTAGTGAGCAAGAGCACAAGATAACTCCACTTCTGTGGCATGATTCGGTATTTTTAAGAGTGTTCAATAACTGTAGAAAGAAGGTCACAGCAACCCAGTTTTGGTGTATGACAGCTTAATCCCCAGATGTGCCTATGATGCTGAAATTAGAGCACAGACACAATTTGTTAGTAATGTTGAAAGTTTTGGAAAGAGTTCATGGTGACCCAGTTCTAATTTGTGAAATGCTTTCGTTCTAAGATACACTTTCATAGTTAAGTTTGGTGGCAAAGGTATTGAAACTAGAGTGAAAAAAATTCTAACCAATTTTTATTAAATCCAGGAAAGTTAATCAGAGTGACCCTTCTGTGGTGCATTGCACTTGCTCCTCCCAAGATGAACAAAGAATGCAAGTTTGATGTCATTAGGTGTGGTTGTATAGAAGCTGGAGTTTGGAGAGGAAGGATAGACAAATTGCTTTTAAAACTTTGAACAAATTCCTAAAATTAGGTCATAGTCTCCATCCTAAAATGCACCGTCATTAAAGGTTTGGTGGCAATAGATGAAAAGGTGTCAGAATTAAAGCATGAACATGATTTTAAACCAAGTTCAAATTAATCATAGAAAGTATGTCACTGCAACCCAGTTTTGGTGAGTAACACATGTATATCCCAATATACACAAGGAGTGTGAGTTTGATATCAATAGGTGAAATATTATTGGAGTTGCAGCTTGAATAGGAAGGAGGGACACAATTTTTAAGAATTCTAAATAAATTCTGGTGACACATCCAACCTGTCATGCACATTTCATGTAAGTTTGGTGGCAATAGACCAGACAGTATTGGAATTTGAGCCTGGACACAACTTTTCACCACAAAAAAGCAGGTCACAGTTATCCAGGCTTGGTGTGCAACTTCTGTTCATCACAAGATTCCCCACATTGCAAGTTTGATGTCAGTTGGTGAAGTAATATAGGAGTAATAGCCCAGGCAAGGAAGACAGATGGATACACAGATGAATGGACAAAGTGAATCCTATATACCATCTGCCTCTCAAAACATGGGTTATAAATGAATATTTGCTTGCTATTTATTTTTAGCTGATCTGGCTGTAAGGTCAATGCAGCTTATGGTATGGTCATGCATCCATCAGCAGGTTTATATCGTCTAAATTTCAGACGAGTTCAATAACGAGCAAGATCCATGCATGTTAGTGCATTTGATTGGCTGAGCTTGTTACAACTCTGACCTGATTTTGATCAAACTTGAAATATGGCTTAGGGTATATCATCAATATCTTGGATGGGTTCAATAAAGAGCAAGATCCACACATATCAATGGGATAATCTTGCATCTGATAGGCAGACCTTGTTACCACTCCAGAGGCCATATTTGTAATTCAGTTTTGATCCAACTTGGAATATATGCTTATATCATCAAGATCAAGGACAAATTTGATAATGAGCAAGATAAATACATAGTAATGAGGTGATCTTGTATCTCTGATTACCTGAGCTTGTTGCCACTATGGAATCTATATTTTTCTGATCCAATTTTTATCAAACTTGAGATACAGGCATATATCATCAAGATCTTGGATAGGTCCAATAATTAGTGAGATCCGTGCATATTAATAATGTAATCTTGCATCTGATTGGCTGAGCTTGTTACCACTCTGGAAGTCACACTTGTGTATCCATCATCAGTAGTTCATCTGTCAACGATTGCTTGTTACCATTCTGGAGTCTATATATCTGATCAGTTTCAGTCAGACTTGGAATATAGGTTTATATCACCAAAATCTCGGATCAGTTCAGTAATGAGCAAGATCCATGCATGTTGATGTGGTGGTCTTGCATATGATTGGCAGAGCTTGTTACCACTCTGTAAGCCACAATTTTTATCTAATTTTTATCAAACTTGAAATGTGACTTATATCATCAAGGTCTTGGATGGGTTCAAATAAAGAGCAAGATCCACACATATTAATGAGGTAATTTTGCATCTGATTGGCTGACCTTGTTACCACTCTCAAGGCTAGATTTATCTCGATTTGATCAAACTTTGAATAAATGTTTATATTGTCACGATATCAGATGAGTTTGATAATTAGTGAGATTGACACATACTAATGAGGTGATATTACATCGGATTGGCTGAACTTTTTACCACTCTGGAGACCATGCCTCCGATCCGATCTTGATTAAACCTGGAATATATGCTCATCATCAAGATCTTGGACAGTAATGAGGTAACTTTGCATCTGATCAGCTGAGCTTGTTGCCACTATGGAAGCCATGTTTCTGATCTAGTTTTGTTCCAACTTAAAATATATATATTATCAAAATCTTGGATGGAAATGAGATCAAAGCATATTAATGTAATCTAACATCTGATTGACTGAGCTTGCTGCCACTGGAAGCCACATTTGTGATCTGATTTAGATCAAACATTGAACATTTGCTAATCTTGGATACATGCATAGTAATGAGATGATCTTGCATCTGATTGAGCTTGTATTCACTTTGGAAGTCATATATGTGATTCATTTTTTATCAAACTTGATGTATGGACTTATATCATAAAGCTCTTGAATAAATTCAATAATAAATGAGATCAACACACATTAATGATGTAATCTTGCATCTGATTGGTTGAGCGTGTTACCACTCTGGAATCTATATTTGTGATCCGATTTTTTATCAAACTTGGAATATTTTCTCTTATCATCAGAATCTTCGACAGTTTCAGTAATGTGTGAGATCCATGCATATTAATGAGGTGATGTTGGAGCTATTAGGCTAACTTTGTTACCATTTTGGAGGCCATATTTCCGATCTGATTTTAATTAAACTTGGGATATATTCCTAGATCATCATCAAGATCTTGGACAAATTCAATAAAGAGCGAGATAGACGTGTAATAATGAGGTGATCTTGCATCTGATTAATTTAGAATGTTTTTACTTGGGAAGTTATATTTTGGATCCAGTTTTGATCAAACTTGATATATGGGCTTATATCATCTAAATCTTGGATGGATTCGATAGCAGGCGAGATCCAGACATATTAATGATGCATCTGATTGACTGAGCTTGTTACCATTTGGAAGCCATATAAAACTTGGAATGCATGCTTATATCATCAGGATCTTGGAAATTTTCAATGAGTGAGATCCATGCATGTTAATTTGCTAAATAGGATAATATTGTCAAGATGTAGGATGATTTTTATTATGAGTAAGACTTATGCTTATTTATGTGATCTTGTATCTGATAGTGAGATTTTCATTTAGCACTGTAGAGACTATTTTTTTTTATATAGGATTTTGGTCACACTGAGTAAATAAGCCTGTAATCAAGATCTTGGTTGAGTATGATTATGAGTGTAATTTATGCATATTTATGATGTGCCCTTGCATATGATTGGCTGAGCTTTTCAACAACCTACCAACTATATTTCTGATCAGATTTTGATCAAACTTGTTAAATAGTCTTATACAGTAGAACCTGTCTTGAAAGACCACCCCTTCTGCCAAAGAATAATGGTCTCTCAAGACAGGTGGTCTCTCATAACAGGTCATAACACTATATAATCAATAAATCTGTGCATGGAGATCATGGTCTCTCAAGACAGGTGGTCTCTCATAGCAGTGGTCTCTCAAGACAGGTTTTACTGTATTATCAAGATGTTGTACGAGTTTGATTATGAGCCAGATCTAAGCATGTTAATGAGGTAATATTGTATCTGATAGTCTCAGCTTTTTACCACCTTGGAAACCAGATTTCACTCCACCGTAGGCTTATATCATTGCTGTTGACATGTTCTGTAAGTGAGATCAGCACATATTTTTATGAGATACCTTGCATCTGATTGGCTGATCTTGTTACCCCTGTGGATCTAAAGACCATTTTTCATCCAGTTCTATAAAACTTGGGTTTATATCATCAAGATCTTGGATAATTTTGATTACGAGAAAGAGACTGTGCATATAAATTTTATGCCTCTATCTTTAGAAAGAATTTGTATCAGGATATAGTAAAATAGGTAACATCAACAATGATATAAAGTTTGGGAGATAGTTTACATAGGATGTGTTCTACAATACTACATAGGCTTGCTTAGTGAAATGGTCAACTGTTAAGTTATAAAAGCCAGGTAAGCATTATCAGGCTGACATGGATCTCTTGTGTCTATCAATTTTCCTAGTTTTGTAAACACATTTCTTCAAGTTCATTACCTGATCACAACATGTTACAGATCCACTATCTCAGAAATCCAGCCTTCCCAAGCTAAACATTCACTACATTGTTTGGCTAGACAAAGACATTCACCACATTGTTTGGCTAGACAAAGACATTCACCACATTGTTTGGCTAGACAAAGACATTCACCACATTGTTTGGCTTGTTTTAGCAACAAAAGTGCTAAAAGGTTGTTTGCTTGACTAGGCGTCAGTCAGAATACAGTGGTCTCCCATTGGATAGGATTGGCACCAAATCCTGTAAATCCCCAGTTACTACTTCTGCTCATGCCTGGTCAGCATGCTTTTTACAAGGCCTCACAAATACCTATCTACTTTGCGCCTTTTCATTAGCAGAGTGATTCCTTGGAGTTTACTCACCTTGGGGTAGCATACTCCATCTATATCCATTTTTCTGTATGAATCTCTCTCTCTTCATTGTAGATGAATATTTAAATGTATAACTTCGTCATACAATGAACTAATTGACTCCATCTTAATTGCCTGCCCAATGTTTTATAGTACTTACAGTTCAACTCCATACCAGACCCTTTTGTAAGTTACATCAGTAAATGTCAAATGATTATTTATTCCATGTAATAAAATCATTGCTGCAATTGTCTCCAGCATTTATCTTATTCATAGCATCCACTTCACAACAAGTTCAGTATGATGCTCGATTGATTTCACCTGTACATGTCTTACTTTCTAGATTACAGGTATTGTCAATAGTGGGTAGGATTAAGTGTGTGGTATTTCAATTAGCTGGGATAACAACCCCTTCTGTATTAATTGTATGGGGTGCAATCTGAACAATACATGCAATGTGTGCTCACATTGTATTAAAGAAAAATGGGTGGCCATCACAGTCATGCAATTGACCAGGCAAGAGAGCAAAGTAATATACACATAAGGATGTGGATGCAACCAGTATCGATATTCCCTCCATCACCACTTTTCTGTTGTCTGAATCTCTTCAGGCACGAAGCTATCCATGCAAAACAAATCTGGCAATCTTTGCAATCAGGGGCTTCTCAACCAGCTAGAGTCATGCCTGAGCCCCGACTGTCACAGCCAGAACATATCATCACAGCACAACTGATCAGATCAATACCAACATGGCATACTGGCCCAACCAAACCAGTTGGGGATATTCCATTATCACAGGCATACCCTGGTACTGGCTATCTTTCACTGGATAACCAATATTGGACTTGACACCAGACAGACACAGACCGTGTCTACTATGGCTCTGACTGAGCCTCGACCTACTCCTTCGATTACTGGGACTAGGTATAGTGATCTATTTTCTCGATATACCCAGTCCGCAGTGCCACAACCAGAACATTTCATCATGGCACAGACTCTTGGTCCACTTGAATCAGTCCTGGACATTGTCGTTTATACAGACCACAGTACTGTCTATGGTGATCATTCCCTTGATAGCTTGTACAACACTTTGGTACCAGAAGTCAGCCAACCCTGGATCCTAACTCCAGCACTGGTACAACGTTGACCTCTATGCCATCTTCCACAGGGACTGGGTATGGTGTCTTTCTGGTATATAGTCCCAGTGCCCAAACACAGATGACCAGCACCTGGTCACACGAGGTCCAGCCCCAGCTCTATCATGGATGCCCAGTATAACTGTCACTGGATTTAGTGAACCATAATCCAACACTACCCAGCACCAGACCATAGAAGTATAGCGGATTGGCACAAGACAGTCCATCACCAGTCCCACCTCCGTCACAACTCACTACTGGCTATGATGACTCCCCATTCCTGGGCACCTGGTACCCACCTTAGACTTTTGGTGACACTCAACCAAATGGTTGGAGATCACCATGTCCTACTATGGATGGATTACCAGTTCTGTTCACCATCCCTGACACCACTCTTTGCCAACTTAGCCATCACTATCTTTACAGGTTTCCTTGCCACCCCACTCTTATGAGTTCAAAGATACATCCTCGCAAGCACCAGCTTCCATCCTCGATCCAACATTGTCCATCAATGGACTTCAGATTACAGCCTTTATCTTCCAACCTCTTATTCCACACCAGACCGAAGCAGTCAGAAAACAGGCCACCAAAGAGGCTAATCCAGTGACCCAGGACATAATATGAGGTGAAAATGTTACCCTGGCAAATTCTTGCAGAAAACAATGCCATATCCTTGCTTTTTCTGATACTTTAGTTAGGGGGAAGCCTTCAACACTTCACCACAGAATGGGTGAGACCCTGTCCTGAAGACCTGTGGCTCTTGTTAGAAATAAATACTTTCTTCACAAAATGCGCAGTCAAGTTCCTTCATAGCAGAACTGAGTCCTTGTCAACAAATCCGCATTCAAATTAGCCAACCATGATGAATTCAGCTGCTCCACAATGGATGGTCATTTCGCCCCTTGGTCTTCAGTTGGATCTGTTACTTATTTTAAGGAACCATTTTGTATTGAATAGTCAAATGTAGCATTGTAATATGTACATTCTCAAGGCTAACACTTGTTTCTTATTTCAAAGTTCTTCAGGTGGCAACCCAAGCTGGGATCCATTAATTGTGGTCCTCCTTGCAATGATCTGGTTTGTGTTTTTGTGGTTTTAACGCTATTTTTCAGCACATTATAGGCTATACATGGCAGCCAGTATATCTAGTGGAGGATGAATCCGGGATGAACCACCCACCCACCGGAAGCTACTGGCAAGCTTTCTCAAATACCCACGTTAGCCAAGCCCAAGACTCAAACCCACTTGGACAGGGGTAAGATGTCAGTGATCTGTAAAGGCGAGAGGCTTAGACCACTCAGTCACCCAGGGCCCCTGCAACGATTCAGAATGCCAAACTCTCAACCTTCATCTTGCCAGCTACAGATCTGAAAAACAAGCAGCTGACCTTTTAGCACATTTGTTGCTAGAACAAGCCAAAAGATGTGGTGAACATCTTTCTCAGCTTGTGAGGACTGGATTTGTGAGGTAGTGGATGTATTCCTAACATCTGATTGGGCAAGTATTGTTGAAGAAACATTTTTTACTTCAAAAATTGGTTTTCATTGGTACTTGGAGGGAAAGAACACGATCAACAGAGTTCATTTTATTTATATAATCTGTAAAATTTGAGCACAATTTGGGCTAACTGTGGGCCACCAGTTTAAGAAAAATCAGTCTTTTATTTCTCAATTTTTCTGACACAGAAGATTTGCCATTTTCTTGTAAAGTGTGCAACATCTGTCAGGTCCAGTTAATGCCATGTTAGTGTTAAGTCTACTGAACTCGACCTGATCAATGTGTATGTGGAAGACACAAGAGGAAGCGGGTGTGTACTAGTATTGCAAGTAAGTGAGCTCATGGCATTTCAGTCGCAATTATATGAAGTGTTTCTATCCTTTATCAATATGATGACCAGGTTTTTGAAATGTGATTCAACATCTTAAGTCATAGACCTAATGACACTAATTTATAAAAACAAATAAAAGAAATGTAGTATTATTGGCATTTGTACATTTTTCATGTATAATATTTATTTTGAATGTGGTTTTTAATCAGTTGTCAACATTTAGAGGAGTTTGATTGAGAAAAGTGGATCTTGTATGGATTTTGTATAACTTGAGTGTGATAAAGAATTTATATATTGCTTATAAAAATGTAGAATTCTTATGCATATTTGCTTTATTTCATATACAACTTAATAAATATCATGTGTAAAAATTTAGTACATAAAAAAATACAGAAGCAATCTGAGAATGTTGACTCTTATAAAAAAATTGTAAATTCCAACAATTATCATCAGCAAGATGTTATGGTACGACATCATGCAGAAGAGAAAGGGAGTTAATTCAGGTCATCTCAGAGTATCTGGAGAGTCAACATGGCACGACCCCATAAGAATTAAATTTTGGTCTGTATCGTACCTGATTAATGAGGATTAATATAATGATAACAAGTTTGAAGGCCGGATTTTCCATTTAAACACAGTGGATTAAGGGAAAACGTCCTACTGATTCCAACTGAAATATCATTCTTTGTTGATTCTTTAAATTTGGACCAAACATGAAATCTACAAAAAATAGTACCCCACTATAAATAATGAATTCACGGCATAACTAAAATTAAAATAATATAAATAGATATGATCACTCTTGTAAGTTGTATCAAGTTGACACATATTTATCACTTGTAACATTTATGGGATTTGCTAATAAAATGTGAAAGGCATGCAACAGACAATCTGGTTGCATACTTTCTGTATAGTGAAAAGTATGTACCTGGGTTGAGAATTGCATATTCAGGGCATTTTGTGGGCAATGTGCATTATTTAGTCATGTTATACTAACACCATATTAGAAGAGTTCATTAATCAATACCATTTTAGAAAATTCTGAAAATATAGTCCAATCAAAGTATTAAGAATACTGGACAGTTTAGGTAATACAATATTAAACTTGATCAAAGGGATCAAGAGAACTTTCATGATTATCAAATCATATTTCTTTCTATGATTATAAGCAAATGCCAATATCCCTCTATATACATGTAATCTGTATATAATTGTTTCAAGTCTTTTCTGCTCTTTATCTCTTAACTGAAACTTGATTAATAAATTTAAAAAATATTTGGGGAGAAAATATTTAAACAATTACCTTTCACAAGCATTTTCTACTGAAAAGATCCTGTATTGTTTAGAAGTAGTACACAGAAGTGTCAAACTTTATAAAGAGATGTAATCACTCAGAGTCTAATCCATTTCTGCTTAGGATTAAAACAGGCATGTGCAACCGATGGCCATCATACGGGTACATTTAAAAATTGCTATCCAACCCATGCTCTGGAGGAAGTTGCCTGGATTAGAATTTATGTCCTTTCACATAACCTGAATGGCATTTCAAGACCAAGGACAACAGAGCTAAACATAAAAAGTGCATATTATTAAAAGCAAACTATTCTTTGTAACAGAAGAGTAGACAGCATACCATAGGCTATCACTCCAACCCAACAAAAATAATTTTTAGTTACATATTTTATTATTTCCACATAAATCTGTTAAAAGATAAGGCTTTAATATATATGGTATGTTAAAGTCCAAGTGATTTTTGTTTGAGAAAGATTGCGAACATTCAGTTCTACTAGGACTAAGAAGCCATATCTGAGAAACAATAAAAATTGTGACATATCAGTATATGGCAGCCTTATAATACGTGCAGTCTGTTAAAACTGACAGCTATTGCCTTCTCCATGTAACTGGCTACTAAACCATTGATCTAACTGAATTCAGATCCTCCAATCATTCTCCCAGAGGCCTGCAGAGATAAATTCTGGGCAGAGCAGTCATGGGCCCCAAAACTAGTTTCATTTTTTTATATAAAAACCTGTGTACAGTTTTGCATATAAAAACCTGTAGTAATCTACCATAACTTAGACTCTTGCAAGGAACAAATTTTAATATTCACTGCAAAGATTAATTTATTTTTTATCACTTGAGTTGACGGCGAGCCCCTAGAAATAGCCGGGCCCCTAGGCGATTGCCCACCCCCCTCTTGGTGGGCCTGTCCTCCCATTTGTAACACCACTGCATGGCACAAAAAACAGAAGCAGAACTAGAAGAGTTAATTTTAATAGATTTCTAAACATGTGACTGCCAACCACAAATGTCTTCTTAAGAGATTTTGATAATACTCACTCCAGGATATAAGGGTTGTGGAAAATTTTAACATACATGCTATATCTAGAGCATTTTTTACCAACTGTTTGCCGATCTTCAGCACTCCTGTGAGGCAGGCTATCTCCAACATTTTGTGGTAGCAAATAATTTTACTATAATACAATATTAAAAATAATTATTTTTTAATCTTTGGCTTATAAACCAAATGGGTGGGTTTGTTGTCAGCAACATCTCCATTCATGCCCAATTTGTCTAATTTTTGGTTTCCTTATATGAAAATATGTAAGCAATTTGCATTTATAACTGCTGTAAGAAGCCATAGTTATCTGAAGTTTGTTTTCAAGCAAGTGAGGTTATAATATGAATGAATTAAGAGACAAAATATTGTTTGGTACATGTATCAACTCATTTTTATTATTAATAATGCCTGTCACACATAAAAAAGATGATATAAATATATCTAAGGAGTGTCATGGCAGAAAAGTTTCATGTCTAACCTCTAATTCTTGAGAAAGAACTGATAGAACATGTTATTACTGTTAAAAAGAAGTCCCTGCTTGGAAAAAAGGCAGTTTCTGATCGATGACATTAAAAATCATATAATAATTGCAAAGAAACTAATTTTCTATGGTGTTTAATTAACTACATATTAACATAAAGTTGTAATAATGGGGTTGTAAAAGTAAAAGTGGAAATTTATGAGAATATTTAACATAAAGGACTAAAAGCTAACACTGACAAATAAATATTTCTTCTTCTACAATAATTGACATGTTATTGACATACATTTACCGTATATACTTGCTTATAAGTCAGTTCCAACTGCAGACTGCATTGACCCAGAACTGCTGTTTCATAATGTGCCAGCAGATTTGGGTCTACACAGTTTGTTAGCAGTAATCAGTAGCACAAACACAGATCGGTAGATCAGGGTCTATGTTGTTTGCAGCTGGACCTGGCTCATTTGAGAGTATATAACGGTAACCATTGGAGATCACTGTTCACAAATATTTATCTTAGTCAATATTCTGTACATGTTTTCTATCTGGCAATGTGATGAAACATGCAAATCTGAAGACCATTCTTCATTTTTCTTTTGTTTCAGCACATTAGCACATATAATGAGTGATGAGAAGTTCTTCTATGATAAATCTTCATCATCAAAAAGGTCGTCAAAATCTGAAAATATATAAAACATCAAAATTGAGGTTACTCCAAACCCTCCACATTGGTTCTCATAAAATTTATTATCTGTACCTGCTGTAAAGTCCATTTAAAATTCATACAAAGTGCATATTGTTACAGTCATTAAGTATTTTCATCTTAATCAAACTGACTGATGAAGCAACAAAAGAAATTCTATGATCATTCTCCTCAAGTACTAGTAAATCAGAAATGTGTTTATGGAACATGGATACTGTATCACAGTGTTTAAAATGATCTAACCACAAACCTTAAGCAGGGTGTGATGGAGAGACAGAAAGACAGAAGGATGGATGGCCAGAGAGCTGGCTGGACAAGGACAACACTATATATGTCCCTACTACTATCATCATGGGGTAGGGGTGAAACGATACACCTGTGCCGCCGTATCGATACGATTCACGATACACAGCATACGATACGCTACAATATCGATTCTCAGTTTAAAGAATAAGAAGGCAAACGACTAATAATTATTCATGACTGCTGAAGATTAAATTAACTTATATAGGGTAGATATCGTTTTGTATCGATTCTTCACCTCTTGTATCGATACATGTATCGATATGTGTATCGATATGGCAAAAGTATCGATACATCGATATATCGATGAATCGTTTCACCCCTATCATGGGGTATATAAATTGTAAAACAGTTTTACAGCTACCATATTATGCATTGTAAGTGACAATACAGCATAAGCTTCGTCACAATTTACTTATGTCACAAAATGTAATGATTGCAGATAGGATTGAAGAAATTCAATGAACTCTTGAAATGTATGGCATTAGGATTTTTCAAAATGATAGATCAAACCAAAATTACCCTTAGTGTAAACTAATCAAAAAGCAACATTTGTTAACTTGCAGACCAGAAGTAATTTCCTTGGTTTTAATTTGCTGTTTTATGTCACTGCAACACATGAAGCTTATATCATGCCAAGGTAAGTAGAGCAAAGTGTCTTGCTGAAGGACAGATCACAGTAGTTGATCCAGGCTGATCTAATGTTGGGAATTAAACTCACACTTTTCTGGTCATAAGTCCAATGCCTTAACCACTGAGCCACGACAGCTCCTCCAACTTCAATGATAAATGCAATCCAGAAATAGCATTGTTTTGTTTTTAGACAAATTAGTGTCATAAAAGCACAGTAAAATTTATTTCTCAAACTTTCTGAGCTTAGTTCATGTACCGTATATACTCGCATATAAGTTGAGTCAAACTGCAAACAACATTGACCCAGATCTGCTGTTGCATAATGTGCTGGCAGATCAGGGTCTATGTTGTTTGTTCTACTGATTTCTCCTAACAAACTGCATATACCCAGATTTGCCAGTGCATTATGTGCCAGCAGATCTGGGTCTGTACAGTTTGCAGTTGGACTTGACCTGCAAGCAAGTACAGATGGTAATTAAGAAATGAATGATACTGAGAATTAAACACAAGTGTGGATAGGGTCTAAATAAACTAAATCCCTTCACCTATTGATAGTCCTGTACTTGGGCATGGCACATCAAACTAGAGGTCAAAGCGGGCCTGATATCACTCACCTGATAATTGACATACACCAGCATGTAAATGCAACTTGTTTATTAAAAAAATTTCAATCTTGTATTCTAAAATTACTTTTATTAAATATGTTTTAAACCTCTTTCCTACATGTCTAAGAACATAAACTGGTAATTCTGACGAGTCCTTATCATAGGTTACTTCCCTTTCCATTCTCAAACAAGAAATCTGGGTCAGATGGATATTTTCTCTTGAAATTTCTTCTAATGCTATTAATTGCATATGTTATGCAAACAATTGTTTTAAGGTTTCTGTACCTTTTGCATCTTCATCCATATTTGATGGCAAATCAGCATCACTTGTCCAACACTTAAAGACCCCTATACCAGGACATTCTGTGTCAAACCTGATCAAATTCTGTCCAGCAGTTTCTTTTGAAAAGTTGTTTAAATGCTTTCCAACCTTTACAAACATCAGCCATATTTGATAGCAGAACAGCATCATTTGCATAAATCTGAAAGGTGTTTAAGTTAGGACACTTTCTGTAGAATTTGATCAAGTCTGTTATGTGGTGTTTAAGAAGAAGTTGTTAAATGTTTGTCTAATTATAGTAACAGCAGCCATATTTCATGGTATTGACATCATTATATAAACTTAACAGCCCTTCATGCCAGAATGCTTTCTGTGAAATTTCCTCAAAATCTCTTGAGTAGTTTTCGAAAAGAAATTCAAAGGATTTTCCATTTTTAGTAATGGTAGCTATATTAGAAAAAGAATTAGCATCATTTATATAAATGTGAAAGCCCTTGTTACCAGCATGTTTGATGTCAAATTTGGTCAATTTCTGCTAAGCAGTTTCTATGAAGAATTTATTTAAAGTTTTGTCTATATTTAACAAATGGAACCATATTTGATGGTGGATTGACACAATTTGTATAAATTTGAAAAGTCTTTTTGCCAGGATGCTTTCTGTCAAATTTGGTCAAATTCTGTTGAGAGTTGTTTGAGAATACGTCATTTTTAGTTTTTTTCTTCTGTTTTTAGTACTGACAACCATATCTGATGGTGGATCAGCATCATATGTACAAACTGAAAGCCATCTATTCCATGGTGCTTTCTGTCAAATCTGGTCAAATTATGTTGAGCAATTTTTGAAATTCATTTATAGTTTTTTTTCTTCTCTTTTTAGTAATGGTTGCCATATTTGATTGTGAAAAAGCATCATTTGAACAAATGTGAACAAACTTCATGTCAGGATGTTTTTGTCACATTTGATAAATTCTTTTGAACAGTTTTGAGAAGATATAATTTTAAGGTGTTTCTATTTTCAGTTATGGTGATTATATCTGATGATGGATAGGCATCGCTGGAACATACTTGAAAGCCCTTCAAGCCATGATGCCTTCTGTCAAATTTTACCAAATTTTGTTAAGTGGTTTCTGAGAAGAAGTTATTTAAATCTTTGTCTAATTTTAGTAATGGCAGCTATATTTGATCGTGGATCAGCATCATCTGAATTAATATGAAACAGCTTCATGCCAGGATGCATTTCATCAAGTTTGGTCAAATTCTGTGGAGCAGTTTTTTATAAGTCATACAAAGGTTTTTATTTTTTTAGTAAAGGCAGCCAAAATTATAGCGAATCACCATCATCTGAACATATTTGAAACACCTTCATGCCAGGATGCTTACTTTCAAATTTGGTCCAATTCTGTTGAGCAGTTTTTGAGAAGTTTTAAGTAGCAATTGTGAATGGACTACGCACGACAGAGACTGACAACATGATGAACAAAGGAAGACACTATAAGCTTACTTGGCCCAATAAGATACTTTAAACTCCAAAAAGGGCACTTTAAATTTGTATCTCATGCTCAAGAGGGCACCTCATTTCATGGTGAATTGTTGTTCTTGATATAATTATTATTATTGTAAAATTAGGAAATTTTGAGAGTAGTTGACTTTTAAAGTTAAAAAAGCACATGTTTCATATGTATTCCACCCAAAAAGTTGTAGGACTAAAATTCTTGATACAGTCTTACTCAGTATTGATTTTCTTCTCATTTTCATCTTTCCTTAGCAGAAGATACATGTGCAGTAATGCCTTGAAATGCATGGTTAGTAATAATCATTTACATTGACTATAAGTGACATATAAGAAATTTCTTAATTTTACTTAGCTTTATATTTTTTTCTTCATGTGCCCTTTAAATTCCTTGGATGAATTATGATTTCATTTATTAAAGAGCAAGACCTGTGTGTTCACTTGTTCATTAGATGTACCTTTAAAAGCAAATGCTTTAAACAGTCAGAAGCATTTAGTGTACCCTTAGATTTCATTCTTTTGAGAATGTAGTCTACTGCTAAAATGGCAAAATAGATTTCCTATTCGATTTCTAGCTTTAATTTGGAGCAATAAACTACATGAATATCATTAAATTATTAATTGGCAACAATTAAAACTGGTCTGAAACTTTTTGCGAACAACACAGTCTTTCTGATAGGCTTAGATTCAATGTAATGCTATCCCATGTTAATTATTGCAAATTCTTGGATATTAAAGTGGAAAAAATCAGCATATCATTTAGAATTAACAAAACTGACCATTACCCAGACATGGGCTGCAAAAACGATTCATGTCGGAAAAGATAATCCCTTTAATCATATCTACTCAACATCATGTGAAAACATTATCTTGTGAGTGTACACACTGCTGCAAGTAGTTCAATTCCAATATGCAAAGACCTTCTTAAAGCATCACCATGTGGTGTTAATTAGCATTGTTATGCATCATCACCACACAGGTATATTGCTGCTTATGATCATAAAAAATATTGAAATAATTGAGTACATAAGTGACTGTTTACATTCACAGGAAACAAAAAGGGACACAGTGAATAGACACATTGCCTCAAGAAGTTAGAATAAATAAAGACCTCCTTTATCACTGTTTATGCATCACCACGTGGTGTTAATCAGTGGACACAATGAATATCCTACATTATGGACACAGATGTATTGGCGCTTATTACAACAGAAACTAAATTAAGCACATAAGAAGGTGAATTTTTTATTAGTGAGACATGAAAAGGGGCATTTTGCAACTGAAAAAAGGGCAAGTTGTTGGAAAAAAAGCCTGGCAGGATGTAAAATAAAGGCCTGGCACAGAAAAAAAAGACCTGGCATGGGAATAAAACAGTATGGCACAACTCCATCCTAAAATAGGCTGTGGGAAACACTATCAGAATTATGTATTACAGCTGTGTGCGATACTTTCAAAGATTTAAGTTTTATTTAGATGGCAATAGGCCTGAAACAAAGTTGTATCCTTTATTTCCTATAGAATCATTTATCTACTTTCAACTGATGAACTGTTTCATGTGAATTCCTTCTGTGTTGTTCTTTTCTAGGGAATTCATCTCTTGCATGAGCTGGAAGGGGACTACATTTTTATTAAATTTATTAATTGAAAGTGTGTGAAACAAGTTAAGTGTGCTTTATAAACCTTGGATGCAGAAGATATAGTTTATTTTCTGCTCCTGGCTAATTTTTACTTGCAGTGAGCCAAATCAAGGTACAGGTGAATGATGTTTGTATGTATGTCTGTTGGCTCATAGTCTCAGAACTTTTTTCAGCACGAAACTGAAGCTCATGCTCATAATCCACAAATATTTACATTCTATCACTTTAATCTGACAAATTTAACTTTCAAAATTTTCTTCTGTTTGGTTCCTCTACTTGCATATTAAATTTCAACAAAATATTTTTTCTTCATATATCATCCGGTGTTCAAACGTTTTGAGAATACTGAACTGGGTTTTTGTTACCATGCATAGGAAGCATATTCTTTTGACCAAATTTTAAAGTTTAATAAAAGTTTATGGTACAAACAGAATTGCTTTGAGGACTGGCTCACCATTAAAGAAGTCTGCATGGACAGATTTTTCATTTGCAGCCAAATCCATCAGAAGTGCACTAGAACCACCAGCCTGAAATACAAAAATGAACTTAAGGCACTCAGTAGTGAAAAGTTGTGTTCCACAGTATAAGTAATACAAGTTCACTGCACTATTCACACATAAATGAAGTAGTCATTTGTTAAACATACATCTGAATTTGTATTTGCATGTAACTCCAAATTCTCTAGAATTAGAGGTATAACCACACTAATTAAATTCCTTAATATATTTCTATCACATTTCTACATTTTTACTACAAGTGACCATTCCAAAACTGGCTGAATCACACCTGTTTGCTTTGTCATCCTATACAAAAGCCAAGAAAATGAACTCAATAAACATTTTATTTTCTGTTTAGGCTTTGATTCTCCTTTCTATTGAATACATGTAAAATTCAACACCGGTTAGCAAATCTCAAGGAAAATCAGAGAAAAAAATGGTATGATTTTCTTTGGAACTACATAAAGAGTCAATAACAGGTGCTTGACTCATTTAGTGTAGGAGACCTAACTGGCATGTACAGATACATGGATTGGGAGTTTACTTTTTAATTTGTTATGAACTTGGAAAACAATGTACACTTAATCAATAGAGGTGAATCCTACGTAAATGCACATCAGGTGCACTGGCACACCCTAAGAAAGTGTGTATTTGCATTCCAGATTATTATTCACCCACCCCCCACCCCCCTTTCATGTGTAGAGTAATAGTTTATCATGTTCTAAGTTTTGAATATTTCTCTCAAAATGTTTTCAAATTTCAGGAAATATACTGAATAATTACAATACCTGCAGGTAATGATATGTATGATCTGATATGAATGTCCATTTAAATTCCATCAGTAACTTATTAAAGATTATAATTTTTCTGCAATCTAAAACCTTTATAAGTGTGCAAAGTGCACATCTATTCTTATCAATTATGTCAGGTCCCTACTCTGGTTCTGGTGCATACAAAGTTGATAAGGGAAGGGGACAAAATCATGGACAATAGTATTGGAACAAAATGCAGACATAACACATAAAGAGCTCCTTTGGTGAAGGTACTTGATGTCATACCTGCCCCTTAGACATCTTTAATGAGCCAGACATGGATTTAATGCATCCAACCCGAGGGACGACTCAAAGTGGCATGGGTAGTATTCTTCTTTCAGGGGCTGTGATATCACTACTGTTTCTCAAAGACCCATATATGAGGTATTAGCAGAAAGTGCAAAAATTTACTTTAAAATGATGTTAGGTAATGTAGATTCTTATGCATTATACAAAGTTTCAGCTGAAAAAGGAAAATTTTAGAGACCAGATTTTTCTGAGTAAAAAAATCGCCGATACTTGGTTTCAATCTTGGGTCTGGATTTTAGTCTTCCTCTTGTATTAGTTCAGTCAAAATAGCACCTAAAGGGGTTAAGTCAAAGTAGCACCTAAAGGGGTTAAGTCAAAGTAGCACCTAAAGGGGTTAAGTCAAAGTAGCACCTAAAGGGGATAAGCTTTATGAAACTTTTGATAAGTTTGGCATGTGTATAAATAGAGGGAGAAGGAAACTAAAATCATTAACCAAGAAGCAAATATATTTTTAAAAATGTCCAATTTTTACCCTTCTGTGCAAATAGACAAGAAATAGACAATCACAAATGTCTTTTCCACTAGGTCTCATTTCTTTATTAGTTCACTTATCATTGTTTTCATAACTGATATGATCTTGCTTCAATCAGATACAAAAGAGTACACTTATGGTGATGGACATCCTACTGATAAAACAAATGGCAGTACTGAATATTTTATAAATGAAACAGTCCATGAGTGAGTATGGGTAAAAAGATCTGGCTCAAATTTACATATCATGGAATGATTGTTTAGTTGACACTGCGCCATGCTGTTCTTTACTTGTGCCTGGCCATTTTTTTCTCATGACAGGGCGTTCTTTACATAGTGTCAGGCCTTTCTACCAAAAAATTGTCCTTTTTGGTTGTAAAATGCCCCTTTTCATTTCCTATACTGCCATTTTAGCTCTCCATTCTCACAAGGACAAAACTGAAGGATGCACTAAATGCTTCTTCCTGACAGTAGCATTCTTTATAATCTATACATCAAATGATCTAGTGTACACACAGATCCTGCCCTTAAATAAATGAAATTATAGTTCATCTAAGGAATTTAAAGGACGCATGAAAGAAGATAAAATATATAGCCTAAAAAAATTTGGAAATATTTTATATGTCACCTATATTCACATTAAATAATGATTATTATAACTATTGGTATTATGTTAAAAATTGTGCATGTAACTAACCATGCATTAAATTTCCTTTCAAAGCATTAATGCCATGTGTATATTTTGCTAAGGAATGATGAAGAAAAGAAGATAGTTAGTATTGAGAAAGATCATATCAAGGATTTTATCGTGCAACCTTTTGGGTACAATAGATATGAAACACAGGAGTTTTTAAAACTGTACATGTCACCTACTCCCAGAATTTCTGAATTTTACAACAATAACAATAATAATAATAGTAATAATAATAATATTATTATTATTATAATAATTCAGAATAAAATAAGGAGCCCTTTTGATCATGAGATATGTATTTAAAGTCTATTTTTTTAAGGATAATTACCATGCCCTATTTAGATCCTTGGAAAAACACTAAATATAATCAGTAAAGTTTAAGGACAAAATCATTGTGTTGATAGATACAATTAGGAGTAAATCAAAATGAGGTGAACTTGAGTGTACCATCAGGGATGATTTGCCATACGTAAGAAAAAGTTTTCAGACTTTTTTCATTCTCTTTCGAGATTACCTGAATAGGACATCTTTTCATTGGCTTACTGTATTGTAAAAAATGTTTTTATTTTGAGGATGTGTGAAAATTGGCCTTTTCCAACAAGAAAACCATAGATAGCCAAATTTTGGAAATAGAGAATCCATTCTATTTTAGATATGAACATTCTGACTGACCCTGTAATCAATGCTTCAGATTGCTTTTTGTGCTGGTGGGCTGAATGGCCCATTAGCTTTCAAATTTGGGGCCAACTTTCAGAACCATGGGATGGATAGTAAATCTAAGATTGTAATTCCTGAACATTCACACAGAAAATCAGCAACATTTTTTACAAAGTTTAATTACATAAAATTTTCATATGTGAGTATGTTTGTTAAATGTAAGCTTTTTTTTCATACTGAATTACATACATCAATTCACACATACCATTTTAACCTTGCCTTTATTTTTTGGAAAGAAAGGGTTCCAATCACTGATGACTGCATAGTGTACCAACAGATCAAAAACTAGAATGATCACCTGCTTCTACATAAGATCAAGACACTTGGGTTAAATGGAGTCACACATGGCAGATGGAGTTTAACATCAAGAAATGCACCATCATGCAGGTCTCTAGTAAAACATCCAAGAGGCAGTTTATCTACACCATGGAAAGCCAAGCTCTTGATGTTGTGCAGTACCATCCATATCATGGAGTAGAATTAAGTGACAACTGGAAATACAACCTACGTATTACCAACATCACCAACAAAGCTTCAAGTGTGCTGTGATTTCTTAAATGTAATTTCAAGAACTGTCCATCCAAAGTAAAAGAGAGGCTTACTTCAGCTTACTGGAATATGCATCCACCATATGGAACCCTCAACAAAATACCCAGATCAAGTGGATTGAACAGATCCAGAGGAATGCAGCCAGTTTTGTATTAAATAAGCTATACAATATGTACCACCCTAACACCGCTTCTGCCATGATTAGTACCTTGCAATGGCAATCATTACAACAATGGCACATCTACACAGATTTGACCTTATTATACAAAGTCTTCAATATCTTAGTACCTGTACTATGCATCTACCACCCAACCCCAGCATCAGTAAGATCTACAAGATACAGCCGCTCACAGAAGTGCATCATGTACCAGTGTAAGGTCACTGTTTACCAGGATTCATTTTTTCCTCAGACAGTTGCTTACTGGAACCAACTTCCTGAAAGTGCAGTGACAGCTCTCAGCCTGGATGCCTTCAAATCTGCCATCCAGCACATACATGTACCATTTAAGTAGATACAATAACAAAATATTTGTATGCTGTATACATGTTGTTTTATTTTTGTGGTTTTTTTTGGCACACAGGTACCATGTTTTCCTTCGGTAGTTGATACCCGTCAAATGGATTTTTATTGAGTATTGTACTGAAATTGAAGTTCAGTGTTATCTGCCTTTTGACCATTTATGTTATCTGCCTTTTGACCATTTATGTTATCTGCCTTTTGACCATTTATGTTATTTGGTCAATTATGTGGTAAATACTTTATTTTGATTGAAACTTAGCATGGTTCTATCCAAAAATGACTTTTCTGATCATCACAAAGTCCAAAACATTTCGAAGTAATTTTGAAACAACCCCTATCAATATACAAGATAGCACACACACAAATGTCTTTAGATGATAGTGGTAATGTATTCAGACCATACTGAGCAGTGGTGACTGATGTGACTGGTAAGTAACCATAACTTTACAACTACATGTTTACAGAGTCAATTCAAAAGTGTATATGAATGTTTCTGACTTCGTCAACTTTTGGTGAAGTTCGTAGAATTTTTTAAAACATTGACTGTTTCTAGTGAAGTTTGTTAAAACTGTTACCTATTTCTAATTAACATAATGTAATCTAGGTACTATCAACAGCAGTTAGAATTTATTACAATGCATACTTTTTGATGTGCTTATTTGCCTTGGTGTAATGAACAAAGTGGTATGATGAACTATATTAAGTCACAGCAGTATAATATGGCATCCTATTACCATGTCATGTCTATTACCATGGCATTGGAGCATTGCCAAGAACCACTGTCATCATGTGTCACGTATGAATGACCCATCTGTAAACATATACTCAAGAAGTTCTCACAGCCGTCAAGTTTAACAGTTTAAAGAAATACTCTATTCATAGTAAAAAAACCCTTAGATTTCCCTTACATGTACACATTTAAATAAGTCAAGTAATCCCATCCATACCATATCCAATCCCTTTTTTATTCTTTTCATTTGTAAAATCTTGCCAAGCACAGTTGTCAATAAATCCTCTGCTTTACAATTTAAACAGTACAAGAAGAACTGATGACATGACTAAGTTCTTCGATAAATAATTGTTATCTAACTTGTGGGGGAGCCCATTTAGGGTGTATTGTCAAACTTGTGAGTTTCATTTCAGTGTGGCTTTTCGTAGATCAGTAGCATAAAGGCAAGTTAATGAACTCTGTCATTCCTTCAAATTTATAAAAGGTGCTTTCTACACATGGAGCAAACATTTTAAGTTTACAGGGATTGGAGTTAACTACAAATATGCCATGTAATATAACATAAAACAATTGGACATACAAAGCTCTTAATTCAATTTATGAATTTTGAAAATTTGCATTAATGGTGTTGCCTTTACAAAACATTTCCCTAATTGTTGGGTTTTTTTTAATACTTTCATACCATACTAAGGATGGTTACTGTATTTGTCAATTGCTGAGGTAATAGGACATTCTCTTTAGAGCACCTACTGCCAGAGTAGGGAGCTACTAATCACCCCAAGACTCTTGACAAAAGAGTTATCATTCGTGCATCTGATTCCAAGTACTGAATAAGAGCGTTCTGTTACATATGGATAAATGAATACCAAATGTGCTGCAAAGTAATTGAATACTCACTTTTTGTTCATTTATCCGTAAGTATCCAGGCCACACCATAGGGAGGTGCTCTTTCCATGGCCTTTTCTTTTTATTCTTCTTCCTTTTTTTTCTTTTTTTTTTTACCTATATGCTAAGTTTTTTTTAAGGCAGAATTTCTGATTGTTGTGCTAAACATTATCAAATTTCCATTTTCAATGACAAAGATTGACTTAACTGTGTTGCCCTTTGCAGTATCCCATATTCCCCAATCGTTGTAAAATGCACATTTTTTCCTCTATTCCAATCTACTTCCATTCCTTGAGTTATCCACTACTACTTACCTCATTTTTTCCTCTATTCCAACCTACTTATATTCCCTGAGTTATCCACTAACAGAAAACAGTTAGATTTATTGGCATTTGACTGTGTACATGTTCTTTTTGAGTGATTAATTTGTATGCTTCATGAGCAGAATGCCACTGGCCTGATGTGGATGGTTTCACATTGTTAGGAATAATGAAAATGACTGGGTTATCATTAGTTTCAATGTTCTCATCAGTGCTGTCACAATTCATTTCATTTGACATGACAGAGTCATCATTGGTGATTGATGGATCTTGGTGTAGTGTGCCTTTATCAGTGTCAACAATTTCCAGATTTACACTGCATTCATTATGGTACATCACTAACACCATGATAATTATGCACTTTACAGCACGCGCAAAACAAACAAAACAAACACTTTTGATATGGATTAATTTAATTTGCGGTTCATCAATGAACCAGATTAATGCCAGGATAACATCCATTTTGTCAAACAATGACATCCTTCTTGTTTCCCTTTTATGAGTTAATTGGATTAAACTATCATGCAAAATGAATGATAATGAAATTTAAATGTAGTGTCATGTTATTCTGACTTTTACATGTAATTTTTTTCATTGTCAAAAGTAAAGTTCAACATTTAATTTTAAAGGTTACCAGTATCTACAGCATCTGTTTTTGTAGATTATGAAAATAATTTAAGAAATATGTAGCACACTGTGATTGAGATCTATTTAGCATTCTGCTCTGTGTCATACAAAATTGTTTTAAATATGAGCAGTACCTATAACATTTATTCTTACAGATTTTGTGAAGAATTAAAAAAGTTTCAATGTAGCACAACAGAGTTTAGATTTATCATACTGGTCTTTGTCATTAAAAGTTCTAATAGGTTTTGTAAATAAAATCAAAATATAAATAAAATAAATGAGAAATTTATTGTAGCGCCTGGTGATTCTGACTTATTAAGAGTGCCACTCTTTGTCATATAAAATGATTTAAAATATTCCGTAAAGAATTTAAGAAATGTAAATATAGTGCCCTTTGGTTCTGACTTAATCAGCTTACCGCTTTTTGTCATATTAAAGATTATAGAAGAACTTTTAAAGAATTTCAGCAATATTAATATAGCGCACTGTGATTCTGACTTATTAAGTGTACCTCTCTTTGTCATATAAAAGTGGTTTACTTAGAATTTGTTCACTTTTAATTTTCTGTAATACTTGTGTCATTACCTTAACATCCAAGAGAGGGAGAGAGAAAGAGAATGCTGCAAAATTGAAATATTTCATTAAGTCATCGTAAATTTGTCTTACATGAAAATTAATCATATTTCTATTTGATTTTTTTTTTAAAAGAGTTATTTCTTTAAAGTTCTCATATCTCTTACCTGGCCTGAAGATTTCTTTCCCCTTGGCGATTACCAACAAGGGAAAAAACTACCGATCTTTACTAATTTTGTCAACAAAAACTAAAAATAATCAGTTTTTTGTTTTTACTTAATTGTATATATGTATCCTGGGTAGCTGAGTGTGTTTTGGGGTCTCGTGGTCTTTAGACAGTTGGAGTACACCTCGGAATACCCAGCACTTTGGCGGCCCCAATGATTGGAAATCATTCACAGTGACTAATGCCTCAAACATTAAGTACTGGTGCAGATGGATACAAATTAAAAAGTAAGTATAATTAAACTTTTTTGGTTATGTTTTCTAAGTAATAACATGGTAACAGTACGGCCTATACCAAAATTGGAAGGCAATTTCATGATAAGTCATTATATAGCAAAGACATTCTTATTGATAGATTAAATGGTGACCTCCTCTATATCCATGTAAGGCCCTGCTCCCTCAGGGAACATTTCATCAGCAACAATAGCTGGTTTCATCGTAAAGTTGTGTTGTTTTCAAGGATGCTATCACTTTTTCTAATATACATTAAACCGAGTCGAACAGGAACATATAATTTTCATGTCAATGTTAATAAGCTTCTACACAACTTGAATGCGGGTCCTACTAAACACCGCAAAAAGGCATGCAAAGTCAGACAAAGTCTGTTTACTTCTGTTTTATTTGTACATATTTGTATATATTATACTATATTAACTTTGTTTTGACAATATTGTAATTAAAATTTTAAAAGAGCGTGATTTAATGTTGTTTGAAAGTAAAATTGGTATATACGCACCCTTAGTTGTGTCCCTTTATTTCGCGTTGGGACAACGATATAAAACGTTCATTAACGAGTAGATAGAGTGTGACAAAGTCATATAATACAGATAGCGTATGACAAAGGCAGACTCAATGTGACAAAGCCAGATTTAATAATTTGATATAATGATTATCTTATTGAGAGACACATATTAATATTATGAAAGTAATATAAAATACATGAGTTTAATATAAGTTACTTGAATATAGTATGCCAAAGTAATGTAATAAACTTAAGATATCGTATGACAAAGACAGATTCATTGTGACAAAGTAAGATGTACTAATGCTTTAATATTATAAAGTCAGTACTATCAAAATCGGCTGATTATACAAAGTATTATATTTCATTTAATTTTGCATATGTATTCTTTTAAATTATGTGACAATTAAATATTTTATTAACATTCATAATCTTATATTCGTGATGTAACTTTTATCTGAACACGAGATTTTCGAAATTTAAGATTACCACACCTCACAGTATATCACTGTTCACACGGGCTGCATGAATTCACTTGCTTCGTGTCTTTGTAGACCTGCATCGTGTCCTTTGATTTGGCTTCTTGGCTAGCTTTGGGTCCTTGTATACAGTGTATTTTCCATCCCCGAAGATGTCAATCCTGAAACACTTGTAGTGCTTGCACTTAGGAATTTGCTGAAGAGTTGCTGTTTCTCTTCTTCTGTCTTCGAGGTCCATGAAAGTTTGGTAATCTTAAATTTCGAAAATCGCGTGTTCAGATAAAAGTTACCCGTCCCGTATAATGCCCTTCTTAAGTCCATCATCTCTACTTTAACTATTTCGAATATCTTTTCAACCAGTTCGTCGGTTTTTCTGGGCTCCCAGTTAAGTTTACTTTTAGTCTGTGGTTCATGCTTTCGGTGTTGTTGTTTGTCCAAAGTTGGTCTTCGTCGCTGGAAATAACGTGGTTCGCCAATTTGTCCGCAACATGCCTAACGTAAGACTGTAGGAAGTCACTATGACGTTGTTCTTCAAGATTGTTTTTAAGTTTGATGTTTCGCTCATCAAAGGTCGCAGAGTCGGTTTCCGTTGTAACGCCGTTTGCTCCGAAAAGCATGTCAACAATTTCCTTTCTATCAATGGTACTCTTTTGGGATCTTGTCGGTCATTTGTCGAAGTATATTGTCTTTTAGGTGTTTTGAACACAGTTGTCTTGAGCAGCCCGGAAATACCATGTCTATGGAATTGATCATTGCCCGTTCGTCGTCAGTTCCCAGGATCATTTCAATGTTTTTAATTTCCATGCCAAGCACCCCTCTCAAATGTGAAAAAAATCTGAAATAATTCTGCTGGCGGCCATCCCAATGAAGCATGAGTGGGCCCAGAAGTATTGGCACATATCCAGTTCCCTTGCGCAGTACCTTGTTAGATTTGTATACCGTGGTTGTGACAAAACAATTTCCTAGTGAAAATGTTCTATAGATGCCCACCACACCTTCTTTAGATGACAAAAACGACTTCAAGTCCAGTATTTGTTCATTAATGTAGCATATTACTGAGGGTAAGGGATTGTCTCTAGAATGAATAATTTCAGCTACATACGGATGCTTATCGCTTAACATTCGTATAACATTCAAAAGTTCGTCAGCAACGTTCTTCAAACCTACTCCACCTCTTTTTTCCGCCTTCACGCGAGCCTTAGCATTCTGACACTGTCAGATATCGCGTGGATAATTTCTTGATTCATTCTTTGTGGGGTCGGTAAGTTTTCCATACACCTCACTGGGTTTGTTATGTTGAACCTCTATCCAAATCCTTAGAAGATTTTGTGGATTGGTTCGTTCGTATGTTTCCGTGCATATTTTGGCATTACCGTGTGGCACTTCCGATATAGCATACTGTCCAGTATACTCGACAATGGCAACATTTCTGCTGAATGAACCGTCAACGTATGTAAGCCGCTTTCTATAAGATGGTTGGCGTTTTAATGATGTGTAGTACCTGTACCAATTTTACTTTATTATGAAAGTCATATCTGTGTGCTGCTTGGTGCGCAGCCTTTCATTAAGGTAATCGAGATGTTCAGTGTGCTTGCGGTAGTACTCGGCTTGCGCAGCTTGGAGTTCTTCCAGCGCCTTGTCGTGGCGGGCGCGTTCGGTATCAGCATCTTTTCGGTTTAACATAAAAAATAGGTAGTTTGAACCGGTGAACGCGATGACATTAACACCAGCCCCTCCGAGAACGAAATCAACAGAGGCTATTATGTTGACTTGATGATATTGTGAGGAATGATGCCTTGTTTAACTAACATGTCCTGTGTCTGGAGGCTCAGCGCTACGGTGTCTATGACCTTTGCACCGTCTTCGAGATCGAGTTTGCCCAGGTCGGCTGGTTTCATCTTCATGATTTTTTATCAATCATCGAATACCCTTACAGTAAGGTGGCTAAGTACGGCCCCGTAGAAAATGAGATTGCAGAGGTCCTTGGCGTACGTGGTGTAGACATCTTCCACGGATTTTAACATGTTTATGTTTGCACACACTACTATTCCATATGAAAATGTGCGTCCTATGTCTAATAGATGTTTGTCCCCAGACGTTGCTTTTCTGGTCTGCTCTTGCACTCGCACTTGTGCTGCCGGAGTGCCGGATGAGGTGTAAAGGCCAGCTACCAAAAGCCAGGCCACCCCAGAGAACATAATATGGCATTGCTTCTGCTGCTCTGCCGGAGCGTTGTTTCATTATGTCGGCAAGTCTTTTCCCAGCAGCAACTCTACCTGGGTGTTTAACGTTGGTTATTTGTGCCACTTCCTGAGCTGGTTTCACAGTGGGTTACGGTTACGCATTCTTCATTGGTTGTGCTTGTAGTTTCTTGTTGTTTTTTCTCCAAATGGACATGCCTATATGTAATCATACCAGCTGCACTTGGTACTAGTACCTCACCGTACCTAAAGAAAAAAGTGCTGATATTTGCCAAAAACGTCTGGGTGATTGGATCCTTTTGAAAGCCACTCGCAAGACGTTCTCGGTTATCTATTGGCAAAAAGTGGTTTACAACTTCTGTGTACAGCCCGATCAAAGACGACCCCAGCGAAGCGGTCACCCTAGCCCCAAGATTAGCTTTGTATCTTTGCTTCATCGCTCATTGCAAGAGGTCGGCCTATGTATTCTTTCGCTGCGACAGAAGCCACTAACTCAGACAGGCGGTCACGCTGCTGTGCTCATGTTGATTTGACATAGCATACGACGGATAGATCGCGTGAGCGACGTTAGCCGGCTTGTTTGTTTCTGAAATCAACCCATATGGTATCTCATCAAAATCCATATCACTTACAGCAACCACCATTGTTCTTACGAAGTTCTGGATATAGTTGGTTAACTCTGAGTAACTTATAGATAATATAGGTTAACATCCTTAGCGTTATGGTGTGACTGGAGGCGTTCAAAATATGAAACGACCACAATACACTATCGGGACTTGGACAAATTAGTAGGACACTGGTGCATCGGAGTAAATTGCCAAAAAACTCTCCTTTCTGAGAAACTCATAGGCCTCTGCTTGACGCTTGGCTTCAATGATATTATGTTCTTTTAGTGTGTCCCTAAATGAATCTTTGTCTTTTCAGTAGAAAAGGCCTATCCACGGGGTCTGCTCTCGGGAGTCAAGTGCAACGGTGTTTTACTTTTGTGTTACAACCCACACGCTAATGTCTGCATGACGGCTGACATAGACGATCTTTGTAAGTGCTGTTTCGTTCTCCAGGACGCCAGAAAGAAAGGCGCAGTCGTGAAGTAGAAAAAGCGTGATGGTTTCCTCGAACCTTTTAGCTAATGCACTAAGGAGGTCATCCAGATCATAGTCCTCAGGGTTGACCAGAAATACTCCCGCGTCTTTTTTTTTTCGCCGCGCCCCACGGCTTGTCACATTGTTCAGGCGTATAGTAGGGCAGATGATGACTATAAAATGAAAGTGGCCCTTATATGCTGATTCGATCAGTTCGTTGGCAAATAGTAACTTGCCGCAGCCGCGGAGGACGACGATCATGGCGAAGTGTAGCTGCAAGTTATCAAATATCACATTGCACTTGTGGGGACTAGTAAATGTTCGACACGAATTGTCCATTCTGTACGTTGAGTTGCGCATCCATGACGACATATATGTACACATTCACACGCCTGCCGCTTGGAACTGTTTTTTTTTTTTTTTCTCAATCTGCAGCGTTACTCCATCGCGTGCGTTTTCGAAATGTCTTCCATACCCGTGGAGCGTGTGGTCTTCTATTGACCGGTTTTGGTAGAAGGCGTCAATGCGAACCGTGTCCTTGATAGACTCCCTCATCATTATATTTAGGGCCTCTTCTCACTGCTGGTACCTCCGCTGCCTCTGGGTATAGATCTGGTTTGGGACGTCCTTGATCGTCACCGACACCTTCTTAGTAAGGAGATTGTAGAATAATTATACATATCATGCGCAAATGCAGCACTTGTCACCGCATCCTTAACGAGCAAAACAATCGCCTTCATGCTTTTTGCTGGAGTGTTTAGGTTGATGTTCCACACGGGGTCTTTCTTGTGTATCGCCACTTTTCCCATGTGCTGCTGCTTGATCCTGCGTGTGTATTCTGTGTGTGTCACAACGTTCTACTACAGAGAGATGTTATGTATGATGTTTATATAATATTATAAATATTTTAGGAAATTATAAATATTTCTTCACTTTAATATTTGCTTAAATCTTAATGTTATCAGGAAAAACATGTTTAACTAGTGTCCTTGAATTAGGTTGTTTTGATCAATATGTTTTCTCAATTTGAAGGTCAAGGTTGAATTTTTGTTTATAAGTAAAAATTCCATTAAGATGACTCATGTTCTAGAACATTCTGTCATGTGACCAATCTTTATATATACCATGTTTGGTGGACATTTATTCAGTTTTGACATTACCATCAGTCTTGTAAAGAGCTATTACAGTTGTGAAAATTCATTCCAAATTCTAAGAGAGGAATTATTTTAAATATTCATTGGATTATAACAGTGCTCACAAACTTTTGGATTTTGGATTTTTAATTGATGATTTTGGAATTTAAGTGAACTTATTCAGATATTTTGGAATACTTCATTTTGACATCAGCACATCAAGATTACTAGTACATCAGGACTTTGGTGACCATTAGCACATCATAACATTCAAGGACACAGCCGTGAATTCGGAACATTCTATATTTAGGACTTGTGATTAGAACAATCATTCTTATTGGATTATTAGGATTTCAAAACAGATTACTGTAAGTGACTTTTTGATTTTTCATTTTAATTATCTAGTAATAAATTGCTTGTTGATTTTTTACATGATTTGTTGGTTTCACTTTCTTTCTGTTACATTTTTCTTAGACCATAGAGTCGTAACAGAAATTGGGGGCTCGTCGTTCCGGGATTGAATTTCTTTAAAGCATATTAGAGATATTAAATTTATCTTTGAAATTCATATTGATTTTGTCTCTGAATTCTTTTTGTCTTTGGCAAAGATTTTTAAATAGAGAATTTGTTTTGTGTGAAACCAACAAGCATTTACAATGGCATCTAATGTTCAGAATTTCATTTCAAAACCTACCCAGGAAGGGTTAGAGTGTATGAGAAAGGATGAGTTGCTCGAGCTTGCCAGAAAATACAGTCTATCTGAGGCAAAAGTATCATTGACAAAACAGGAGATAAAGATTATTTTGATTCAGTATTTAGTAGGAAAGGGAATTTTTGAAAATAGTGCTTTAAGTTTGAAGAGAAAGCCTGTATCTGGTTCTGACAGGAAATTAAGGGAATTAGAGTTAAAGAACCAGATGGATTTAGAATTGGCAAAGCTTCAGATTCAGAGAGAGAGAGAGAGAGAGAGAGAGAGAGAGAAAGAAGAGAGGCAGATACAGATGGAGAGAGAGAAAGAAGAGAGGCAGATACAGATGGAGAGAGAGAAAGAAGAGAGGCAGCTACAAATGCAGAAGGAAGAGAGGCAGATACAAATGCAGAAGGAAGAGAGGCAAATACAAATGCAGATGCAAAGAGAAGAAAGGGAAATGCAATTTAAATTAAGAGAATTAGAACTGGCAAACAGAGCACACTCCACTCCTTTAAACACAAGTCCAGGTTTTGATGTTACTAGATATATTAGGTTAGTACCCCGTTTTCAGGAAAAAGAAGTAGATAAATACTTTCTTCATTTCGAGAAAATAGCTGAAAACTTGAAATGGCCCAGAGAGCATTGGACTTTGTTATTACAAAGTGTACTAATTGGCAAAGCTCGTGAAGTGTACATTTCACTGTCAGTACAACAAAGCACTGATTATGATGTGGTTAAGGAGTACATCTTGAAAGCTTATGAGTTGGTACCAGAGGCATATCGACAAAGGTTTAGGAATTGTAGAAAAGAAACTGGACAAACTCATGTCGAATTTGCAAGGGATAAAGAACAACTATTTGATAGGTGGTGCTCAGCCAAGAAAGTTGATCAAGCTTATGATAACCTCAGACAGCTCGTATTAATTGAAGAGTTCAAGATGTGCATCCATAGTGATGTTAAAACCTATCTTGACGAGCAGAATGTGGAAACTTTGGAAAATGCTGCTCGTATGGCTGATGATTATTCCTTGACTCACAAAATTTCATTTGGTAATAAATCGTCCTCTCAGCAGTTTTCTGGTAAAAAACCATTTCAATCTCATTCGAGTACTTCCAAATTTCACAACAGCACAACTGTTAGGAATCAAACATCTGATAAGACTGATCAGAAATCCTTATCTCTTCCTACGTGCACTTATTGTAAAACGAAAGGGCACGTTATTTCTGATTGCTTCAAGTTGAAAAATAAGCAACAGAGAAAAGACAGAGCTTTTCCAAATGCTCTTATTTCTACGAGGTCAAGGTCACGGTCTTGTATTGAAAGCAATACATTTGTTGGGTCAAACAAACCCCAGTCTGATTCTATTTTGGAGGCTTATGAACCATTCATGTCAGAAGGTTCTATATCACTTATTGGTGATTCTGCCAAGCCTATCCCAATTAAAATATTAAGGGACACTGGAGCTTCTCAGAGTCTTTTATTATCAGGTACTTTGCCTTTGTTTGAGGAGTCTTCTTCAAGTGAAAGTGTTCTTGTTCAGGGAGTAGAGTGCGGCTTTGTAAATGTTCCTCTTCATTGTGTAAATTTGGCATCAGACTTAGTTTCTGGACCTGTGACTGTTGGGGCAGTGACTTCTTTACCCATAGAGGGTGTTCATTTATTACTAGGCAATGACCTAGCTGGAGATAAGGTTGTGGTTAATCCACTTGTAACTGACAAGCCTTGTTTGGATCAGAAAGTTGATCCTGTCGAAACTGAAATCCCTGATTTGTACCCTGCTTGTGCAGTTACTAGAGCTATGGCAAAAAGAGCTCTTGAGAGTGATGTTGATCAGGATATTATTCCTTTAGCTGACACATGTATTGGTCAGTCTTTTGATGAGGTCACTTTTTCCTCAGGTATTGATCAATCAAATGGTATTGATCACAGTGATCCTCTTTTGGCAACTCATTCTCTTTGTCCTACTCAGGGTGACAAACGACAATCTCTTGTCGTTGAACAGGAGCAAGATCCCGAGATATCTTGTTTGTTTCAGAGGGCTATTAGTGAAACTGAAGCCACACAAGTTCCAGTGTGTTACTTTGTGAAAAATGGGGTCCTTATGAGGAAATGGAGACCACCTGATGTACCCGCTGGTGACGAGTGGTCAGTGAGATATCAAATTGTTGTTCCTAAGTCATATCGACAGGAAATTCTTAATTTAGCCCATGAAACTCCTTTGGCTGGTCATTTAGGAGTCAGTAAGACTTATCACACGATCTTGAATAATTTTTATTGGCCAAAACTTAAATGTAATGTTTCTAAATACTGCAGATCTTGTCACACTTGTCAAATGGTAGGAAAACCCAATCAGAAGATACCTAAGGCTCATTTACAACCTATTCCTGCATTTGATAAACCATTTAGTAGAATAATGGTAGACTGTGTTGGTCCTTTACCTAAAACCAAGTCAGGCAACCAATACTTGTTGACCATCATGTGTGCATCTACAAGATTTCCAGAGGCAATTCCTCTGAGAAATATAAAAACTAAAACTATTGTGAAAGCTTTGGTGAAGTTTTTTACACTTGTTGGCCTTCCCAAATCTGTCCAGTCGGATCAAGGGTCAAATTTTATGTCTGGAATTTTCCAACAAGTTATGCATGAATTAGGCATCCAACAGTTTAAATCTTCTGCCTATCACCCTGAAAGTCAAGGTGCTTTGGAAAGATTTCATCAAACTTTGAAGAATATGATTCGATCATATTGCTTTGATACAGAAAAGGATTGGGATGAGGGTGTTCATTTGTTGTTGTTTGCTGTTAGGGAATCAGTTCAAGAGTCGTTGGGTTTTAGTCCCTTTGAACTAGTTTTTGGTCATACTGTCCGTGGACCATTGAAATTATTGAAAGAGAAACTTCTTTCAAATGAAGACTCAAAGATTAATCTTCTTGATTATGTTTCTGATTTCAAATACAAGTTGTCAAAGGCCTGTGAAGTAGCAAGAACTAATCTTCACAATACCCAGTCAAAAATGAAATTAAGGTATGACAGAAATTCACAGGAAAGGAGTTTTAAACCTGGTGACAAAGTTCTGGCTCTCTTTCCCATACCTCAAAATCCTCTTCAGGCTAAATTTTATGGTCCTTATACCGTTGAAAAGAAAGTAAATGACTTAAATTATATCATTAACACTCCTGGGAGACGGAAACAGAAACAACTTTGTCATATAAATATGTTAAAGGAATATTTTGACAGAGATAGCCCAGCTAATTATTCTGTTAGTTTAGTTGTACCTGTCCCACACAGTGAAGATATCAACGATGGAGTACGATCAGACTATAGTGACTCTGGTATAACCAATCTTCGGAATTCAGAAATATTGAACAACCTAGACCAGAAACTTTCACATCTACAACAACAGGAAAGAAATGAACTAAAACAGCTATTACATGACTATGAGCACTTGTTTCCTGATGTTCCAACACGAACAAGTAAAATTTATCATGACGTTGACATTGTAGATTCTGCGCCTGTGAAACAGCATCCTTATAGGATGAATCCTCTCAAACAGAACTATCTGAAGAAAGAAATTCAGTATTTACTGGAGAATGATTTCATAGAACCAAGTCAAAGTAACTGGAGTTCACCATGTATTCTTGTTCCCAAGCCAGATAATACATTCCGTATGTGTACTGACTATAGAAAAGTCAACAGTGTCACCAAAACTGATTCATTTCCAATCCCAAGAATGGACGATTGCATTGATAAAATTGGAAATGCGGAATATGTCACCAAGTTTGACCTTTTAAAAGGATTCTGGCAAATTCCACTGACGGAAAGGGCAAAAGAAATTTCAACATTTGTAACTCCAGATGGACTTTATCAATATAAAGTCATGCCGTTTGGAATGAAAAATTCGCCTGCAACGTTTCAACGTCTGATGAACATGATAACATTTGGTCTTGATAATTGTGACGCTTATATCGATGACGTCATTATCTACAACAACACCTGGGAAGATCATTTGGAAACCATTCGAAAATTCTTCGATCGACTCAGCGATGTGAATCTGACAATTAATTTGAGCAAAAGTGAGTTTTGCCATGCTTGTGTCACATTTTTAGGACATATTGTGGGACAAGGTCAAGTTAAACCTATAAAAGCTAAGGTCAAAGCTATCTCTGAATTTCAAGTTCCAATTTGTAAAAAGCAACTGATGCGATTTCTAGGTATGGCTGGATATTATCGGAAATTTTGTTCCAATTTTTCCAAAATTGCTGAACCTTTGACAAGTTTATTGAGTAAGAAAACCAAATTTTATTGGTCTGACAAGTGTCAGGAATCTTTTGACAAGTTAAAGGCCATGCTTAAGAATGCACCAGTTCTTTCTGCACCAAATTTCAGCCAATCATTTAAATTATCTGTTGATGCAAGTGATGTAGGGGTTGGTGGAGTATTGATTCAGGAAGACAAAAGTGGTGTGGATCACCCTGTGTGTTATTTTTCTAAAAAACTAAACAAGCACCAGAAAAATTATTCCACAATTGAGAAGGAATGTTTGGCTTTGATATTGGCTTTACAGCATTTTGAAGTGTATGTCACCTCAGCTCTTTCTCCAATTATTGTGTACAGTGATCACAATCCCCTTACTTTCATCAACAAAATGAAAGATAAAAATCGGAGATTGTTGAGATGGAGTTTGATATTGCAGGAATATAACATTGACATCAAACACATCAGGGGAAAAGACAATGTGATTGCAGATGCACTCTCACGTGCCTAGAAATGTAATATTGCTTGATGTAATTAAGTCCAGTATCATAAAACATGTTCTTATGTAATTTTGGTTATTATAGTATTAGATGTATATTCAAAAGAAAGCTTTATTATATAAATCTTTCTTTTTCTTTATGAGGGGAGGTGTTATGTATGATATTTATAAAATATTATAAATATTTTAGGAAATTATAAATATTTCTTCACTTTAATATTTGCTTAAATCTTAATGTTATCAGGAAAAACATGTTTAACTAGTGTCCTTGAATTAGGTTGTTTGATCAATATGTTTTCTCAATTTGAAGGTCAAGGTTGAATTTTTGTTTACAAGTAAAATTCCATTAAGATGACTCATGTTCTAGAACATTCTGTCATGTGACCAATCTTTATATATGCCATGTTTGGTGGACATTTATTCAGTTTTGACATTACCATCAGTCTTGTAAAGAGCTATTACAGTTGTGAAAATTCATTCCAAATTCTAAGAGAGGAATTATTTTAAATATTCATTGGATTATAACAGTGCTCATAAACTTTTGGATTTTGGATTTTTAATTGATGATTTTGGAATTTAAGTGAACTTATTCAGATATTTTGGAATACTTCATTTTGACATCAGCACATCAAGATTACTAGTACATCAGGACTTTGGAGACCATTAGCACATCATAACATTCAAGGACACAGCCGTGAATTCGGAACATTCTATATTTAGGACTTGTGATTAGAACAATCATTCTTATTGGATTATTAGGATTTCAAAACAGATTACTGTAAGTGACTTTTTGATTTTTCATTTTAATTATCTAGTAATAAATTGCTTGTTGATTTTTTACATGATTTGTTGGTTTCACTTTCTTTCTGTTACATTTTTCTTAGACCATAGAGTCGTAACAGAGATACCACTGATGGTGTAGTTGTTAAACGCCAGCTCAAGGAGAGTCGGGTAGAAAGACCAGATTGGTAGTTTGGCATGCGATCGCTCAGCAGCTCGAAGTCGAGCGGCACGTGGAAGCGTTTCCCAAAAGAAGCAGCGACAGACGCAGTGGGCCGGGTATCAGCGACGGCATTGCCAGCGCCTACCTATGGCGGCAGTGTTGGTTTTTTATATACGGTTGGTGTTTTGTATACCCGGATAGACTGTGTTAGCCGCTTTTTGGCCGTCAGGCAGAGATCCTTGTAGACTTCCCAAACATTGCATCATTAATACAGGTCATTTCGTTCCCCTCAAGCTTTACACTCATTTTTTTTATCAATGGGACGGCTGAAGTTTTTTAAGATTGTAAGATTGGCTTTCGGCACTGCTGCGCCGCCGCTCAAAGTAATTGTGAATGCCAGCCTAGCAGTGCCGGGCACAATGACATCGTTACTGCCGAGGTTTGGAAATCTGACGTCAAGCAGCTGATTTATATATATGCTGCTCGAGTTATTAGTCACAACGACAATGCTTCGGATATCGAGTCTTTTTTCCGTATTGAGACGTGCTTTAGCAAGCTTGGGTGCTTTTGGAGTTCACGTGTCCATCCTTTAATATGTTAAGACTTTTTGAGACCCGTCGTTGAACTGTCCGCTCTTGAGCAGTCAAATCATGCCGTAGAAACTGCATTGACCGACTTTGGTGGTCGTGAAAACAATGATCTTTCTGAGGAAGATGAAACAACATCGGCCAATAAAGGCAATGAGGCAGAAGAACTACAGATGGAAACCCCTTCTTGGTCCCTACACCCTGACCTGAACCCAGCATCGCAAAAGAATAGGTAAAAAAGCAACTACAGGGGCTGGCGGAGATGCTGAAAACGCTCGCAAAAAAGCCCTGGGCAGCGCTGCCCCCAGCATTATTGGTACCGTTGTGTCATTGCTGCTAAGATCATCCGGTGGTATCGTCGGTGCCTGGCCGAGCATCTATTTGCGCTCGTCGTCGCGATTGTAGTCACGATCGTTACCGCTCTCCGCGTTCACATTAGCACGCACAGGCAGCAGCGCGAGCGCGAAGACAGTGCTGGGCAGGATACTCGTCGTTCAACAGTGGAGAAACCAGATGGCCACAAGCCCCGACGAAATCCCAGCCACTCGTGCTGGGTAGCCTTGTCGCATTAACATCGGCGTTAATGCCCAGATTCAAGTCGTCGGCTGCCACAAAAATGTTTGTTTTTATACACTTCATAAGTGCCAATGAGAAGCTCCATGTCGCTTGGAATCATGTAGAAGGACCCCCCCCCCCCCCAATGAAGTAATCTGGCTTGCTCTTGGCCTAATGAAGCACGTGGTGGTAATCAACACGTCGGGGTTGAGCAATAGTTCGCGGATGCTTGCTCTCTCCGTATGATTGAAAACCATAGACAACTCCATATTTAGCATCGCTATTGAAGCAAAATACTTGTGGCAATACCATCGCTCCATCATTCTGACAATATATGTCAATGTTATATTCACTAATCCTCTAGTTGACCCGGTGACTGTAGAACAGGTATCCTGGTACCCGTGTTGAGCTCCAAGATATTTCGTTTAGCCCGGGATAGTACAACGTTTCGGGTGCGCTTGGTAAAAATTACTTTCACGTGTAATGATTTCCCGCCCCCTACCCCCCCCCCCCCCTCCCCCCGCGACCATCACAGTTTCTAATGGGTATTACAACATAAGTACGCTGGAAAATGTAATTCAGTCTGCCTGTTCCTGGAATGTCTGTGGCCTATAACATAGCGACCGGGCGGGCCAGCATCACACTTGAAACAAGATTTGGTAAGAGGATTTAAATTGAGAATTTGGTGTAACTGAGTTATAATCCTTGTTTGTTTTGGAACGTCTCCTTCATTTGCATAAAATTTAATTTCCATTCAATAACATTGGAAGGACTTCATGGATTGAAACTAAATTTGGTTTGAAGACCTATATGTTGGGAGTTATGGCTCCTGTTTGACTTGGGACTTTGCCTTTCAATTGCAGTTTCATTTATAATGATTGACTTTTGAAGGACTTCATGTATTCAAACCGAATTGGGTATGTCACTTTACATTATCAAGACCTGTATCAAGTTTGTTTGTCACTATTTCAATGAAATATTAAGCATTACAGTCCTCTTTTTGAGTTTAAACTTTGGCCCTTCATCATATTCGCTATAACTCCTATTCTACTTAACCAACTGAATTGCTCTGTGTGGAATCTTGTGCTGAATATTTGTTGCACACCAAGTCTGGGTCTCTGTGACTTGCTTTTCTGTGGCAAAAAGTGTTGTCCAGGCTCAAATTTCAATTCCATCTGGTCTGGTCTGTTGCCACCAAACTTACATGAGAAGTGCATGTTGGGTTGGACATGTCACCAGAATTTATTTGGAATTCTTCAAAATCCTGTCCTTCCTTCCTGTTCAAGCTGCAACTCCAATACTACTTCACCTATTGACATCAAACTCACACTGCTTGTCCATCTTGGGATAAACATGTGTCACTCATCAAAACTGGGTTGCTCTGACCTACTTTCAAGGATTAATTTGAAATTGGTTAAAAATAATGTTCATGCTTTAATTCTGGCACCGTTTCATCTATTGCCACCAGGCTTTTAATAAGGGTGCATTTAGGATGGACATGTGTCACACACAACAAAACTCACTGAGATCCAATTCTTATCACACTTGTCTGTCCATTATCAGTACAGTATTTTGTTAACAATTGCTTGTTACCAGTCTGGAGTCTATATATCTGATCCAGTTTCAGTCAGAATTGGAATATAGGTTTATATGATCAAAATCTCAGATGAGTTCAGTAATGAGTGAGATCCATGCATGTTGATCAAGTGGTCTTGCATCTGATTGGCAGAACTTGTTAACACTCTGTAAGCCATATGTTTGATCTAATTTTGATCAAACTTGAAATATGACTTATATCATCAAGATCTTGGATGGGTTCAAATAAAGGGCAAGATCCACACATGAATGGGTTATCTTGCATCTGATTGGCTCACCTTTTTGTCACTCTATAGGCTAGATTTATGATCTGATTTTGGTCAAACTTGGAATATATGTTTATATTATCAAGATCTCAGATAAGTTTGATAATGAGTGAGATTGACACATACTAATGAGGTGATACTGCATCTGAATGTAGGGGTGAAAGGATACACCTGTGCCGCGTATCGATACCATTGACGATACACAGCCTACGATACAATACATTATCGATACACATATCAACTTGATGGTCTTTTCATCTTTAGAAGGTCTTTCAGTGGTAGGGTTGTGCCGTTTTATATGTGTTGACATATGGGTTGTATTTCTAGTATGCAGATTACAGACAGAGACAGATTTAGCATCTGTTCATATGCCATTTTCATCCTTGACAAGATAAAAAAAAAAGTACATCCAAACAGACAACATATTAGTTGTTAGTGATTTTAATTGAATCATTTAGGCCATTTGAGGCTACTCCATTTGATCGGATCCAGAACTCATCTTGGTAACCACACCCTTTCTTTTTTTTTCTTTTTTTTTTTTTTGCATTGCATGAATGCTTTTAAAACATCTTATTATCAATTTCATATCTTCACTTAAATTTGAAAGACATGACGGTGTTATCTTCAACACAGAAGAAATAGTGCAATTTCCACCTGCAAGGAAAATCTTATCTAGAGCAAGTCCAGGTGTGGGAGTGGAGATGACTAACAACCAAAATCTATCACATTGTTCTTCCTGCAGATGTAAAACAACTGCCGCGGCCACAGGCACCCGTTTCTGTTAGTGAAAAGGAAAACTATTGACAATGCCCACTCTCCTTCTATACAAAATTAACAAATTAACACAAGGTGACAAACCTGCACGGTTTAAAATCTGCCTCCTTGCTGATTCTGTGCTAATTTTATTTACTCTGATGGCACATTTAGTCACTGATTACCTATATCAGTGTAAGAGGAAACATTCCAAACTTGTGATCCATGTGCGACTTTAGTAATTTACAGATCATTTAATAACCATTTTGAACGAAGTTTCTCTGTTGCTTTGTATCTAACTGGATTGAGTTTCGATGCCAATACTTCCGGTGTGTCACGCAGTGAATAAGCAGCAGTCAATTCTGATTGGTGGTTATTGTTTACCCTGTACTGCAATAAACAATAACCACCAATCCGAATCTAATGTAACATATTTCAATGAGTGACACACCGGAAGTGTAGCCTTTAAATTTGATCCATATAGACAAGATACGAAGCAACAGAGAAACTTCGCGTAAAAGTAGTTATTAAATGATCAGTAAAGTACTTAAATCATACATGGGGAACAAATTTGGAAAGTCTCCTTTACGTTGATATATATTATCAGTGGCTGAACATGCTGATGGGATAAAATAATTAACATGTAATCGGCGAAAAGGAGGGGGGACACATTCGAACCACGTAACCTTGTGTTAATTTGCAAATGGTGAGTGGGTGTTTTCAACAGTTTTTGTTGTGTTTTTTTTTCTTTCTTTCTTTTCTTAATGACAAACATTAGTGAACGTGCTTGCAACGGCCGTCTCAGATAAATTCTCAGTTTAAAGACTAAAAATGCAAACGAAAAATAATTATTCATGACTGCTGAAGATTAAAGTAACTTCTATGGGGTAAGTATCATTTTGTATCGATTCTTCACCTCTTGTATCGATACGTGTATCAATATGGGAAAAGTATTGATGCATCGATAGATCGATGAATTGTTTCACCCCTATCTGATTGGCTGAACTTTTTACTATGCTCGATGTCATACCTCTGATCTGATCTTGATCAAACTTGGAATACATGCTTATATCATCAAGATCTTGGACAAATTCGATAATGAGCGAGATACAGCCATTTTTCAGCACATGATATGCTATACATGGTGGACAGTATATCTGGTGGAGGAAGAACTTGGGGAAAACCCCAGAAAGAACCACCAACCTATGGGAAGCTACTGGCAAGCTTTCTCACATACCCACATTGGCCGAGCCTGAGACTTGAACCCACATGGACAGAGGTGAGATGTCAGTGATCAGTAATGAGAGAGAGCCACGAATATTATTGAATTGATCTCGCAGCTGATTTGCTAACCTTGTTACCACTTTGAAGGCCATATTTCTGAACCGATTTTGATAAAACTTGAAATATATGCTTTCATTATCATCAAGATCTTGGACAAGTTCAAATAATGAGCAAGATACATGAATAGTAATGAGGTGATCTTGCATCTGATTGATTGAGCAGTTTTTAACTCTGGAAGTCACATTTTTTATTCAGTTTTGGTCAAATTTGATAACTGGGTTTATATAATCAAGAACTTGAATGGATTTAATGATAAATGAGATTCACACATATGAATGATGTAATCTTGCATCTGATTGGCTGATGTTGCCACTCTGGAATCCATATTTGTTATCTGATTTTGATCAAACTTGGAATATATGATTTTATTGTCAGGATCTTGGACTGTTTCAGTAATGAGTGAGATCCATGCATATTAACCTTGTTGCCATTCTGGAGCCATATTACTGATCTAATTTCTATCAGATTTGGGATATATACTTACATTATCATCATCAAGATCTTGGACAGGTTCAATAAAGAGCAAGATACATACATAATAATGAGGTGATCTTGCATCTGATTAATTGAGCATGTTTTTACCTAGGAAGCCATATTTTTTTTATCCAGTTTTGATCAAACTTGATATGTGGGCTTTTATCATCAAGATCTTGGATGGGTTGGATAACAGGTGAGATCCACACATAGTATGTAAACTTGCATCTGACTGGCTGAGCTTGTTACCATTTGGAAGCCATATTTGTGATCAGATTTTGTTCAGACTTGGAATGTACATTTATGTCATCAGGATCTTGGATATTTTCAATAACGAGGAAGAGCCATACATATTAATGGGCTAAATATGCCAATATTGTCAAGATGTAGGATGATTTTTATTATGAGCAAGATGCATGCATATTTGTGTGATTTTGCTTTGCATCTGATAGGGAGATTTTTGTTAACCACTAGAGACTTTTGTTTATTGGATATTGGCCAAATGGGGTAAATAGGACAGGAGGACTGACGTCAAGATCTTGGTAGAGTTTGATTATGAGTGTAATCTATGCATCAGGAATCTAACAACTATATTTCTGATCAGATTTTGATAAAACTTGTTAAACATTCTTTTATTATCAAGATGTTGTATGAGTTTAATTATGAGCAAGATCTAAGCATGTTATTGAGGTAATATTGTATCTGATTGTCTCAGCCTTTTAGTACACTGGACTTTTTATTACACTGGAGACCAGAGTTCGCACCACCTTAAGCTTATATAATAATAATAATAATAATAATAATAATAATAATAATAATTCACTGGTCTACAGCCAAAATGCTTCCGCAATAAATGTTGTCAAACTTTACTAATTCTGGGTCACTGAGAACGAAAATAATGCTTAAAATTGTTGATTGGCTCTAGTTTTAAAGATATTATACTGGGTCAGTATATACGACTCTTGACTTGGGAATGGTGGACGATAAGTGAGTTATAAAAGGAAAGGATCTCAATTTAAACCAGAAATGACTAAAATACATCTTTGACTGGATTTATGAATAAATCTATGACTGGGTTTGGACAGTACTTGCTTTTTAGGAAAAACAATGAATGATGCAATCTGAAGCTGTTATTGCATCATACATGATATGAATTGCATCATGTTATTCCTATAAGTCATGGATGATGCAATCATAACTAAGCTAACATCACTCTGCTGAAGAAATTGCCCTATATCAGCTCTACAAATCATACAATGTCGTGCTCTCTTATTTGTCAGTGTTTGATTTTGTAAAGGGACACATTTCTGTTTAGCCAAAGTGAGCAGAGATGCCTCGTACTTGTGTGAACAATGCAGATAACTTCTGCTATGTTTGTGGTGAAGTGACTTTTGCATCACAAAAGCGCAGTATAACCACCATGGTTAAGAAAGCCTATCACCTTTATTTTGGCTGCAAAATTGGAGATCAGGACAAGATATGGGCCCCACACATATGCTGCAACACTTGTGCAACAAATCTTCGCCAGTGGTTGAACAGGAAAAGGAAATCTATGCTTTTTGCAGTGCAAATGATTTGGAGAGAGCCAACAGATCATATCAGCAATTGTTACTTCTGCATGGTGCCTCCAGTTGGGAAAGGTGTGTAAAAGAAGAAAAAGTGGACTGTGCATTATCCAAACATTTCGTCAGCTATAGGCCCAGTACCCCACGGAGAAGGACTTCCATTTCCTGATGCACCAGAATCATTCTCACTTGAGTCAGACGAGGAAGAGAAAGAGAATGAAACTTCTAGTCCAGAACCATCAATCTCACATGACCCATATTTTCTCCCATCCTCCTCGTCTGAACCACACCTCATAACACAAGGTGAACTGAATGACCTTGTCAGTGATTTGAAACTATTCAAGAGTAAGGCAGAGCTGTTGGGCTCCAGACTACAGCAGTGGAATCTCCTGGCAGGTGATGTTAGGGTTTCCATGTTCCGTGACCGTCAAAAGGATCTTGTCCCATTCTTCTTCATGGAAGGTGATCTTGTAGCCTGCAACAACATCGATGATGTGATGCCAGCCCTCAACATCGTTCATGATCCAGATGAGTGGAGACTGTTCATTGATTCATCGAAGACGAGTCTTAAAGCTGTTTTGCTGCAAAATGGCAGTGTTTTGCCATCAATTCCAGTTGGTCATGCAGTCCATATGAAGGAAACCTATGAAAACATGAAACAACTTTTGAGGTGCATAAACTATGACCAACCTCAGTGGCAGCTTTGTGGTGATTTTAAGGTTCTTGCTCTCTTGCTTGGTCTGCAGAATGGATACACAAAGTACTGCTGTTTTCTCTGAGAATGGGATAGTCGTGCGAGATATTCCAACTACATCAAGAGAGATTGGCCACTTCGACAGTCATTGGAGCCTGGGATGAAAAGTGTTCAGCATCCACCACTTGTTGAATCAAGGAAGATTTTGTTACCACCCTTGCACATCAAGCTGGGTCTAATGAAGAACTTTGTCAAGGCCATGGACAAAACACAAGCAGCTTTCAAGTACCTCCGTGGAAAATTTCCAAGGTTAAGTGAAGCTAAGATAAAGGAAGGTGTCTTTGTTGGTCCTCAGATTCGTGAACTTCTTCAAGATGATGGATTTCAACGTGCACTGCGTGGCAAGGAAAAGACGGCATGGAAAGCCTTCCAGTTAGTGGCAACAAATTTTCTCGGAAACAACAAGGCAGACAACTACAGGGAGTTGGTGGAAAACCTCCTCAAGGCATACAAAAGCCTTGGTTACAACATGTCAATCAAGATACATTTTTTGCACTCTCATCTAGATTTGTTTGCACCGAACTGCGGAGCAGTGAGCGACGAGCGCGGCGAGCGATTTCACCAGGACATTGCAACAATGGAGAAACGTTATCAGGGCAAATGGAGCCCATCAATGCTTGCAGACTATTGCTGGAGAGTGACAAGAGATGCTCCATTTAATGATAAAAAGAGACAAGCCAAGAAGCGCCAAGTAGACACTGAATAAGGACTAAACTATGTACTTATATATACATAATAGGTTTTTTACTTTTGTTTCGATATATTTTTTATATAACCCTTTTGATGTTTTTTAAAGTGTTACATAAACAGGACAGGTGAAATATATAATGTAAAGCAACCATAAACACATGAAGAGACATAGGTTTACAATGTATGATTAAAACTCTACTATGATTAAAACTCTACTATGTACACAATATACATCGACGTAAAATGTAAAAACTTAAATATCTTGGAAACAGTAGCCAATCAGTTGTTTTAATTGTCATATTTGAATTCAGCACATAAAAATCCCTAATAAATAGCACATTTTATCTCTGAAGCAGACGACTTCGAAAAAATTGTAGACCAATGTAATTAGAATTTAGTACAGCACTTTATCTTTAAAAGCTCCGAGCACTTTACAATATGGACATATATATATATAGACAAGAATAAGAATACAAAAACATAGGATATATATATATATATATATATATATATATATATATATATATATATATATATATATATATATATATATATATATACAAGAATACAAAAACAAACACCATGAAATTAGAAACAAAAGCATGTTGAAAATAATTAGAGTAAGGAAACATTGTTAAGTCTTGAGTCTATTCTTGCAGTCAAAGTAGATGAGTTTAGAGCACTTTTGAATGATGATATGGAAGTCTCAGGATGGCAAGACAGAAAGCCAGATAGACCATGTGCTGATCGACGGTAAGAGGAGACACTCCCTGCAAGATGTACAAGTCAGGAGGCATGCTGATGCAGGCAGCGATCACAGTCTGTTGGTAGCCAAGCTTATCCTTAAACTGAGTAAGGCTAAATTGAGGGAGAAGGAAAAAAAAGCGTTTCAACACTGCCAAACTTGAAGATCCCAAGGTCCGGCAAGAGTTCAACCTTACCCACAAAAAAAAGTTCAGCATACTCTGCAATGAGACAGAAATGATTATCCTTTCTTTCAACAGTCATGAGAGAAAATGGAGAGAAAGTTCATGGCTATAGGAAAGCATGTAAGGAATGGATCTTCCAGTCAACCTAGAATACTAGTGAAGGAAGAAACAGATGGGAATCACCCAGGCTGAAAGACAGGATTTCCCAGGAGTACCCTTTCAAGGACAGAGAAGTGAAAAACAGAGCAAGAATTGACAAGCGGCACTACATTGAACATCTCGCTGCAGAAGCCAAACAAGCAGCAGAGGCAGAACATGAAGACTCTGTACAAGATCACAAAGAAGCTTAAAGGAAACTGCGGGACAAGTCAAAACTTATCTATGAAGAGTGCAGCTGGGGACATCCTCTCTGAAGAGAGGGAGAAAATGGCAAGATGGAAAGAACACTTTCAAAAGTTACTGAACAGACCAGACCCACAGGTTACAGACTTTATCCCAGAAGCCAAAGAGGACCTTGACATCAGTTTGGAGGACGTCACTGAGACCGAAGTCCGAGAAGCCATCAAAGCCCTCAAAAATGGGAAAGCTCCTGGTGAGGACAGCATCTGCCCAGAAATGCAAAAGTCAGAAAATACAGAAACCCCAAAGATCCTCAGAGAAATATTCCAAAAGATATGGGAAAGTGAAGAAACCCCTGCCGAGTGGAAAACTGGAATAATCATCAAGTTACCAAAAAAGGGTGACCTTGGGAACTGTGACAACTGGAGAGGCATTACCCTACTATCCCTCACCAGCAAGGTCTTCAGCAGATTCATTCTCAAGAGGATCACCATTGCAGCTGATAATCTCAAGGAACAACCTGGTTTCAGGACAGGAAAATCCTGCATTTACCAGATTTGTACACTCCGACAGATACTAGAGTAGAAAACTGAATGGTACAGTACCATCTGCATCAACTTCATTGACTTTGAAATGGCTTTCGACAGTCTTCAACGTGACTCCCTGTGGAAAATACTCCAGTTTTCTGAAGATTGTAAATATCGTCAAACTTCCGATGCAAGAATTACAGAGTAAAATCATCTGCGAAAACCATCTCACAGACTGCTTCAGCATCAACACAGACATGAAACAAGGCTGCATCTTTGCACCATTCCTCTTCACCCTCGCCATCGACTGGCTGATGAAAGAGACAACTGTGTAGGCAAAAGAGGAATTAGGTTTCCCTCACTTCATGCCTGGAAGACATTGACTACGCCGATGACATCGGACTGGTTTCAACTCAGCATATAGATATGCAAGAAAAGACAGATAAACTTGGAGACAGCCATACAGATAGGGCTGAAAGTGAACTGCAAGAAAACCAAATTAATGAGGAAGAACCATAAAACCAATGATCCTATCATTGCGAATAACAAACCAATAGAGGAGGTAAAGGAATTCACATACCTTGGAAGCAAAATGTCCACAGATGGAGACTCAGAGAGAGAAGTAGCAACCAGAGTAAGCAAAGCAAATCAAACCTTTGATATGCTGAAACACATATGGAAGATCAAACAACTCAGACTCAAGACCAAGCTGAGGATTTACCGAAGCAATGTCATCAAAGTGCTACTGTACGGCTCTGAATGCTGGAAGCTAACATCAAGAATAGCATAAAAGCTTGAGATCTTCCAAAACAAGTGTCTGAGTATGATTCTTGGCATCTTCTGGCCAAACAGGATAAAAATGAAGACCTTTAACAAAGGAGAGAATCAACATCTCTTGTCCAATTTGTAAAGAAAAGAAGATGGCAATGACTGTTGCATGTATGCCGAATGTCACTGGATGCACCACCCGGGACAGTCCTCCACTGGATGTTGTTTTCTTGGCTAATCAGAAGTCAGAATAGAGTGGTCTCCACTTGGATAGTGGGATTGGCACCAAATCCTATCAGGCCCCAGTTACTACTTCTGCTCATGCCTGGTCAGCATGCTCTTTATGAGTCTTTGCAAATGTCTATCTACTTTGTGCCTTTTCATTAGTTGAGTGATTCCTTGGAGTTTTCTCACCTCGGGATAGTATATAACATATGTAACTAATTTTCTGTCTAAATCTCACTCTACATTGTAGATGAATATTTAAATGTATAACTTCATTGTACGATGAACTAATTGACTCCATCTTATTTGCCTGCCCAACGTTTTATAGTACTTACAGTTTAACTCCACACTAGACCCTTTTTGTAAGTTACACCAGTAAATTTCAAAGAGAATTTATTCCATGTAATAAGATCACTGCTGCAAGTTTCTCCAGCATATATCTTATTCATAGCATCCACGTCACAATTTGTTCAGCACAATGCTCGATTGATTTCATCTGTATGTCTTACTTTCTCTGATTACAGGTATTATAAACAGTGGGTAGGATTCAATGTGTGGCATTTCATTTAGACGGGATAAAAAATACCTTTTGTATTGTACAGAATGCAATTTGAACCATATGTGTGATCTGTACTCACACTGTATAAAAGAAAAATGGATGACCATCACAGCCATGCAATTGACCCAGGCGAGAGAGCCAATTAATGTACACACATAAGGATGTGGATGCAACCAGTATCACAGATATCACCGATGCTCCTCTATCACCAATTTTCTGATGTCTGAATCTCTGAAGGCACAAAGATGTCCATGCAAAACAAATCTGGTGATCTTTGCCAGTCTGGGATATTCCATCATCACAGGTAGTCCATTCTACTGGCAATGAGGATCTTTCACTGGATAACCAATATTGGACTTGGACAGTAGACACCTGCCAGCCACAGACCATGTCTACTACAGCTCCAGCTGAGTCTCGACCTCTCCTTCGACTACTGGGACTGGGTGTGATGATTATTTTCTTTATATACCCAGTCCACAGTGCCACAACCAGAACATTTTATCATGGCACAGACTACTAGAGCACATGAACCAGTCCTGGACAGTATATCATTTATACAGACCACAGTACATTCTATGATGATCATTCCCTTGATAGCTGGTATCAAACTTTGGTACCAGAAGTCAGCCAGCCCAAGATCCAGCCTCAACCTCAACGCCATCTTTCACTGGGATTGTGTATGTCTTCCTGGTATACGCAGTCCCAGTCCCGAAACATTGATGTCCAGCACCTGGTCATACAAGGTCCAGACCCAGCTGTCTATCATGGATACCCAGCATAAATGTCACCAGATTTGGTGAAACATTCTCCGACACTATCTAGTACCAGACCCATAGAAGTATATCGGATTGGCATAAGATGGATCCATCACCATCCCAGTTTTGTCACGAATCGCTACTAACTATAGTAATTCCTTATTTCTGGGCACTTGGTACTGACCTCAGACCTTTGGTGACACTCGAGTGAATGGCTGGAGATCATCATGTCCTACCATGGATGGATTACCAGTTATGTTCACCATCCCTGACACCATACTTTGGCAACTTGGTCATCACTATCTTTGCAAGAAGTTTCCTTTCCACCCCACTCTTATAAGTTCAAAGATACATCAGCCTCCATCCTCGATCCGACATTTTCCAGGGAAGACCCAGCCTTCTGTGCATTAACTGAAGTAGCCATCTGGCCTCTACCTCCTCCTACTCCATCAATGGACTCTTAGAGAATTCCCCCATATGTTATTCTCTTTTTTTAAAAAGACCAGCCTTCGTTCAGACAGCTTGTACAGTTTGGTTTAGTTGCTGACATCTTGCACTGCTTCACAAAGGCAACTTCAAGACAGAAGCATCAACATGCTTTTCTTTCACAATGACAACTCCCATCAAACAATAACCCAGCTTTTCACAAGACACACATGCTGGTCTTTTACACTTGAGTCCCTGCAGTCTATAAAGATAGTGTGGGTATGGGACTGTTAAAACCATCCTCTTTGTGGATAGAATGGAAACCATTTTACAACATGCAACAACCAGTTCACAATGTTATAGCAATTTACATCATGCTTTACTTGGTCTTGATGGCTATATTTCAGCAATCTGAACATATTCTAGACCCCGCCATTGAGAATTCCGCTGATGGACATGTCTGGGAGTCAGTCTCATGCATAGCTTGTGTACTCGGCTAGGCGGTTCAACACTCGCCCTCTAATGCCATAGCTACATCCATTCATTCCTTGCTCACAGAAAGAGATGCATTTCTATCCATGTCCGCACCGCTAAAAGACCATCACATGGACATTTTCAGATCGCAAAATTTATCTTCAAACCTCTTTTTTCCACACCAGACAGAGGTGGTGAGAAAACAGGCCACCAAGAAGGCAAACTTCATGCTGGTCCAGTGACCCAGGACATAAAATGGGGTGAGAATGTTACCCATATTCTCTTCCTGTCAAATTCTCGTAGAAAACAATGCCATACCCTGCTTTCTTTTTCTGATTCCTTGGTGGTGCTTGTGGTCTAAAACACTTGATAGATACAAACAAATTCCTGACAAAATGAGCAGTCAGTTTCATAGCAGAACCCCAAATGGTGTGCTTACCAACAAAGCCACATTCAAGTTCGCCATACAGCAGGCAGGCTTATGTTTCTTGTGGACTCGCTGTCGTGATGGATTTAGCCGCTCCACAATGGATGGTCCTTTCACCCCTTGATCTTCAGTTGAGTCTGTACCAGCTGGGGTCCATCCATTGCGGACCTCCTTGCAACGAGGTGGAGTGCCAAACTCTCGACCTTCATTATGCCAGCTACAGATCTGAAAGCCAAGCAGCTGACACTCTTTCCCTGAATTGGAATGGTCTTAATAAATATACCTTTCCCCTTATACTTCTGATTCCCATAAGCCTTGCAGAAAGGAGGGAACCCAAGCGGCCAAGTAATTTTGATTACTTCCCCTCAAGTGGGAGAATCCTGGATCAACTACCTCCTCATCAGCAGAGGTCAATCTTGAATCAGAACCCAGAGTAGCTCAAACTGCATATGCCTTTCCCCAACCCCATTGATTCCATAAGCCTTGCAGAAAGTGAGGGATTTGGAGTGCTGACTAATCCAGACTGCTTCCCGCAAGTGGGAACAAATCACGGATCAGTGCCCTCTTGAATATTCCCAGGGAGACTTCACTGTTCCTGTTGAAGCAACCACAAATGCAGGTTTTCCATCCAAACCCAGAGATGTTAAACTTGCAAGCCTGGTTCAGATCAAACAAGCCCTCAGAAACAACTCTCCAAACGCGTGGTGGACAGAATTTTACAAGCAAGAAGGTCCATCACTTTGAACGCTAATGAAGGAAGTGGGAAGTTTTCTCCCTGTGGTGCCAGGAGAAACACATCTTTCCCTTAAAAGCCACAGTACACCAAATAGCTAACTTCCTTCTATGGCTCTTGAAAGAGAAGAAGTTAGCTCCCATCACAATCAAGGTTTACTGTGCCATAATCACAGATATGTTTCAACATTATAGAAGGGAGAATATTGGCCAGAGAAAAACACCTCTCCAGTCTTATTGCGAATTTTGACCCGTCTTGACCAAAGGTCTTGGTCCTTGTCTGAAATGGGATCTTCTGTGGGCTGTAACATGGCTGAACAAGACACCCTTTAAAACATTGTCCACAGGCTCCATGACAGTACTTACTTCCTACTCACTTCGACTATACCAGACAAAATCAGTGAGATACATGTCATGATGAACTACTATTATCTGTATTTCTGCCACAATGGTTTGGTTGTTCTCATGACAGCCCTGCTTTCATTGCCTAGAATAGACTGCAGTTCATGAAGAACGAGTCCCTTGTCTTTAAATTCACTGTCTTCCAAAGGGCATCTTCAGGACTCTGTCGGGGTTCTTAATTGATACCTGAAATGAACTTGGCAGATAACACGAGGGAGATCTGCATGCTCTTACCACTGAAAGCAGGAAGGGACGATATTTCCACTCTGTCTCTGTCATCCTGGATATGATTGGTTATCTGCTCAACATGCAAGGGACTAATCCAAGACCTAATGTACATGTATTTCTTATGCATATGGACTTAGGACAGTCACTACTAGCATAGCATTTGTGTGTAACTGCTTTCCAACTGACAGCATCCAATGCATGGAGGTCAGAAATGATATTCTTAGACTTTTACTTCTGAGACCTCTCATCTCAAAGAGCTCAGTTCGACCTTGTGGTTGGTAGCTATATCAGCAGCATAACTGGCTATTGTCCTAGGTTATTCAGCAGCTTTATGAGGATGCCGGTTACCCACAAATTTATTCTCGAAACTGCGACAACTCCAGTGTAAGGGGATGTAATTTGCTCTGTCTCACACAAATTTTCCTAACATATTATGACTGGGTAACGTTATCGAAGGAACCATTTGTTTTGTGTGTGTTGATAATACATGACTATAATACAGGAATGCCATCCTCAAAGTTACATCCATGGAAGAGTGCGCATATCCACTTTAGTAGTAACTGATGATTGACCGGATTTGGTATCAATTCTTCAATCCAAGGGAAGACCACCCTAGACTTGTCTCTGCCAAGGCAAGTAGACGACGTTTTAGCACGTGTTGTGAAAACGAGCCAAAAGATGTAGCGACTATCTTTCTTGGTTTGGAAGAGCTAGGTTTGTGGGGTCATGAATGTATTCCTAACATATGATTGGGTAAGTATTGTACAAGAACCATTTTTCACTTAAAAACTTGGTTTTCATTGGTACTTGGAAGGAATGTACACAATCAATAGAGTTCATTTTATTATTTCATCTGTAAAATAAGCACAATTTGGGCCAACTGAGGGCCAGCAGTTTAGGAAAAATCAGTCTTTCATTTTTCTATTTTTCTGACACAGAAGGTTTGCCATTTTCTTATAAAATGTGCTACATTTGTGATGTGGAACTGGCACGTGCAGTTAATGTCTTGTTAGCATTGTCAAGTCTATTTAATTCGGCCTGATCATTGTGCATGTGTGCAACACACAAGAGAAAGCATGTGTATATACTAGTACTGCAAGTGCGAAGTAAGCTCACTACAGTTCTGTCACAAATTGTCGGATACGTGGTTTTATAACATAAAAAATGAGTAACTGCCTGGAACAACTGTTATTTCAAATTTCATATTTATAATGTCCATGATCATTAAAATATAAAGCTGTCCCATGCTGCGAAGGACGTATGATTATACCAAATAACCGTGTCAAATGAAGTGTTCTATCCTTTATCATTATGATGGTCAGGTTTGTGAATGCGATTCGGCATCTTGGGTCATAGGCCTAATCACACTAATTTATAAAAACTAATACAAGAAGCGCATTATTAGTAAATGTATATTTTTCATGTACAATATCTATTTCAAATGTGTTTTTTAATCAGTTGTCGACATTTACAGGATTTTGATTGAGAAAAGTGTGGATTTTGAATAACCCGAGTGTGAAAAAGAATTGATTTACTGCTGATAAAAATGTAGAATTCTTTATATATATATATATATATATATATATATATATATATATATATATATATATATATATATATATATATATATATATATATATACACGTATTTGCTTTATTTCATATACAAAATAATCGATATAATGTGCAAAAATTTCGTAAATACACAAATATAGAAGTTATCCGAGGATGTCGACTCGTATAAAAAAAAGTGTAAATCCCAACAATTATCACCAGCGAGATGTGATGGTGTGACAGCGCTCGGAAGAGAATGGGAGTTAATTCAGGTCACCTGAAAGTATCTGGCGAGTCAACATGGCATGACCCTGTTCTTATTAAATTTGTGTCTATGTCTTATTAATCTGATTAGTCACAACTTTGAAAATTGGTATAATAGGTAGGAATTTAATGACGATTAATACAGTGATAACAAATCTGAAGGCCAGATTTTCCCTTTAAATTCGTGGATTGGGGAAAATGTCCTGTTGATTCCACTGAAATATCATTCTTTGTTAGTTCTTTAAATTTGTGTGGTTTGCAGCAACCATGAAATCCACAAAAATTAGTACCCCACCAAAAATAATGAATTCGTGGCATAACTAAAATTAAATAAAATAAGATATGACCACCCTTGTATCAAGTTTATACATTTATATCACTTGTAATATTCATGTGATTTGCTAATAAAATGTGAAGGGTACACAAAGACAATCTGGTTGTATACTTTATTGTGTAGTGAAGAGTATGTACTTGGGTTGAGTATTGCATCTTCAGGGCATGTTGTGGGCAATTCACATTATTTAGTCGTGCTGTACTAGCCCCATTTTTTGTGGGCAATTCACATTCTTAAACTTCTGTTTGATTTTCATCTTAAGCAAACTGACTTCCGAAGTTACAAAAGAAATTTTATGATTACTCTAGCCTGGTACTAGTAAACTGGAAATTTTTTCATGGAATATGGATGCCCCACCAAATTGCTTAAAATGATCAAACTGTAAGCCTTACGCATTGTGTGACGGACATACGGAAAGACAGAAGGATGGATTGACAGATGGCTGGCTGGACAAGGATAACACTATACATGTCCCTATTACAATCATCACTGGCATAAAAACTATTAAACAGTTTTACAGCTACCATATTATGCATTTTTAGTGACAAGACAGCATAAGCTTCGTAACATTAAAACAGTTTGTGGTGTTATAACAATTTATAAAATGTAATGATTGCAGTTTGTATTAAAGAAACTCTTGACATGTGTGGCGTTGGGATTTCTCAAAATGATAGATCAAACCAAAAGTATACTTGATGTAAACTAATCAAAAGTCAACATTTGTTTATTTACAGACCAGACGTGATTTCCTTTGTTTTAATTTGGTTTCCTATTTTATGTCACTGCAACACATAAAGGTTATATTATACTCAGGTAATAACAGTAAAGTGTCTTGCTGAAGGACAGATCACAGTAGTCGATCCAGGCTGAGCTAATGGTGGGAATCAAAACCCGCAGCCATCTGGTTATTAGTCTAGTGCCTTAACCACTAAGCCACCATAGCTCGTCCAACTTCAATGAAAAATGCAATCCAGAAATAACATTATTTTCTTTTGGGACAAATTAGTGTTCTAAAGACACAGCAATATTTATTTACAAACTTTCTGAGCTTTATTTCATGTACAGTATATACGTGTGTATAAGTTGAGTCCAACGGCAAACAACATTGACCCTGATCTGCTGTTGCATATAGGGTCTATATTTTTTGTTCTACTGATTTCTCCTAACAAAATGCATATACCCATATCTATGATTTCATTAATTAAAGGACAGGATCTATTTGTTCACTTATTCATTAGATGTACCTTTAAAAACGAATGTTATAACCAGTCAGTAGCATTTAGTGTACCCTTCTATTTCATTCTTTTGAGAATGTAGTCTACCCACTGGCTGCAAAAAATAATTTATGTGGGAAAAGATAATCCCTTTAATCATATCAACCTTACTCCACGTGAAACATTATCCCGTGAATGTACACACTGCAACAAGTGAATGTGAAAACGTTATCCTGTGAGCGTACTCAATAATGCGAGTAGTTCAGTTCCAATAAATAAAGACCTTCTTAATGCATCATTGCATGGTGTTAATTAGCATTGACCAGCTACACAATGTGTAGTATAAGCTTTGGGCACAGGTATATTGCCGCTTATGATATTACAAAATATTGAAATTAAATCGAGTACATAAAGTGACTTATGTCCATAGGAAATGAAAAGGGTCACTGTGAGTTGACACACTGCTGCAAGCAGTTCAAATAAACAAAGACCTCCGTTATCGCTGTCTATGCATTTAAAGTGCCCTTTTGGAGTTAAACTGCCCTTTTGGAGGATAATTGCCATGCCCTTTTTAGATCAAGGGTGAAAACAAAATATAATCGGTGAAGTTTAAGGCCAAAATCAATGTGTCGATAGATATAATTACCAACCTATTAGTCAACAACGTTTTGGCTGCTTCTCTGGTGATTTTGATGATTGCTAGCACAACCTATACAGTTTTGAACACAGATTTACCCTCATGCATTGCTAGCAAGTGTTTGGAAGTGTTTTGTCATTTTTAATTTAGTACATAGTTTTCAGAGGCAGTTAAGAATTTAAACTGTATCAATGAATAGTAATAAATATTTTAATAGTTTGATTGAGCTGCATTTTGCATATATTTAGGAGTAAATCAAAAGGATGAAAACCCTAGCATACCATCAGGGACGATTTTCCATACTTGGGAAAAAGTGGCAGAAATGTTTTCGGCCGTTTTTAAAATTCTCTTTTTGGTGAAGTTCGTAGAAATATAAAAATAATGAACTGTTCTAGTGCGAGTTTCGGAGTTTATTAAAATTGTTACCCATCTGTGATTAACATAATGTAATCTAGGTACTATCAACAGTTACAATTTATTACAATGCATACTTTTTGATGTGTTCGTTTGCCTTGGTTTAATGACCAAAGTGGTATGATGAACTATATTAAGATACAGCAGTATACTGTAGCGTTCTATTACCGCGTCATGCCTATTACCATGGCATTTGAGCATTTCCGAGAACCGCTATCATCATGTGTCACATCTGAATGACCCGTCTGTAAACATCTACGCATGAAGTTCACACAGTTGTCAAGTTGAACAGTTTAAAGAAATATAAAATCGTGCTAATCACAATATCATCATATCCTCTGCTTTACAATTTAAACAATACAAGAAGAATTGGTGACATGACTTAAGCTTTTCGAAACAAAATTGGTATCTAACTTTTGGGGCCCATTAAGGGTGTATTGTCAAACTCGTTAAATTTGTTTCAGTGTGGGTTCTTAGATAAATAGTATAAAGGCAAGTTAATGAACCCTGTCATCCTTTAATATCCATAAAAGATGCTTTCTACACATGGGGTATACAATTTAAGTTTATGGGGGTTGGAGTTAACAATAAATATGCCATGTAATATAACTTAGGAATATCATAAAATATAATTATATAACTACAAATCGGGCATACAAAGCTCTTAAATAAATTTATGCATTTAATTTTGAAAATTTTATATTAAATGTGTTGCCTTTACATAACCTTTCCCATAACTTTTGTTTGTTTGTTTGTTTGTTTTTGATACCATACTACTGACGGTTACTGTATTTCTCAATTGCCGAGGTAACTAATATGACGTTCTCTTTAGAGCCCCTCCCGTCAGAGGTCACGTCGGAATACCCAGCGCTTTGACTGACCCGTTGATCGGAAATGAAAAGCATTCGCAGTGACCATTGCTGCACACGTTAATTACTGACGCAGTAGGATAAAAATGAAAATGCAAGTGTAATGAAACATTTTTGGTTATGTTTTCTTAGTGTTAACACGGTAATAGGCCATAGCGACCTATACCAAGATTGGAAGACAATTTCATGATAAGCCATTAAATAACAAAAACATTCTTATTGATAGAATAAATAATGACCTCCTCCATATCCATGTAAGGCCCTGCTCCCTCAGGGAACATTTCATCAGCAACAATTGCTGGTTTCATAGTGAAGTATATGTTTTCTTCAGGATGCTGCTACTTTTTTTAAGGCCGAGGCTATTCGCACGGCCGCCGTGTACCTTAACTGGAAAAGACTATTTGCACGGCCACCGTGCACCTTAACTGGAAAAGACTATTCGCACGGCTGCCGTGTACATAATTTACGTAAAGCTATTCGTACCGCTGGCGCGTACCTGATCTGCGAAATATATTCATTTTGCAACTGATTACCTTTAATTCTATATTTTGCAAGTCATTGATGTTAAAACTTGTACAATGCTGTACTCCTTCACCTCCGGTAGAAATATAAATTTTTTGGTAAATATTGAGTGAATCCAGTGGGTGAAAAACTCCAGTATTGTCACCCAATCAATGAGCTTTTTCCATTATTCCCTCAGAACAAACACATTTTCTTTTTACTTAAATCGCCTCATTGTCTCATATATATTATGGAGTTGGAGCTTACAGGCAAGGCGATGGGTGCCGTAACCGGCGGATCCGGATTCGAATCACCGTAGAGTAAGAATTAAAATTCTCTAAACTGTACGATAATATAATATAATAGTATATATATATATATATATATATATATATATATATATATATATATATATATATATATATATATAATAGTGTCCTCTTTTTGAAAATTCAAATATAGTAACGCTAGGTATCCCTGTTGGATTGACCGGTTGCCGTGCAGATAGTCTTTTCTATTTTGGGCACACGGCGACCGTGCGAATAGTCTTTCCAAAAGTTGGTGCACGGCGGCCGTGCAAATAGACATTTCCCTTTTTTGTACATTAAACCGAGTCGAACAGGAATATTTTTTATGTCAATGTCAATAAGCTGCTGTACAACTTGAATGTCGTTATGATGACTAAACACAGTCTAGCCTCTTCAATTTAGTTGCAATGTCGAAAGCGTGTATTGCTTTTTCTGGGCAGATTTAAGGTTACTTGTGAGATTTTATACTTCTTTAAGGAACACCGATATCTAGTCTACGTCATATATTACTGGACTAAAGATGAAAAAATATTCAACTTTATCTGATTCATGTCCAATTTATGAACAATAAGTCATTGATTCTTTCTTTCCTTCGCCCAGAGTATTTGTCTGTACTCAACTAGATACAGTATAGTTTAGCATCCTATTAATGTAATCTGAGGTCATCATGTAAGTAGACTTTTTGATTCTTGTAGCTGAGGATATCATATGCTGAATATTCTCAATAGAGAAAAAAATCGTAATTTTCCAGTCTTTTTTTTTTCCATTTTATTTCCTTTTATTTTGTATTTGATTCTGGAGCGAACGGGTAGCCAGTGAAGGGTACAAAGGGGGGGGGGGGGGGGAGGAGTGCTCAGTTCTTGGTTCTCTAAGGATGATCTGAGCAGCTGTGTTTTGAACGTTTTGAAGTTTCTGTAGTAGATAGTGAGATGAACCAGACATAATCGAAGTACAAAAGTCAAGTCTAGGAAGTACTAATGAACACACAAAATGTTTTAGTGGCATCAGCACCAGCTATGCAGGCTTGCACATGTTCATGACATGTTGGTGTAATGATACTTAATAAACGTATACATTCTATACAGTTGATGTTGAAATGTGAAATGAAACCTGCAAAACAGTCATTGGTAGAATACCCCACCCCATCTCTCTCTCTCTCTCTCTCTCTCTCTCTCTCAAAATGAACGTCTCTATATAGAAAATATCGGTTGTGGCAATAATACTAATCGTTTTATTTTAGTCACATGAACCACCATTCATTTAAAAATATTGGAAAAACTCTTTCTATTTTCTATGACCCATACTCCGTCTTCTCCGTTGTTACCAATACATATGGATTGTATCCCCTGTTTAACTTTAAAATTTTGATGATATGCAATTTTACTATATGCGTTTTTTTTTTTAAAATTATTTTAATTAACATAACGCAGTGTTTAGCAAGAGAGGTTATTGACAGATTTGCAGTTTCTGACTATTATGACTCTATCAAATTGACACTTCCTGTTGTTCTTTTTTTTTTTTTTTTCCTTTTTTTTTTTTTTACAACTTGTTCTGTTTGGTTTGGACGTAAAACATAGCACGACAGATTGAAAGCTTGTGATTCAACATCGGCAGAGGTGAACAATCTTTTTCTAAAGTAAAGAGCTTGAAAGTCGTCTAATAGCAAATGAAGGGAGAAAGGCAAAGTGAACGGTGTATACAATTTTCGCTAAACTACTAATAAAATAGTGACGTATCTAATGATTTATTGAACCACTGACGCTTGCCCATAAACGATGACGTTATGTACACGATAAACAGTGACATAAAACACTGAAACTTATAAACGTGCAAAAATTAGCAGATAAATATATCGAAATTGATTCTATTAAATAAATCCAAATAAATACACCAATAATTGACGAGCCAATACTGACACAGTCTAGAAAAATACATAATATTTTAATACGCCATTAAACTAGAAAGCGACTAAAACCCATAAAGTGAGATAATTTAAAAAAAGGAATCGTTACGAAAAGACTTAAAGAATCGTTCAACTGAAATGTCAATGAACACACATTTTACAGAGATAATAAGCAAGATTTGTATTACTTTCTCAATGACACTGAACCATATTGGAAGAAGATCATAATGAGAAATATCCGACAATTAAGTTCATTGAAACTTAAATTAGACTTAATAATCAGACTTACGAAGGGACCCACTCAAGAAGGAGAGTAGGCTGAGTATATAAACTTATACCACACAACCAGGTATTTTAGCATCATGAATAGAGCTAAAATTCAAACGCTTTTATAAACAGTTTGACAGAAAATAACGGAAATTACAGGATGTAGTTTGACAGAATGGAGAACTTAACACTGAACATAGATAGGTATCAACAACTGTGTAACAATGTAGACATTTCAATAAATACTATGCTTGAGAACAAGTTCAGTTGTAAAACTATCAACTCTAATTAAAGGTTCTGCAGGTTATATATTGTGATTTAGAACGTTTCATTGTACAACAGGCAGAAACTTGTAATCAGCATAATTATATATTCTAGACAACCAAAACAGCTAATCGTATACCATCAGGGTTTTTATTACATGCCCATTTAATTTTACATGGTTGATCTGGCGTTCGATATAGATGTTCAATCCGTATTTCCGTTTCACAAATCCAGATTAGAACTTATTATGTGTCTTCTCTGGCGTCCGCGCGTTGATATTGTTAAACGCAGTGAATCCAACCTGTATAAATCCCAATTCGTTTTGAATTTCATTCATACTGTAAAGCTAAAATATATAGAAAGCGTAAAACAGGTCTTATGTAATAATTACAAAACCGCATTATTTGTTTTATTCCGAGTTGTGATATGGCTTATGAATAGGTCTCGGTATTAGGACCTCGAGATATCCCTACGCCATATCAAACTCGTTATTTTCGCCGACTCATAACAAACCACAGTTGTAGTTTTTTTGTACTGATTGTACGTTAAATCAATCCACAAGAGATACAATCGAAATACCTATCTAGGAACAGACTGTATGGAAGTATTTGAGGATGCGTTAAGTAAAATTGCAAAACAAGTAGTAAAGAGCTTCATTTCTACCATAATTTTATTTATGAGACCTTAAAAATGCCGACTGTTTTAGAAAGGTGATTGCTTAATAGAGGTGATCTTCAATGCAGGTTTGACTGTACACAATAAGTTCTGAAGTGGTGTTGACGTTGGTGGTGGAAATTCACTTCAAAAGTCAGTCCAGTTTTCCGTGTAAAGCATTTCGGAAAGTGAATTGTGTATAAGAAAATTCCCATCCAACTCGTACCTTATCCAGCTACAGCGACAGACCATGCTCAGAAAGCAATCTATATTTACTGGGGAAAGGGAACAGTGTAATTGCAATCGGAATATCCTCGGTCTATTCCCTAAATTCGAGAAAGAAACCTCGATGTAATTCGTCGCCATTGAGAACTATATTCTGAAGTACTTTTGTTCACACTGAACATTATGGTGGCGGAAGGAGACAAAGTAACAATCGGAACATTGTCGGCCTTTGCTGTCGTAACATATCTGCTGCACTCCGCCTAAGCAGAATCACCAAACACATCAAATTGATATGTATTCCTACAACTACTTCCAAGGTTATTTCACGACTTGACGGAAATGGCCGAGTGATGTTCCGATCGAGTGTAATTGCAGATCATACTGTGTACAACCCCATCCCCATCCCCTCGCCGTTACACAGAATATCATACCGTGCTATGTGACGTTAATTGTACCCTACCTATAGTTTTGCCTGAGACCAACATGCATGTGTTATATACCTAACCTGGTTTTGCACACACACACACACACACACACACACACACACACAAAATAATAAATAAATAATAATTTTATACCCTACCTATATTTAGAGCCCAAATAATTTTCTCTAGCCCTAATTAAAAGCTCCACACTCCATCACACGTAAATATTGACTACTCCTCTATGACGCGTCCAATCTGTTTGTTTTTCTTCTTTTTTTTATTCATGCATTTTCTATTCCGAAATCCTATATATTGTTTACAAGTGATATCTGCACCTTGAGATAATGTACATCTCGTTAGATTTGTACATGAATACTTAGATAAATCTTATCAGTTACGTAACCAGGACGAATGACATTGTTACTTTCGATTTAAATTCCTTGTCTGTTGTGTAGCTATTTGTAACATGAATGCCATTCATATGTAGGTTATGTACATTAGTGTTATAACTAGTTTTGAGTCAAATTTTGAAAAGAAATTATTTTTAAAAAGAAATTCGTATTCGTTGGTATTTCCTATATTACTATCAGAACACTTTTTTAAAAGTGTGGTACATGGTATGTATCTATGTATGTATGTATGTATGTATGTATGTATGTATGTATGTATGTATGTATGTATGTATGTATGTATGTATGTATGTAGATAGACAAACAGACAGACAGATAGATAAGCTTGACCGACATTTAATATCTTTTCAACTTTATTTTTGTCTCGTCTACGTTAGCAGATGGTGAACCTTATGTCTGTCACTCTCCTCATATACTCCTTTACTTCTAGAAAGGTTCCTAAATACGCCTTTACCTCACCATTGCTTGTACATAGGTCTATCTGTAGGTTGCAAGTGTATGGTCCTTTTTAAAAATATATACAAGACAATAGAGCGGGGTCTTCAATTTATTCCAAGCAGGTTGATGAAACCTATGGAAGGGCTGACATTAAATAAATGGCAACATATTTATATCTACGGCACATACCGGCCAACATACTGCCGCGTACCGGTCCACATACAGGCCCATACCGCCACACACCAGCTCACATACAGGCCCATGCCCACACATACTGGACCGCAACCATTTGTAACCCACGTACAGTCTGAGACGCCATACCACATGACCTTGAAGTCTAGTCACCAAAAACACGCACAAGCATTACAAATCCCAAATAAACAAATTTCGCATAAAACAGAGTATACTATACAAATACTCAGTTTTATGCGAAAATGTTTTGCTTTAGGTTTTTAATGCTTGCGTATGTTTTTCGCGGCAGAACTTCAAGGTCCTGTGCGCCATACCCAACCAGATCATAAACCAAGTCCGACCTGAATGTAAGCGAATTGGTTATTTATTTAATACTGTCATGTAAAATACCAGAAACATCGTATATTAAACTGAGACTGACATATAGGGGGGGGGGGGGTTGAAAATTCCCTACCTAGCTCATCAAATATTTCCCATTTCCTTTTGCCGGGCAAACTAGATTCCAAGTGCACTGTAAGAGCATAGGGTGGATTTCTTGAAGGGACCAGAGAAACTTATTCATGGTACACAGCTTGTAATCCACACTGCTCCTATATTTAATCATTAACATAAAATAAAAGAAGTCACGTGATAGAGAGAGAGAGAGAGAGAGAGACAGAGAGAGAGAGAAGAGGAATGAATAGGCTTAAATATAGATATACAAGTTTCAATAACATAAGTATAGCTAGGGTTTTAGACTGAGGACAACTTCACGTTGATCTTATTGCTCAACCGACGATTGGGAACCTGCTTTCTGGAGCTTCCAATCCCTGTGTTAGATAATGTCACAGGCATAAGTCATGGTCGCGATGGTCAAGATAGTTGTAACTAAACAAATACTCAACAGATAGATGAAGTAGTATGCAATCAAGTATCATACATGTACAAATTTAAATATTTACTGCCAAGGTTCATGAACACACGAATTCACGCACAATGAAGACGAGTTCAGAAAGAAAATTAACACACACACACACACACACACACACACATATATATATATATATATATATATATATATATATATATATATATATATATATATATATATATATATATATATATATATATATATATATATATATATATGGCTATGCTTTTATTGGCGAAGGATTCCCAAGAAGTTCGAGAGAAACCAAACTGCTGGTTTCCCAAGAAATTTCAAAGTTACAAAATTGTCGGATTCCCCGGAAGTTTGAAAGAAACCAACTCGGTCACACCAAGCACTATAACGCTATAATACGGTTAGGCTGCATCCGTGTTTTTTTTTTTTTTTTTTTTTTTATCATTTACAGATACTAGCTCAATTTCTAGTCATGCAGTTATTTATTTATATTATTATGTTCTTTTTCTTGAGTTTAGACCTGTTCATTATTCTGGATAGTTTGTTTCTCTGTGAAACAGGAAACTAGATCAGGCATAACAGTAATAATTGTTGCGAGTTTCCTCCATTGTGCGATGGCCAAGGGGAAAAAAATGGAATATCTATAATAACTGTACGTAGCATGAATCTTATTTTTACTCAAAGTTCAAATGTTTTATGAAAACTGGACTAAATTATTCCCTACTAAGAAGACTGCTACATGAGGCATAAAACTTTCCCACGTACATAATAATAAGTTACAAATATAACTTAAAACGCACAAAAAGGAAAAAAAGAAAAGGAAACAGCATATGATGGGAACTTAATTTTTTACCCTCTAGTCTTTGCAGACAGACATGCTACCGACTAAGCTATGATGAGGGATAGTAAACGACGTTTAAGGCCTAAATGACCTACGACTTAGTAAACTGATATTTCGCTCGCTACTGATTATAAAATTGTAACAGGAATTAGAGACAGATTTGAAATAAGAACTGAACATTGTATTTTACATGTTGTCATGAAGTTTGAAAATTCATTATACACTGCATGAACGGTCCGTAGCGAAGTCGATGGTATGTAATCGACTTTCAAGCTTTATGCATCATGTAAAATAACGACTTTAATTCATATCATTACAAATAGTTATAATGAGGTAGTGTTAGATTGTATGTTTTTGATTATTGTTACTGAGATAGGTCAGCGCCTTCCAAATCCCATGACTTTACCATCAAAGCACACGCAATTGCAATATGTGTGCAAACCTGATTTATACTATCAAGGCCGCTACGGGAATTATTCGCAGCAAAATTTCCCAGCTAGCTTAGTGATCACTGGGATTTGTTACACTATCAAGATCGCTATGGGAATTATGCGTAGCAAAATTTCCCAGCTTGCCTAGTGATCACTAGGATTTGTTACAATATCAAGGTCGCTTTGAGAATTTTGCGCAGTAAAAATTCCCAGCATGCTTAGTGATCACTGGGATGTGTATCGAGGGTTACTTACCAATGCCTGTAAATCCGCTACCTGCTTTTGGTCGCTAACGCATCGGTTCCGTATTTGTGCTCTAAGACGTCGGTGGTTTTCCATTTCCACCAGTACTATTGATATAGCCCCGACAACAATTCCGATTGGCGCAATTATGATGGTTGTCGTGGTCGTGATTCCCGCCACGCCAAGGCCAACAGTTGCTGCCGCGGCAAAATCACAAATAGCATGCACGACAGCACACACGCGTTTATATTTCATGAGCAACGCGGTTCTCTTGACAATTTCATCTCGCAATTGCAGTACCGCTGCAATTATTTTTCACGTCGGTAACATTGAGGGTCCATTATAATTCTTTTATTAATAATGTAATTGCGTAGTACACTTGCTAGACAGGCAAACCCTGTCCAGACTCATCACGTCCAGGTACATCACGCACACGCACTTCTAATTAATTGCCCTTTTTTACTGGTACAACTGCCATACAATCATAGAAAATATATTCCTGTGCAATACTTAAATCTTCGGCAATTGTGCGTTCCTGAGGCTGGGCACTACGTTCATATAGAACCATATTGATTATGCCATTGGTTGGTGTCTGAAACGATTGTGTTCGTCTTCGCCCAAGAACTGTTACACGGACAAGTGAATCCTTGTTGAATAGCATTGGAGATCTTTCTCTTCTCAGTTGAGTCAATGTTGGTTTAGCATACTCAATGGGAAATTTAACCGGGGTGGATTCACCGCTGAATATTACTTCATCGTTAATGAAACAATCCCTAGATGTTTTCACACCTGGTGATGCAGTCAACGACCGGGTATTTTCACGTGCTAATACAATGATTCAAAACTGGCTTCGAGTTGGTATCTCAACACCAGGGTGGTCCCAAGGTTAATTTCTATTTGGCCCTTAACAAGATTATATTTGAGCGTATACGAGGGTCTGGTAAAACCATTTTGAAGCAGATATTCATGAACAAGTAGAGCGAAATCACTATCAATGTTAACATGACTGGTCAGCCGATCCATTACCCCGTCCTCAGAATCTGCAACCTCATCACCGCGGTCTGAATCCATTACTTATATGTAATGACAAATCAAAGACGGCTAAGTTCCCGCCCAGATAGATGCTGATTACTTCGAACTTAATTTCATCTCCCGCGACTATTGATATTGATACTGTAAATGTGAAAAATTAATACCAATGCCGGTTTTGCTGATACGTGATATCTCTAGCAAACTATGATGCTGTTGATCATTTTTCAACATCGCTATTTGACCCCACTCGCCACTATTTCCGGTTATAATAAACAAGTATGATCCGGACTCGCGCACTTTTAAGATGTGATGTTTAGGACAATCAAAACCATTTTCAAGAGAACCAAAAACAAGTCGGCCATTTGCTAAGGTTAAGAGGTCAGTTTTTTCCTGAAGTTACTGCTAGTGGTGGCAAAGGCACGTCTACAATCTGTTCATCCACGTATTGTTTCATCCAGCCATTGGCAGTATCAACATAGTTTTTGATAAACGCAACCGATACACCAGCATCTCTGATTGCCCCATTTCAGTGATTTCGGCCAGGTTATTTTTGCAATGGCGCCTCGCAGCTTCCAAAAAATAATAATTATATAAAAAAAATCGTTGATGTCCACGTTAGACGTTTTAAGTTTTCCAGTTTGATCTTGGAAAATCACAAGCTCGCCCGGGCCAACACCAACAACAACCCGCTGGTAAACTCCGCTTGGGTGCCAAACCTAGTCAGATTCACATCAGTACCGCGTCGTCGGGCGGCTGAGCTTCAGTAAATGTCAACAGGCATTTTGTATACTATCAAGTATAGTTTAATGTAAAATCAATAAGTGTTTGCGGGATCTGTGAACGCTCAAGTGCACGCAACGCTTCAACAACAAGATGACCACATAATTGCCCGTCCATCCGAGTTTTAACGGTACAGTTGAATAAACAGTGGTTGTTGTCCACCGCCTCGGGTTAAATAATCAACAAATTCATGTAGCGGTGCAAGACCGTATGAGTCAAAATATAAAAGATGTCAAGACGTCACCACGTATGCAACCCGATGGGTTCCAGGTCCTGTTGATAAATCCAGGTTAACAACGCCAGTTTCCCACGCGTTGGAAATCATCGATGTAAGTTCATCCCGTATAAAGACACCTCGAAAATGCTTGACTGACTTTGTCATCGCAAGTAAATCAAAACTGGTCCATGGACGCGTGAAAAGCTTTGCTTTCATCAACGGCGAAGCCACAACCGAAGGTCACTTCCGCTCGGAAACATTTGGTTTCCTTGCCTGGATAATTGAAGACCATTTCCTTTTTTTACATAGATTTTTCCACCGACCGCCTTTGTCCGAGCCATTCCGGATGCAGTTCCGACAGCCCCTAAAGCAGCTGCTTTTGCAACCGCGGGAGCCGCAGCCGCTAACAACGCTGGAATCAACGCAAGGAATGGAGATATTCTAACGGTCTTTTGCATTTGTACCACCTCTGATTTGGATAATTTTAATGTGACAGGTTCAATAAAAAATTTGAGAAAATTGTAACAATTGTACACATTCGCGTCAATAATCCCCATTCAACTACTTAAGCCCTGCAACAACAGAGATTTGTAGGAGAGAATTACAGCAATACATCTGTCCTCGGGGCCACCTACACGTGATTTGAAGTACATGTCCACCACAGACTGTTTAACCAGGTCCAGATACTCCAGGTTAAAGTAATAAATCGGGTACAACTTACGAAGGTCGTGCTGGCAAATCTGCAAGCCTGTGTCAACGGTTTGGTCTCGGTCCAGGCATTTTAACAGTCTATGATAGACACGAGCGATTTGATAGTTGCCAAAGTCGAGGAAAATGTTTTCGGTGGGTTCTTGGTGGCCGTTAAACCTCAGCAAGACCTCAGTAACTGCCAGGTTTGCAAATGTCATTGGACTTTCCAGCTGACTATGTAGATTGTCTACCATTTGAAATGCTATAAACATATGCCGTGGTGCACCGACACCTTGCTGGGTACTTATTTGCCATGAGAATTCTCCTCGGTTTACACTTTGTCATCGTGAGATATTAGATTATAGATGTTCCACCAGACTCCATAAATGATATCAAATGTGTGTCTGTGGCCACTGATGGATTCATTGATAGCATCCAAAGTGTAAATTTAAATAACACAACTATATCCACGCCAGCGGCATTGTCATGCTGAACTGCATTATTGGCGTTGACTTTTCTGTTGAACGTGACTTTGTGTTTGGCCCCCAAAATAACTTGCGTATGTGTGAGAGTGGAATCGTCCAGGAAAACTCCCCGGGCACGTTAAGCTAGACTCGACGCTGTGCAAATCTACGGTTGAACTCAGGATTGGTTCCAATTACAACGGGCGTTGGTGCACCTCCGGCTGCGTTTCTAACGTTTACAATGGTATACTGTACATGATCAGGACGGTCGTTTGTGTCTTAGCAGAACATCATAGACGAGCCAGCAGACCTTGCGTAATCGTCACTGTAACGGGCGAGTCCGAGCATTGTTGTAGCGACGTCAACGTTGTGAAGAATTACTTCGATTTCCTTTCCATCGATGATATATTTTGTGCTGTTGAACAATGCCATGATGCCATTGTTGACAAATCCGACTTTGTCGTTGGCGCCGTATGCAGCATTGTTGTCGCCTACAAGCTTTCCTTGGATTTCCAAGAATGCCTCGCTCGGAAGAAAATACTGAGATGTGCCATGAACCTGAAATTCTACTGGTCCTTCTTTGTTTGGATCCCTAGCCTCGTACGAGCAATATTGGTAACTTTGCTTGCTTCAATCTCGCAACACAGGTGTGTCCATGTCAAACGCGGGATCGGATACATCTTCGAATTGGGCCATGGTGAAACTTTAGTTTCCACTTATACATTATGGTTTCGTCTAATACTTTTTTGCAAGACAACCGTAATCCGCTTCCCATTTCCAGATTTGCGATGGCTGAATCTGACAGACGTTGTTCAGCGGCTTCATTGATAATGTTACTAACCGGAACTGGCATTGTTGATGTCGATGGTCGTGTAACTGCTTTTGGTGGTGCTCGAGTTACTATTCGTTGTAGTCGATCTCGAATTGATTGATCCGCTTGCAATCCGAGATTTTCCAACCGATCGGCAGCAACGTTTTTGATGCTATCAATGACTCGCATTGCAGCTTGTTTATCAATTGGTGCAGCGCGCGAAAACAAGGCCGCTAGAACCTTTGGGGCTCCTGTAAACAATCTCTGGACAACATCACCAAGGCCAGTTCCTTAATACACCGCGTAAACCGGTTTTCTCGCGTTAACAACACGCACAGGTGTTACACGTCCATGCACGATTGTCATTATATTAAATATCAGGTTAATCTCTAATGTACAGTTGTATTGTCAAAGGTCTCACCGCGCAGGTCCAGCATGTGCCCGTCCTTATCCACAAGGGTAAAACGAATATGTGCTAACCGAAAATTGTTACATGGAAGATACACAGGCGTGGGATTAATCGATATCAGATCACCCGGGGCCTCAGTCGGTGCAAACCCAAACAATATATAACCGTGCGATGCTCGCGTTGTCTAGGCTGAGACTTCATTACGGCCACTGATTGCGTCACAGGTCAGATTAACACGAGTCGTGGTGGTGATCCTGACAATGCCTGGCATGATATGGTATCCAGACCCTTTAGATTCTGCGCGCAAAATTTGTTTGTTTGGGGAAATCTCATTAATATCTTCAGGCCAACCAAGAACTGTTCTTATTGACGACAGCGCAATGTCAACCGCATACTCCTGAAATTTAATCGACATGGCAGAGCTGAGTGTGGCCTCGTGTTCACGTATAAAAATGTTAGGATCTTTACCGGTCTCCAATGTGACCATCCGTCGGATTTCATTATTTATTGATTCAAGCTCATATGCGCCAGTGGCAAGTTCAACAGGATCGTTCCAGGTAGAGCCACCGTCTGACGAAAACACAAACGAGTTATTTGCGGGGAATCCCCCAAACGGTTGCGATCGAATATTAGGCCAACTGCGATAAACGCGCAACGATGCTAATCTGATCTCGAGTGTGCGGATTTGACCTGCGGTGATTGGTGTCGGAAGGACCATGTGAAATTCAGGTTTCGTTGATGAGATTGCAATCATCGAGGTAATGCTCGGGGTTGTATTTGCAACGATACGCTGCAACGAAGCATTGATTTCAAGTAAGACGCTAAGTGTTTCAGAATTCATCATCAGTGTGCAAACTTCGTTCGTCGTATAAATCATCGATGTCTTCAATAAGTTCATGCATCAACAATTGAAAAGTTTCAGGGTCCATGGTATCGTTGGTGAGTAACCTCTGACAAATCGATGCGGCCTCATTAATAACTTATGGTGCGTTGTTACCCGCGCGAACTGATCCCACTGATGTCTCCAACCGATCCATGAGTTCATTTATTTGTTGTTGGTCCACAGACACGCATTCGCCTGCGGGTTTGAATCCTTTAGTTGCCATGGAACCTTTGGTTGTCCTACATTTGCGTGCACGACCACCGAGACCTTTTCCATATTTGGGTGGTTCCTCCAATTGGGAGAGATATTGCACTTCTTCCTCGGTAGGCACGTCCTCCTCGAAAGGCTCCCATGCAACCCATAGACGTTTTTTTGCAAGTATTTTATGTGCGTACGGAGAAAATTCTCTCAGTATGATTGGGACTTTTCTTTACCTAATCTTCCATGGATGTCAACAATCGCGTGAAAATCATTCCACATATGATTATTACCGTATAGTCTTTATATCCAGTCCACTCCCTGAATACCCATCCGTCTCATTCCTGTTGAGGTCACTCAGTTGCGTCTGCGCTGGTCCTTCAGACTCCAACATATAATCTTGTAATGTTTTCAACCAAGTACTTTAGAGAAAAACTCTAGGGGATATTCAAAGATAATCTGCCTTGTGTCTTCTGTAAATCTTTGAATTGGTGTTTCCAACTTTGATTTGTACTCGAATGGCTGTTGTTGTGGAAGATTCGCAAGTGCCTCTCCAGCATCCTCTTGCATGTCCTATATTCTTATTTGAATTTCTGATAATTGTGCTGGTGCATGCCTGATGGGATCAGGTCGTTGTTGTGTTCTCATCATCGCGACAGTGGTTTCCGCGACTTTTTTTTTTTTTTTTCCCCACTTTCCATGGTCTTGGCCGCAAGTGCTTTTGTCGGTTTGATCAACGGTGCAAATGTTTGTTCAAAGCCAGATGTGAGATCTTCCGGTTCAGTTTGTTTCGACTGTAACATATCTTTGACACGTTTGCGGACATCTATATAACCAGGAAGAAGTTCCAGGTGTTCGCGAGCTGCTTTGTGGCGTCTGTCAGTATACTCTGCTATGACATCGCTGGCGGTTTTCTGTTTTTGACATTGTATTCATTATCATTGCTATTTTAATTATCGTGTAAGACGCATTTGTGTCTAGACTGGCTCGAAAATTGTGTGGTCCACCAGTGTGTTTGTATGTATGTAAGTACAGTGTGTGTGTATAAGCACTCCTACCCTTTTTGTTGGATAGTAGGGGGGGGGGGGGGTATTTGGAGAATGGGGGTGGGGTGGGTTGGATAGTATAGGTGGTGTGTGTTGGATTGTAGATAAATAATAAACTAACATTACCATTCCCGTTTGTCCCCATAAACTTTCGAACCTTTTTCCATTCACCATTTTAACATTAACATTCCCGTTTGTCCACATAAACACTGTCGTCCCTATTAAACCATTCCCATGTTAAATCTATGGACATGATTTCCCGTACGACCCCATATATTGAGATCAGCCACTTCTAAGAATGTTACCATGTACACCGATATGTTAAACCTATGAACAATTTTAACATAGGATTTCCCGTACGTACCCATAAATTGAGGTCAACCACTTCTAACAATGTTGCCATTTAGCCCCAATGTTAAACCTATGGACAAATTTAACTTCATTTTACCGACACCCGCATGTAAACCTACGGGCTAATGTTAATTCCCGTACGCCCCAAGTCCGCACATATTACTACTGATGCAGCCCGACGCCGTAAGCACGATCCAGCAGCCATAGCAGGTGGGACTGATCATTCTGTATGACCGCGTGCTCACCCACAGTACTTTCAGATATATCAAGAGCGAAAGGTTGTGGAACATCAATCTATACAGCCCCGTGAGTAGCATGAAGAACATCCTGACGCTGTTTGAGAAAGTCGAAATTACTGCCATGTGCGTTTCTAAAAAGCTGTGCTGCCAAGGGTTCAGCCACAATCAACAATGGGGCGAAATCTGGAAACACTTTGCCGGCGACATGCTTTGACACCCGCGAGGTTGCAATGGTGGCAAACAACACGCATCTGACCGACGTTACAGGCGGACAGTACTTAAAAGATAAGTACGCTCTGTTACTGAACATGCGCTCCATCGACGATGACTCCCTCAATGATAGACGAAGAAGAGTTATAAACACCGGCCAGTGAATAATCATCCAGGTCACAAAACCGGCAGTGGCGGCAGTCCTATTGTACATGTACCTATACTTCATCATGGATGCACAACTTAACATTTGAAATGGCAACATCGTCAGTGGGCTTTACTAGAATGCTTCTCTGACCTGCCCGCTCTGCGATGATCTGCTGACAAACCTGTACGGCAAGACGGTCTTTTTGATCGACATTTTTGACGGCAACATATCGGGGCGTGTTTCAGCATATTTTTGTCTGCCGACTGCCTTGGATATACTGTAATAGCGACGACACGGCAGCTACCGCGCAGGTGGTTATTTCAGCCAAAATTACGTCAGTCCATTGTCTGCGAACAGAATTCTTAGGGACCGCCCCAAAGTTCTGGTGTTTTTTGAAAACCGACCACTGCCATTTTCGCATTATGGGACTGCGGACTACATGCAAGATTTACTTACCTCCAAAAGTGAAGAGCTTGACAACATGCACAAAACTAGTCACCTCCAAAAAATAAAATTTACGTTTTGCAAAAACACATGTTAACACATTTTTTAGAATACGTTTTCTTAGTTCAAATTACAATCAAGACATATATTAGATTTACCGTAGCAAGTCATCACAAACAAACAGAGTGAAGGGCTAAGTGTTCGGAACTATTTTGTTAGCCTCTTAACATATATACGTGTCTGCCAAGCTGGTTAGCGTAAGGATAATATCCAAAATTGTATAGTAAATCGTCAGTTAGCAGGGGAACTTATTTAGTGGTGATGTAGGCATTCTCAACTTCGAGGTCAATCCGACGGAGCATGATTTTCCGTCTGGAGTGTTAGTGTCTATGATTTTTAAAAAAAAGCAAACTTTCTGGTCCCCATATGCTTAAAAATAATAATTGCTCTGATTTGTAACGGAAAACAAAATATTCGTTATATTAGTTAAAACAATAAATCATCTTGAGGTGAAAGAAAAACAAATACCCCTGTTACGAATGAATATACCAGGTACCCCACAAAATTAAATGGTAGTGCCTTTTGTTTTAAGCGTTATGATTTCTCTGCAGTGACGATGCCAACAGATTCGCGATAAATTACAGACGATTGAGAAAACGAACGCAGATCCAGATGTTAATATCACCACAATAACTGGTCTTTTCACCCGGTTGATTCATTATCAGATTTCGTTTCGTTAAGATGGTAATTTCCTAATGTTAATACTACCACATCAAATAGTTTGGTTCAGCATATTTATTTATACATTCTAATAACTTTAATTATATTAGTCGTCTGAGAACCACTCTAGCCCAGTGGCGCACATGACCTGAAATAGTCATATGATCGTGAGGTCAATAACCACCGCCATTGCTCACTGGTGAGTTTAATGTTTCCGCCTGTTTTAAAGCACGAGTTTATTCGTTGTTTGTAATTATTTAGTAACGTACTTCGTCTTTGTTTATATAAAGCAGTTATTTTCTGAATATATTTGCAGAGTAGTTTAGAGTGTTCCTTTGAGCTGAATCGCTGTCGACGTCAAGGAGCAAAGTGAAACTTGGTTTGGTTGACACCTACATCGAAGCTAGGAACCATGGGGCTAATATTACGATCCTTAGTAACATGTCTTTTGGTTACATATGGTAAGATGTTATAGTTTGTTATTACACTATGCACAAAAGAGTAAAAAAAATTGAGTTGAATTACAAAATATCATATATTGGTTGAAAATTTAACATTTCTTTGCTTATAGCACGTGATATGCCTAGAAAGTTCACACTCACAGGGGCACCACAGGAGCTTGAATTTAACTTCTTTCTGTGATTTTCCTTAATAAAGAAACCACAAGGGATGACACTATTCGCACCGTGGGTATTTAGTTCTAAAATTTGGTTATCTGTTTAGTTTATAGACTAAATGCCATCAGAATTTGAAAATTGTTTGTGAAACGTAAGAATCGATATAGGACAGAATTGTTTCGCTCCTTCTTCCTGTTGAGCTGTTAGAATTTCCTGTTAGAATTGAGCTGAAGATGTTCATAAACGTTTGATAAATGTAATGTTCTGGTAAAAGGTTCAGAAAAAAAACAAGTAGACAAACACTCCAGTACATAATATAATTTATGTAATGGTTTTTTTTTTTTTTAACATTCATCACTCACATTTTCTCCTTCAGACATGTTCCCCAATGATGTTAATGTTAGGAACATAAGCCCACTACCTCCCTAATCCAGCCCTCCTAAAAGACGAAAATTCATCTTTCCTGTCTGCAATAACACTTGCCCATTACCTCCCCTTGCCATTGCCAGGTGGCGCTAGTTTTAAGTTTTTCATGTTGAACTGGCAACATTGTTCACTTCATCTCCCGACTATCCAGTGTTATTTTTCACCTAATATCGGTCATCCATTCAGGGTTTTGCTTTTTTTCTGTTGTAGTAACGATTATACTACAGGTGGTATTTGTTATTTTGTTTTATTTTGACCACGTTTTATGTGAATTTTGTCATTTATGCAGACTTGGTTTTTCGGCTATCTCAGACCACATGTTTCAACATGGTATCAGATAACAGACATGTTGTACTTGTAGTTGTTTTTTTAGGGTTTTTTTGGTGCCGTTTCTTTACCACCAGTTGTGCACCAGGTGTTTATGGCATTTTGTTAACAAAATTTAATTTATTTTTTCTCTTTGTTTTGTCATTTCTGTTAGTCATAACAATGAAATGCACAAAGTGTGAGAAATTGAAGGCCAGTGAGGACTAGCTTGCACCAAATGTACCTCATTCAGCAACATGCAGTATGCGCCATGTGGTCTGAGATGTGTGGTCTAGGGTTCTTCAGAAAAATGCTAAGAACAAGAGAAACGAGGGAAATCTAAGACTAAACAGATGAATGTTTTGAGTATTCGTCCTAACAGAGTCACTTGGCACGCCTTGTGGCCACCCCACCCCATACGATGTACACTAACAAATGTTGCTGTTACATCTGCTGAAGTGGGGGAACCTGGGGCTGCAGACTTCTCTACGGCCTTCTGCGTCATTGTTGGGATTACATGTGCATCGCCGGTGCAGGATGCAATGATGCAGTAGATTAGTTCTGGTTAGTTTCCATCCGTATGTCCGTCTTTTACCTCATTTGATAATTTTGCTACTTTGGGGTGTCCCCCAAATTTTAGACGGACCAGTGGGTGTAAGTACACCTTCATGTCCGAGCATAACCTTTGGGTCTGTAAGTCTGGGTGCATGGGGTTTGTACATGCTCTAAACAAGCCATCCTATCATACCACACTTCTGTACAATGCCGTCTCAGCTGACGACCATCCTGGCCAGCCGTCAGGTTCTCAATACATGGGATTTGCACATAATCTACCAGAGCCGTCCCGACACACTGCACTTCAGCATGATGCTGTCTCGACTGATGACCATTCTGTCCAGCCGATCAGTTCTCTATACAATTTTCCTAGTAATTGTTTGGCTTCATTAGCAAACCGTTCCATACCTAGGCCGGTAGGGCCCTGGAATATTAACCTGTGCAGGGACCTTAGGAATCGACCCATCTGTTCTCCTACAGTTGTGAACCAGAAGGTGGCAGAGCTGTCCGTACAACTGTTCGTTCAACCTCATCCACTGTGACGGCAGTGAACTTGGACAACATTCTCCAGAAACATGTGGTAAGTTTGATTCTTGTAAAGGGAAGGAACCATCTCCTATCGATTTTGCATCATGTCGGGTTTCTGATAAATTGGGAAAAGTCCGCTCTTTGGCTATCCCGGCGGTTCGTCCATCTTGGTATGGAATTTCTCACCCATTACAATCTTGTATGTCTTCCCTGCGTTCAGGTAGTCAGAATCATTGAACTCGTATAGTCCATTTCCAACAGGAAATGGATCACAGCCAGAGAGTTTTAGCAACTCCTTGGATTGTTCAGTGTGGCAGTGGATCTGGGTTGCCTTTACATGCATGCTAATCAGATGGCGTTGCTGTCTCAGTGATATCACTTTTCAGTGTCACAAGATTCCAGGATCAGCATCACGAACAACATAATATAATTCCTGGTTCAGTGGTGCAACCAAGGTTGGATCATGACAGGAGTTCCACTGGAACAACCCCAACCGGAATTGACCGTATGTACGGATGCAAGTACCCATTGTTGGGAAGACCACCTTTTGCTGCGCTTCAACACTGCCAACAGCCAATGGGGTCCAGAGGATAAATGTCTCCACATCAGTCTTTTGGAAATGAAGGTGATCATCGAGGCCTTTCATTTGTGGAGAGACCGTCTTCGGGAAGGTCTTCTTAATGTCCGACAACTCGGTGGTTTTGACATATCTCCTCAAACAGGGTGGTACCAAATCACCCGACCTTTATCTCTTAGTCTTGGAGTTCGGTGTTGGTGCGTGTGTCTCAACATCGGCATCCAGATTAGATATATTCCCGGCAGACTTGGTGTCTTGGCTGATTCTCTGTCCAGGAAGGGTCAGATTCTCCGTACAGAAGGGACCCTCCATCCATGTCTTTCATCAGATTTGCGCACTGTGGGGGCATCGGATGATAACACTTTTGTGACCAGCTGGAATAACAAACTGCCCACCATCATTCTCCAGTTATGGCTCCAGAGAAGTGTTGTGGGCCTTTGCCTACCCCCCCGGCCCGCAGTCTTAGTACCAAACATTATACAGAAGTTGAGGGGCCAGATGATTCTGACTGCCCCTCTCTGCTGGAACAAGTCCTGAATCCTTGACTTGGCGATAGATCTACCCAGGAAGATCTTGGTCAATCCAAATCTTCTCAAACAGCCACAGACCTAAGTGTCCTGTGCATGGCAGGACTGATTCCTCCTTCATGCCTGGCTTTTGTCTGGAAAGTCTTGCGAAGGAAAGATTTTAAACCATCGATTGTGGAGAGAATCACACAAGCAAGAAGGCCATCCACTTTGAAGGCTTATGAGGGAAAGTGGCGTGTCTTCAGGGACTGGTACTTGGTCAACAACATCATCCCTTTCAGTGCATTGATCACACAAGTAGCTAACTTTTTTCTCTAGCTTTTTGAGGAGAAAGAGTTGGTTCCAATTACTATTAAGGGCTACTGCTCCATGATATTTGACACTTTCTGCCATCATGGCAGAGAGGATCTTGGTCAGGATTAAGACCTCTCTGATTTATTGCCCAACTTTGATCGGCAGTGCCCTAAATCTCTCGCGCTGTTTCCCAAGTGGAATCTTTCCTGGGTTCTGACTTGGCTGAATTAAGACAAAATCGAGCCCTTAGCCAGGACCTAACTGAAGCTCCTACCATACAAAACATATTTCTTGATAGGGTCAGCCTTGGCATGCATGGTGAGTGAGTTGCATGCCCTCTTTGTGGACCTGGTCTATCTTCAGTTTCGATCAGTTGGTTCAGTGGTTCTTGTGTCACAATCTGGTTTGTGGACAAAAACCGGTTGTCATCAGCTGGCAATCAGAATGTTGTTATATGCCCTCTTGCCTGTAGCGAAACATCCCAAAAGGTGTTGCATCAAGATCTGGTCCATGCTCTCAAGATTTACTTGAAGCACTCCAAACCTTTTTGTGGAACCCAAAAATGCCTCTTTCTTCCAGTTAAGCCCAGAAAGGAGGATGTAACCCTGTCGTTGTGGCTGAGGTAGGTGATACACTCGGCATACTCTTAGGTTTCACCTGAACTGAGTCACTTCATGAAGATCTCTGCTCATCAAATCAGGGCAATATCTGTGAGCCTTGCATTCGACCGCAATATTTCAATTCAAGACATTATCATTGGATTCGTCCAGAAAATCTTCCTTTGAATAATACCTGAGGTGTAGTTAGGATGTTCAACTTTCCCTTCTCCTATTACCTATTCTTCTAATGTTAGTGTGATCGGGGAACGTTTTTGAAGGAGAAAGCAAATTTTTCAGTAAATTATGTTTCTTTGAGAATACTTACAATATGTGCATCATGGCTTGTAGTGGATGGATTAAGCTGTATTGCCTCAATTAGATAGTCACAGCAATATAATTCTGTAATAGTGAATGTACACTACATCGTGTGGAACTTACCTGTCTGCTCAGCTACAGTACACAGTGCAGAATGCTCTTTTTAAGTTTTACACAATGCCATTTAATATTCAAAGACTCGGCCACTAAAACTCATTCACATGTATGTATTGTGAGAGATGAAAGCGAAAATTTCTGAGCAAAGAATCCTGAGACTATTTAGGTGGTTCACAAAATATAGAACGTTTAATGATAGTAATGTTAATGAGAGCGAGATTCTGCAAGTATTAGACAGTTTCGTTCCATTATTAAAATAAAAAATGAGAGAAATGCTGTGATTTATGTTTTCATTCCCCGAGTCACTTTTAAATTGTTTGCTTAACATTTTCCCACACAATGAAATATATACAGCATTATCCAAAATATAACGTCTACTAGTCCAGCCTCTGTTTAGTACTTGCGGACCCAAAAATATATGTCCATGCAACACATTTTCTCAGGAACTAGACACGTGTTCAGGGTTGCATCTAGGATGTGCGATCATGAAAATTCCCCTCAATTTTTAATTTCCCGCAAAATTTCAAATTCTATGCAAGCAAAATCGCGCCAAAAAAAAAAGAATCGTGCTAATTTTTTTTGGAAGAATGTGCTATTTTTATGTTTTCTTTTAATGTAAATATCCCAGTTCTCACTTTCATCAAATATGTTGTCCTTAGTTGTGAAATACGTCACATATTTCCTGTGTGTCACGTGCTCAATTCTGATTGGTTACTAATATCAGGAGAGCACATGCTTGATGCAATAGGAACATCCTCTGCCTTTTCTGTCAAATCGAGAAAGACCTATTTCATGACCTGACAAATGGCCGATCGATGTTTGATGCTGAGGCTAGCTTGGCGGGACAATGCATTAAATAGCAAAACCAGTTAAAACTCCGATACTTTTTCATTATTTTATCAGTAATACTTTCAATAATAGTGAGAGTGCAGATTTTTCTGTCAAGAGGCACAGGGACAGTGAACAAACAAATCCTAGTATCAGACGATGCTAAAGATGGCGGTGCTGAAACTGAGGTGTCCTTCCAACGTCGAGAAAAAACAAACTTTCAATTCAGACTGGAAAAAAAATCGACCATGACTGGAAACGAATGAAATAAATGAGATGATTTACAGTTGGTTTGTAAAAACTGGCAAAGAAAATTCCTTCACACTTGGAATAGCTAATTTCAGGACATCAACCCCCGACAGACACGTTGAATTCACCTCACAAACGGGCGACTCAGGATTTGAAACGAAGTGAAAATCTTAAAACTACATGCATGACATTTATCAAGTGACACAGTAAATATGTGACAGTTTTTTTAAGATATAAGAGTCCATTCTTATATCTTAAAAAAAACTGCACATATCGGATGTCAGAGCAGCAGCATTTTGATTTAAATTAGGAGTGACATGATTTGCAGTGCATGGTTTGATTCTTTAATGGTCAGTGTGTAGAGAAAATACTGTTCTTAGAAAACAAGATTTTGGTTTCAGTTTTAAGTGTTATACTGCAATATATAGAACACATGATACATATTTAGTGGTATAATATATATATACATGTATATATAATACACAGAACTCATGATATGCATTAAGTGTTATACGGTAATATTCAGAACACATTGTATGCATTTAATACACTTATTATACTTGCTATTACTCTGTTTGAATGTTAATTTTTTTTTTACATAATCATGTTAGGCCCCACTTGTCATTACGTTGGCCCCCCTTTTTTCAGATTCAGTGTGGGCAAGTGCCCACATTGACCAAATCCTAGATGCAACCCTGCGTGTTTGCTTTTACCTTAGACCAGCTGTTTTTATGCAGACTCTTCGAAGTATGTGATGCTGCATTCTATAACCAACAGCTTAAAAAACTACACTTAGGATTGGTGGTTTGGTCATCCAGTGTTCCAAAACTCCAATAGCCCAACGCCCGGGGCACCTCTAATTTCAGATCAGGCCCCTCCTATATTTTAACTGAAAAACCCATCTAGCTTGTCGAACAAAAAAATCTAAATTTGCTTGAGAAAACCTCAATCTCGCTAACTAAATGCATACTTTTATTTCAATTTTGTTGAAAAACCAGTACATTATAAATATTTATGTGGGCCCCTTAGTCATTTGAAGTTCGTCTACTGATCATAATTCTATAGAAAGCTGTAAACTTTGTGTACAACGCGAGGCATGTGACCTATGAATTGGGAACAGATTGCCCGGGGTTACATGTACCTATAATTAGTGCTCACTAGGCTTCAAGGAATAAATTGAGCTGCCCCTTGCACACGATTCTCGTTCCATTCTGAATCGTACTCCACCTTCGGTTTTCGAAAGTATTTAGCTGAGGATTATTTAATCCCTTTATACCTAACAAAATTTCAAAATCAAGCCTTATTCCGTCTGTGCAAAAAATTTTAATTTGGAAAAGTAAAGTTGTTAAAGGCAAGAGTAATGTTAAAGAAATTCTATTTATAGTACAAGCACAGCCTAATTCACGTCTTAAGGTGCATGTTTGCGACGCGGATCCTCGCGCAGGTAAAACTAAAAGTCTGTACATTTATACTGTATAAAATGTGCACAATACCATTTACTATAATCAGTAAAATTAAAATAAAGGCTACGAAACTACAATGAAAAAAATGTCTGAATCGTAAAAATGTAAGTAGAATGTAGACTTTATCATTTCTTTGTTAATTATATGTCACACATTACCAAAATAATACAGTCTGAATAAAAATGGCATAATAATATTTTTGTAAAAATCATAATTAAGTACATTTAAAATAGTAAATTATTTAGACATTATTATTATTATAGAAGACAAAAAAAAACAAACAAAAACATGCATGCAGAATAAGTAATAATTAAAATAATAATTAACGGCTAAAACACGGTATTGGTGCTGAGAGTAGTCTCACTCACTTAAAAAATTGAAATGTTTGATAGAACATTTCAATGAAGCTCATTATATACCCTAGGGTGTCCCCTAGTCAGATCAAGTTAGATTTAGCTTGAACATGCATGCGATTTTGTTTAACCATTATTTCAATTCATTGGTATAACAACAGTTACAGACACTACACTTGGTGTATAACATGCAAGAAAAACAGCATGAAAACTTTAAAACTTTATTTTTTTTCACAGTAACATCAGTAACAGGATATCAACATTTAAAGTAAACAACATAACTGGAAGTGGTAAACAACTTAATAACAAAATCAAAACATCTATGACAAAGGTATCACTTAGAAAAAAAACCTAACCATGAAACTTTTGCATAACAAACATAAAAGACATAGAATAATCTTATTTAGGCATTTATCTAACACCAAGAAGAATATTTAAACAAACAAAATCATTAATACTGGCCAAAAGTATTGCAAACTTCCATAAGAGTCAGAAGTACATTGTCCATAAAATTGGTTACAGACACTACAAAACTATAGCATTTCAATACAGCTGCAGAACCATACATATCTCCATAAAATTCACTTCAAAAATAATTCAACATGAACACATTGACTAGAATTATTCATTAAATGAATGTTGATTAGTTAATAAAATGATAAAACCACATTGTAACAGGTATATGTCCAATACTTGTGTTAAAATTATGAACTGGTAAATAGCACTTGAAAGTTTAATACTAAATAGTGTTTGTAAGAGTAAAATATTGAAGTATAATGAATGTTCAATAAATCATAGTCACTAAAGTATTGTTCAACCCAAGGTGCTGACTCAAACACAGACCCATATGTGATTGATCTTAAGGTTACAGACACTACACATTAAACCTTGACTTTATATTGTCATTTCAAATAGAAGTGCTTATGATTTTTTTCCAGATTTGACTTGAGCTTAGACAATTCAGCTGCATTAAACTTGAAATGACCCCTTTCATTGACTATTTGTGGAGCTTTTACACTGTACAAGATAGCATCTAGAGCCTCTTGTGAATAATCATCTTTTTCAGGCCAAACATACATGTTGCCAGACTTTCTCATGTATTTAAGTCTAACTTCGTTATGAAGAATGTCTATTACTTCTGCTAAGTATACATCTAGAGGTCCCTTCTTTGGCTTAAGTCCTACAGCAACAAATTCTCCAGGGTGGTATTTCTCTATTGGTTTCTCTGTGTTGGTTGGTGCTTTTTTGTCAACTTTGATCTTCTTTGTCACAATGTTTTGATTTGAATCGGAAAGTGATTGCTGTTTTTTTAGTAGTCTTGCATCTTTTCTTCTTTCTCTATCAACCCTTTTTAGCTCCTCATGTTTCGCCTTATTTTCCCTCTGTTTTTTTCTCCAGGCTTGTACCTTTAGCCTCGTCTTCTCCCTTCTAGCTTTAATCTTCTGTTCATCTTCTTCTGGCTTATCTTTGCTTCCTAAAAGCAAACAACTTCATTCTCATTTTTGTTCCTCTATGTATACGGATGAAATTTAGACTTTACAAAACATACTTGTAATGAGTACGCAATATGCTTTCATACATAAGCAAACTGGAATAACCTGTAGATTCTTAAAGAAAAGTATCTGATTGAAAAAGAAATAGCATAAAACCTGATGATTATTCAATGTTCTAGCATTTACAATGATTGCACACTTTCCTTAATAATGTAAACAACAGTCGGGTCAATTCACATGTCTAGTAGTGTCTGTAACCATTTGACAATATCAGCAATGTATCCAATACTAAGTCTGAGCTCATTGAATTCTCATAATATTTCTGTTTGAATTTACTAGTCTAATGATATGGAATGCAAAAATACTCGGTTTCAATTGCATATTGTAAGAAATCACTGAAAATGTTGCCTGTTATCAGAAATCTAGATGAAAGAAACTATAAATATACCAAAATATTACAAATTGCAGACAGACAATATGTCAAAATTTAGCCTTACACATCAATACTGTAATAGGAAACATAATTTGGCTTCATTTTTTTTAAAAAAAACAGGGATAAAGTCATAGACAGTATAAAAAGGGGATATTGGTTACAGACACTACAATTTAAGAGTGTGGTTTACCAATTCAATACAAACTTACCAGAGTTGTTCCCAGAGGTTTGCTTTTGTCGTCTTCCCATGTCTTAGGGATGTACCATGGTAAAGAACAGAAAAAGTAATTAGGCAGCTTCTTCTAGGATAAGAAATTCAGGTTACATTGTCTTGTAGTAAATTACTCAAACAGACAGTGCTGCAAGAATGATGCAATATTCAATCAAGAGAGTTATTGCATCACTTTTTTGCTCTTGGCTGCAGAGGTAAATAGATGATGCAACATTACATCACATAAGATGGAACTTTCTATTGAGAAAAACAATGTTTTAATGACAAGTAGAACAATACTTTTATCTTTCATTTTTATACCTGTTTGTGTAGTGTCTGTAACTTTTTTTATTGAGTTGCTGTTTTTTAATGGTACAATACAGCACCACCAATTTTGGCCAACTTGGACATCACATGGATACACATGAGCCTTTGTAGGATTTATACTTTTCCATAATGAAACAACAAAATTATTGCCATATAAACTTGTAAAGGTTACAGACACTACAAAATTTAGAACTGGAAAGTTTGACAAAGAACAAGCTCTCAATCGAATATCTTGGCTAGCCATGTGATTTAAATGGTTTTACTACTTATTATAATATAAAGTCGAGTTCTAGATGTCAATAAAAGTTATAATGAATGTTATTTTGTACAAAATGTTGGCATATAACAACAGATTAGTGTTTGAATTTCAGTGTTGAAACAAAACTTCTACTGACGGTATTTTGCTTATAAAATCCATAATATTTTACCGATTTCTTTAATTCAAGAAGCAATATTTGCAGGATAGAATTCCGCATAAAACCAGACCAATAAATGCATTATTTCAGTATGATATTTAGAGAATTCTCTATTTTATATTCAAGCTTTTTTCGAGTGAGACTACATAACGCTCAAAAATGGCCATTTTTAGAGCTTGTTTCCATGCATATCTCAACAATGGGTTACACTAACCTCTTGAAATTTTCAGGAAAGTAAGAGAGGTATATGCCAGGCTTACCAATCTTTAAAATTGGTTCATATCTTGTTTAATTTTTCTATTTCATGCATATAACATGAAAATTCCTTTATCAGCACCAATACCGTGTTTTAGCCGTAAGTACGTTTAAAATAGTAAATAATTTAGACATTATTATTATTATTATAGAAGACAGAAAAACAAACAAAAACATATACACATTCATGCAGAATAAGTAATAATTAAAATAATAATTAATTATAATGTCTACATTACATGCTCTTTTTAAATGTTACTCAAATCGCTGGCTTGCTAAATGCCATGTAAATATGAATTAAATATGACGGTACAGTGAAGACCGATTTGGTCGATATAGTTGATATAAAGGCTGCAGATGCTAGGGGTATTTAAAGAACAGCAATTGCAACGTGCAACGTAGTGTAAAAAATAATAGTAAAAAATAGGGACTTTTGGGCACATGGTTTTGGAGTCCGGGCTTATGAATTTTTTCAAAGCACCAGCCCTGGACCTGTGTCTGAAATTTTTTTTCTTTGAACACTGTCATCTGGCGAGTTTAATATAATCTCTTAAATATTTTCAGTAGGAGATAAACTTGTATATATTATTTTCAGTTGGTGCAGATACAACTTCATTTGGTGCAGATACAACTTCATTTGGTACAGTACATTCTTTCAGTGCACATGACAAATATTGCAAAACTGTTCCTGAATGTCAAGCAAATATTGTTTATCAGTCTAGTAAAGCCTGTCTTGAGAGACCACATGTCTTGAGAGACCGGGTTCTCCATGCACAGATTAATTGATTATATAGTGTTAAGACCTGTCTTGAGAGACCACTTGTCTTGAGACCAATATTTTCTGGCAGAAGGTGTCTTTCAAGATGGTTTCTACTGTAATTTGTTACATTTTGACCCAATTGTCCTTTTTAAAAAGTTGACATGAATACAAATAAAACATTTTGTTGCCAAAGAACACAGACCAGATGTGTATTTATACAGGGTTTAGCAATTAGGCCAACAATGTAAAATTACTGAAATTATTATGTCCATTATCACACAAATGGCACTGAATCTTTGGGAACCAAAACTCTGCTTAGTCACATTAACAAAATTTGGACTTCGCATTGAATTAAAAGCAATAATAATCCAAGGTTAATTGCCTGAAGATATACATGTACACAGCATAGAACAAAAGGTCAGGCCAGTTAGTATGTGCAGATCAGGGTGGGAATGTTTTTTTTTTAGTTCAACTGGTCACAGACCAGAAGAGCTTACGGGGTGGTCTGTTGTCTATCATCTGTCCATCCTTTAGCACAAGAATATTATTGCTACTCCTAAACTACTTGGAGGATTTCCATGCAACTTTACACATGCATTCATTTCATGGTCTAGTTCAGGGGTGTCAAACTCGTTTGCTATCACGGGCCGTATGTTTGACACCCCTGGTCTAGTTGGTCCTAGATCAAAATGGTGCTGCTCGGATATCCAATATGGCCACTACAGTGACCATCTTGAAAATCTTGTTATCACTACTCCTCCTGAATGGATAGTCATATCAAAATGGGGTTTTCACTAAAAGACCTCTTATGATGTGTGCTTGGTCCTAAATGAAAATGGTGCAGATCTGACTTCCAATATTGCCGCAATGGCAGCCATCTTGAAAATTGTGTTATTGCTACTACTCCTGAATGGATGGTCATATCAACATTAGGTTTTCACTGAAAGACTTCTTATGATGTCTAGTCAGTCCTAGACGAAAATGGTGTTGATCTGGTGTGCAATATGGCAGCCATCTTGAAAATCTTATTGCTACTTCTCCTGAATGGATGATCATATCAACATGGGGGTTTTCACTTAAGACTTATTATGATGTCTACTTGGTCCAAAATGAAAATGGTGCCAATCTGAAGTCCAATATGGTCACCATGGCAGCCATCTTGAAAATCTTAGTATTGAAACTCCTCCTGCACAGAAAGTTATATTGACATGGGGTTTTCATAAAAAAAACTTTTTATGATGTCTAGTTGGTCATAAATGAAAATGGTGCCACTCTGACATCCAGTATGGCCGCCATCTTGAAAATCTTGTTATCGCTACTGCTCATGAATGGATGGGCATATCAGCATCATGTTTTCACTAAAAGACTCCTTATCATACTTATCATATCTGCTTGGTCCTAAATGAAAATGATGCTGATCTGTTGTCCATCCGTTCGTTAGCACATGCACATTTACACTGTAGATTAAGATTACTGCTCATAACTATCAAGTCAATTGGAACATAATTTTCCATGGCACTGTGAACTTTGACTTGTATTCTGTTTGAAAGAAGTCTCATTGTGATTAGTGTCGTTGTCTTCTACACTTTGATGAAGTATATCTGGGTCTACCTGGGCTTGGAGAGAGGAATGTGTTGTCTATTTAGGCACTACATGTCTTGTGCCTGCCTGTGCCGGCAAAGGTGTAAAGAAGTGGGATATTGCTTCGCTACCGCTACATGTACTTGGATTTTCATTTTCTTGATTAGTGGCATTGTCTTCTACAGTTTGATGAAGTGTATCAGGGTCTATCAGGGCTAGAGGAGAGGAATGTGTTGAGTAATTAGGCACTGTGTAGTTTGTGTCTACTTGAGCAAGTGAGTTTGTAATTAATTATGGCTTTGCTTGACAGGCACTGATGGGAGTGGAGGTTATGGGCCAAACAGGGGATGGCTGTGGTGACACAGTGCTGGTGTTAGATCTATTGTTTAAGTCTTAACACTGCCCTGAAATAAAATGGTATGTTTTTTTAAGGGAATACAGTACATATAACTTTATTTTATGTGAAATAGTTATTTCGAACACGTACCCATATTGCTATAAGTATTTGTAGAGTTGGAAATTAGTCCTAGGTTCATTCATCTGCTTCAGTGATGAGTTGTTCCTGACATGGATAGGGATGCTGTCTTGATTTTCTTTGATGTGGATACAATCTGGGATTGCCTTTCTGTATGAATTTACTTCCACATCATGAATATCCTATTAGGTGAATCCAGAGAACTCAAATAGACTGGATCCATTGAACATTTTCCAAAGTATTGACATTGTTAGATTTACCTCCATTTTATTTATATGCAGAACTCTGGTATTTTTAAAAAATAATGCAATTTTTAACAGCATCAGCCACAATGGGGATTTACTAAAAGCAGTTAAGTATTTAGATGAACAATATCTGTGATGAATAAATCCTAGATGAATGAATAATTATATGATATTCACTGATTTTGACAAACAATTGTTTATCTGGCCACCATTTTGCAGCATGAATGAAATGATGCGAAACCACATGTTTTCATCATTCAAAATGGTAGACATGGTTAAAAGGAAGAAATGGTCTTATCTTGATTTCTGGAAATTCTTTTTGCCAAGTAGAGCATCAGTCCCTTCTAAGGACTCTTGTTTCCTTCCCATATTGCAGTAGCAGTTAATTTCTCCTGGACATCCATCATATCATTATCATCTTCTGCCTAAAAGCCTACTATTATGCAAACTTTTGAAATGGGTATCTGCAGTAGATATGATTGTATTTACTGTACAACTTATAAAAAATAAAAAATGAATAGCTTTTTGGAAAACTTTGAGATGTAACATGAATTTTATGGCATTAAATTCTGTATTACCGGTATCTGATTATATACAACATACAATTTCTGTTTTAGTATCTTAGTTGCTTGTTTGTAAAAGGTAAATATATCACATTTTTATTGTGTTTAATACATTACCGTATGTCAGCGCTCACAAACATAACACAGGGCACCTGAACTTCTAAATGGACATTTAATTTTGCCTCAGTATATACATATCCAGCCTTTTATTTTTTAAAAATAAAATCCATTTTATAGGCCCCACCCCCCGTGTGGTTCAGGTAACACAACCTACCCAAATTCTATGGTTTTAGTTAACCCATAGTCGTTCAAATACATGTATTTTCTATGGACTGTTAATAAGTATAAAGTACAATCCCGAATGAAATGTTTTGAGTTTTAGATCAATGCAGACAATTTTCATAACTGTTTGAAATATATAAAGTCTCATTGTATGTCAGTATTGTTCAGTGTACAATCTACAGCAAACTTTTTCCATGTGATACCTGTGGTGGAGCCAACTTCAGCAGTATTTTTGTTTTAAGTCTGCTCAGTAAGTGATGTAACTTTCTCTGTTGTGGAAGACTTGGTAATATTGACTGTGGTTCCCAACACATCAGTTTGTCAGTTTGAAGTTTATGAATTCAGGGCACCTACTGTATTCATGTACTCAATTTATACTTAGACTCATAGGTTATGAAAACAAAGGCAAAATCGTACATTTTATGGTCCTGGGAGTAGTGACCGAAATTACTGTTGAGAGAATTATGATTGAAATATTATCGATCATAAGATTCTGATAAATGATTCCTAGATTTCTATTCTAACCTTAGCACATGTCCAATCAGATATCATATTAAAAGCGGTGGCCAGTTCTGTTATTACACTTTGATCATTTAGAAGACATGCAAAGTGTTTTTTGGTTGGAACAAACTAAGGACACAAAAGTTGGTAATAGTATGAATGCATTGTTACAAACATGAGCAAAAGCATTTTAAAGACCCACCTGAGTGTGAATCACATCTAGCTGATACCTTATAAAATCGCTTAAGTGGCCTGCCATTGAATGAGGTGGGGGTACTAATAGTATTAGTTCATGTATACATGCTTCACATTGTGGTAATCATATATCAAAGCAAACCACAATACACTCCTCCATTTAAAACTCGCACAGTGGGGTCCAAAAACATAGACTACAGCATAAACGAGGGCACGAGTTACAGCGGGACCTCAGAAAAATAAAGAAACAAATGGACATTGACAGTGAGAAGAGCGACGGGTGTGCCAGTGAGTTAAATGGTTGAATATTCATTTTATAATCACATTGGAAAAAATTGTCAATAAATAGCTTTATCTAATGAAGTTTGCTTTTTTGTATAAATTACCTTACTTTATTTTCAAAATAATGAATCTCCAAAAGATCATTAAAAACATTACTCCAAGAGGTTTCAACACACATTACATGTGTACTATCAAAAACATTGTATATCATGTCACGATGGTCGGGGTCCACAAAACGGGATCGTGCTATGTCCCGAACCGTGCTATAACCAACCTAAGACAAAACCAAGTCATTTAGCTGAAGACAATGATGCATGCACCAAAAAAAATGGGGGGGGGGGGAGGTAATTGTGGGCTCAAAACAATGTGCTTCATTGGCACAGTTACCATCTTAAATCAATGCATAATAAACGATAAATACACATGCAGTGAAAACAGAGATTGCACATCTAATATTTTACTTTATTCAGAGAACCATGCATTGGTACATTTATACGTACATGTCTATTGTATAGCATGAATAGCTAAAGGATCAACACATGTACTCACCAGCCGATCTCATGGCATGCATAGGAGTGAGTCCATAATAATTCCATTGAAAATATGCACACAGAAGTATAATATCATTGTCTGATAAAGTTCTGAAATCCTACATCGTCGTCTAGTCATTGTAAATCATCGTCGTCTAGTCATCGTAAATCACGTTCGACTCCGATTCCTCAGCTGTACTGTCATATGCGGGTGCTTATGCACGAGACTGAGCTTGGGCTCTTCGCAAGTAACACTTTGATCATAAAGTCAGAAATCTATTAAAGGATGCAACTGGACACGTGTCAATTGTGCGGCAAGATCACAGGGAGTTCAAATAACCACCCCCTATTACTTGGCACTGAACAAGTATCAAACAAGCGGCTTGATCAAAGGGTTGTCACGTGGGAAAACAAAGAGTGTGGTGCCTTTACAAGCTAAGGGATTAAGGTCAAAGTATATGCACAGGAAGTTGTAGAACTCCACTTGAAAACAAAGTGAGTGCTTTTACAAGCCTGAGGCTTATCGGCCCACATGCACTGGCAGATAACTTGGGAAATGTCACTTGGGAATTAAATCTGACTTGCGGAAACACTGGACTTAATCCTGTCCATGGCTTCAAGCTTCTCTTTAACAGAAAAAGCTTAACGTTTTCGTGTACTGTTATCCATTGTAAATAACTACTAATTAAAATTCTGACACCTATTTGTTTGAACGACTACAGCAAGAATAATTGTTAATCAACAATGGGGTCATTTTTATAGGGAATGTACAATATTATTCACTGGTCAACTGATTGCGTGGGGATTGTCTAACAACACCACCAAGCCACGTGTGCGCGTTGGCGGATTTCGTTTTTTTGATGTTTTATAAATCATTGCCGCATGGTTTGAACAACTTTAGCTTTGAGATTGACTTTGACGATTGTCAATGACTTAAATTAATTGATTTATAAATTCAGGTGCAAATCTTTTATCAACCACCGCATTGTTTGGTGCTTGGCTGTGTATGCAGTTGAATGAGCAAACATATGTCGGTTATTGTTTGAGCAACAATTGTACACAGAATGTATTGAAGACAAACACAAAGCAGACTTAACGACTTTATTGTACATGTATCAGTAATAATAAGATTAACATTTGTCAGCTTTAAAATGAGCTGACATCTTTCACAAATAAACTAAGATCAAAGTGCAGTGATTGACTACTGACACATTTGAAATGAACATTCACAAATAGAAATGTTCAGCATCTTTATTCATATAATGAAAGATGCAATCATAAGACACTTTTTCTTTAAGAATACAATACCGCTTGCCAAATTATTAAATCAAACTCTTGTTTATTTTAGCACAAAACTTTGCAGTAGTTGAAGAAATTGGCAAAATTATTGTAAAATTTCGGTAGCCACGCCATGATCGTATTATATCCGAATTCATACACGATCTCATCCCCAAAATGATAATTAATTTTTTACACATTATTTTTCGTACTTTGAAAAAATAATTTTGTTTCATGTACGAAAAAATAGATGAAATTTCGGGAGCCATGCCACGATCATGTTATATCCAAATTCGTGCTATAACAAAGCGTGCTATAACGGGGTCCTACTGTACTTCGATTATGTTACTTACATAATAATGAAACAAGTTGACTTGACACACATCCATGACCACTACCTCCTATGCAGGTAGGATTTGCATGCCTTTTAACTTTTTTTATCCATCTCCATTACTTGATTTGATACAAAGATGTAATTAATGTGACAATACAAAATATAGCTATTTTGAATTGTAACAATGTGACAAACACTTCTGCGAGCCAGAAAACACAGTCTGCACTTAATTAGGTTTTCATGGAAACGCTAGTGGGCATTGCTGTGATGGTCAAGAATAGAAAATATAACAAAATATATGACTTCCTTTTACAAGTTGAGAATTTCATGATGTTGATTCAAATTTCCAGGCACTAACTGTCGTTTTTGACAATAAAAAGGGAGATAAGGTTTAATTTACCAGTTCTGATAATGATTTTATTCATTTTCAGCAATAGGGGCCGGGGAGGGGGTATTTTTTATAAGACAAAATGGGCTCCACACCTGCTCCCATGCTATAAGCAGGTTTGCAAGTTATCTGGGTGCATTAAAACAAAGGACCAGTGTACATTGCAGTAGATTTAAAAATGATTGTCAATGTCAAAACCTCATCACAATTCTAAAAGAGATATCTTTATTTAGATGTAAGCACCCTTTCTCAAGTTTACATAGGATGATGAAAATGATGTTTCAATCATAAACCTCACCTTATGCCCATAAGAACACAGTCCTCCAGCTAGGAATTTCTTACAGAGGGAAGGGTAAGAATGGCAGCTTTAGCAAAAGGGGCACTTTTTAACAATGGTGCATTTTATCAGCAATAAAAAGACTTGATACAGCTGTTAAAATTTAGAATGTCATCAGTTAAGAAGTACATATAGAAACAGACAAAAGCACATTTGTGTATTTATTCTGTCTGAAATTGACTAAAATAAGTGGAATGAATTAAAAATAACAGTTTGATGTGTTCTTGAGATCTGGAGAGAGCGAGTGAAGTGCAGTAGAAGGGCACATGAGAGGGACAAGAAGGGTGTTGAGGGAGGGAAGTACATTATCCCTTTATTTCTATCTAGCACAGAGAATAAATAAATAGTAGATCGCATTTAAATTGTAATAATGTTGAATTTGTTGAACTTAACAGTACCATTTGTTCTCATGTCGAAACATCTTTTAAGTGACAGTTAAAATAAAAACTTGTTTCAGAATTGATTGATTGATTGATTTATAAATCACTTTGTTTACTTTCAGTCCATGGGTTGGATATCAGTTTTCCCCCCAATGACTCCTGCATTCTGGTTCACATGAATGTCGTCAGTTTTAACCTTTCATATGATAAAGCTATGGTAAGTACCTCAGTGCATGTCCTTATGTTTAAAACAATTCTTTACAGAATGTGCTGCTGAAATGAATGGATATTTGTTGTTTTTTTAGTTCAGAATTAATGGAAGTCAACTAGCCTTTGCAGGGCTTATCAAATCCCATAGTCCTATGTCCCAGTCTGTTTATTTTGGGAGTCACATAAGTACAATTTTTCAGTGTGCTAGTCGGGGACAAGTGCTTTTTTCCTGTATTAAAATTAACCAGGCAGCTAATTTTCATGCTTGAATCACTTTATCTACCTTTATCTGGCCATTCATGCCCTCCATTTGTACTGAATGCTTAAATCTACCTCTCCATTTATTCATTCGCATCCTGTGATGTATCACACGTACAGTAAGTGGTCATTGATAAGTGTCTCGTGTGCACATTTTGTTGCCACTTGACTGCATATTGGGCTAAGCGACCGAATTGTTGGCCAGTCAGAACACTTGAAACAAAACAAATCCAGTATGATTAATTAGCATTGTTTTAAATGGCCTTGTTACATTGTGTTTTCTCAAGCCAGATGCTCGAAAGTGGATCACTCTTTGATTTCAATCTAGTGAGTCAGTGCATTTAAAATCATGAAAGTGTATGTATGAACTGATTAAATGACTAATGACACTTTGATTTTTAATTGATTATACAGAGGATTAACTTCCATGTGTGATATTCAATTTAAAGCAAAGCAGTTATGCTAATTATAATGGTGTGTTTATAACTCGACAACAGAGTATGTTATAACCACTTTAGAAGTAGTTGTCCAGCAAGGTGATCTTTACTATGTGGATAAAATGAATCTACAAAATCATTTTTGCAAAGAATGTAATAAGTAAGATTTGGAGAAGGATAAAATGTAAGGCAGTCACAGAGTCTGATGTAACATAGAGACATAGAACAGACTATGTGGCAGCAAAAAATGTCAAGTATCATACACCTTAGAGACTGAGAAATTTTTAGTCACATTTGGTTGATAATTAGCCATGGCTTGAATTCATAGTCTTTGAAGGAAAGATGTTTTGCAGTTATTGCAAACAATATCCCAAACTGGCATAGGCTGGAAATTCAGCACGTGTATTTAGTAGTAGTAGTTAGCATTGAAACTGACAAATTCAGGATAGAACCAATCAAGTCTCCTCACAGGTCTGGATCTCATAAGGCCTGTGCAGCACAGGATATGCATGATGTTAGTCAGCATGTGCAAAAAATCCCTGAAGTTAGAGTTGCTGACATTCCACTGGTAAAGGCGAATCCAAAACTTAATGATAATGAATTTAAAAAAATAAGAGCTCTCTTTTAATACAGCCTACATCCTAGTCTATTGAGGAAAACCATTTTCTGATATAGAAATGCTGTATGCACACCAGATGAAGAACAGTTTTGAACTTGGTCTTAATTACATGTACAAATTACTAAAACAGATTCAGGGCACGTGTCTTTGTTCCATCATTTGATCAAGTCTTGAGAGAAGCAGTCTGAATTCCAGTAAATTTCTTCCCATTCTTGCTGATGGAAGTACAGATGCTTCTATATCAGAGCAAGAATTAGTGTATAAATAATACAATAGACAACTGAAAATTAAGCCTTTTGAAGAAATAAATATGTTGTACATTATTTCTTTTCTTCTTTCTATGTATTAAAGTGCATACATCTTGTCTGATCAAGGCAAGTGATTGAAATTTTAGGACAAGTGAAAAGGTAGGTGGTATAAGTGAATGTTCTGAAACTACTTGTCCTGGCCCTGTTTGTCAACTGCATATCTTTACATAGGATGCTGTTTGTTACCAATTTGATGTGAAGATTCTTTTGTAAGCCTACGTGTGCCTTTTATTGATTTTTTATCTTTCTAGTTTGGCTCAGATTATACGTTTTATAGTTATTGGGCACATTTTTGAAAAAGAATAACTGATTGCCAAAAGTGTTTTCCATATTTGCTGTAAGAGTTTTTAGCTCACGTGGCCATAAGGCCTTGTGAGTTTTATGGTATGGCGCTGTGTCTGGTGTCCATCCAATAATATTTGCTTGTTTCTACTCTGGAGACCATGTTTTTAATTTGATCTTGAGTCAACTTCATAAATTAACTTGAAATCATCAAGATGTACATTGAGTTTTATTATGAGCAAGATTTTCACATATTAATGAAATTCAGTGCTATTAGAAATAGTTCTCAAATTGTATGTCTGCCTTTAAAAAAGATTGAAGGACAGATTTAGTCGAACCTGTCAATAGTGGCCACCTATGAGAAAAGTCCAAACTGGCCTTTGTACACAGGTGACCTCTGTATGCACTCTCACCTTTCAAACTTGGTTTTTCAACAATCACTATGTACCAAATACCATAATCATTAGTAGGACAGGTTTGACTGTAATAGTATCATTTTACACGGATCATTTTCATCCTTTAATTCCTATTAGAAAAATATAGAATCCTATAAAAGTCCAAGATTTTAAAAAAAATTGTTTTATAATTACTATATTTTAGATACTTTTAAACCGTATTTCTGTTCAGTTCTGCTGATTGACAGAAAGTTAGAAACTGTTAGTGCATAAGAATGTGAATTTTGTAATAAATGTGAGGCTGGGTGGACAGATGTATGGGGTGAGGAATCTGTTGTCTTGTGTTGGTTATGTCATGTATGTTGTTTTATTGCCTTGAAAAATTATTCAATTTGTGTCCTATAATTATCCTATATTTCACAAAACAAGTCCTATAATTAATTGTCCAGTATTTCAAGTAAGAAATTCCTATTTTATATTTTTTGCACCAAAAGTGAGTATCAAATATGATTTTATTGAAAAATAACAAAATAAACAATTTTTCATTGAAATACCCACCATTCTTTCCTTAAATACTGTTCTTACAGAGTCGTTTGCTTGAATGGAGAGGTAGCTTTTTGTACTGTTCCTGCATAGCCCTGCAACATGATGCCGATATAGTTGATCTTAGATATGCATTGGTATCATATTTCTTTTTGCCAATACATGTATTCAAGCCAGGGAGCTGAAAATACAACCCAGTACCAGTCCCCCCCCCCCCCCTCTGAAGTCTAATTTCTGAACCATCTCGATGCAATAGATCAGATATGAGATGATGTATCAATACAATTCCTAAAATACCATGCATCATAATACACAAGATATGAGATGGTGTATCAGTACAACTAAAAAAAAATATACAAAATATCATGATACATCATGGACGAGATGTATTTTTACAACTCATAAAATATGCATCGTGGTACATATCTATAGCAAACAAGAAGTCAAAATTTGAAAACAAAACAGACAAATTGTTTCCATATTTGCTATAAACAGAGAATTATTAATAATAAGAGCAACGATAAGCAGTAGACATATCCAAATATCTTAATAGGCTGGTGCTATTCAGTATTTAACGGTATATGTTCAAAGACCTCATATCTCCTCAAGTTCATTCAAGGTTTTTCTATAATTGTGATCAGTATTACATTAGTTTCAGTAGCGCAATGTGTATTGTGTTGAAATCTCGAAACCGATACATGTGACAAGTATTGTTTCATTCAGTATATGTCATGATGCATATTGTTCCTCTGATTTCTAGACTGTGCACAGGTCTAGATGCAGAGAGTGTTACCCCATGTTCAGGGAATTCCCAAAAAATTGCCAGTAGCCAATAAAGATTTAAATTAACAGGGGGGTTTGGGGGGTTTCCCAAATAGGAGTACAGGGTGCAGCAAAAGGTGGCCTTTTGCTCTGGCAGATATAGGTGGGCAAATTACTGGGCTACCGGTACTTAGGGAATGCCCTGCATGTTGGGGGTTCAGCAGCTTGTGTACATTGGAAAAGTGTTACCTATCCAATATCAAAATCCATCACCAGATGGGCTGCAATGATCATTGAAATTGTACATTTCACATTTGATAAGCACTTCTGATGCCATCTTCAGTCCAAAATGATAGTAATCATTACACTGCAGATAATACAAAATATCGGACCACTAAAATAATGTTAAGCATGACTGTTGGTCTTTGATATACAATAAACTTTGATAACTAAAATATCAAGTACTAATCACACAGATGACCTGTATCAGCAGAATGATACGCTTACACAGTCCATCTCGGTCTTCTATTACCTTTGACCTCACAAACTCATTACAAATGGACACAAGACAAAATGTGAATCCACAACACATGAAGTTTTTAATGTTCCTACTTAGTCATTTATGCATACATATATGTAAACTCTGGTATCTGTGCTTGCCCAAGTGCTAAATATGGTTTTGACTTTTTTATAAAACATTTTTTACAGCGCCAATTATCGGGCCCAAAGTTGGACATGCAGAAAAGCAATTGTACAAGTAATGGAACGACTGCCACTCTTGCATTGAAATGGGAAGACAAAAATGATACAATGACCTTCACTTTCATTAAGGGAACAAAGAAAGTTGAAGTGGGTGTGGTGTATGCATTCATTCCATCAGAGCACTTTAAGGAATCAAAAGACTCTAGTATGTATGTCTTTTGGAAATTATTACAAAGAGTAAATTTTTTTATTTTGGGCTTTATTATCAGATTATCTTCAATTTAGTAATATTAGCTATTTTTGTACCAGAATTCCATTATTATTATTATTATTAATATTGCCCACGTGCATAGGAATTTTCTGGTCCAGATATGCCATTGCTTTTCACAGTTCTTAAGTTTCAATATTCTTAATGATTTTATCTGTTTGTCTTCCATTATCTACAATTTGATTTCCAGAGCAAAACTCCAGAACTGTTTGAGGGATCTCTGTGAAATTTTCAAGATACAAAGTTGGACCTGTACAAAGAATCACCTTTATATAGCAGTCACCTCTTCTCAGTGGTCATTCTGATCCCCCTCCCCCCAGCAAATTTCCAAATTAGAATGGCCATTGAGAAGGGATGTAACTCTTATTTCTCCTCAAGATGAACTTTTTCCATCAGAGATAGCTATAATTCACAAGCAAATACATGAAGATATAAAACTATGCCTGTTACAGTGGCATAAAAGGCCTTTAGTGCCAATGTGACAAGCTATACAGTCAAACCTGTACAAGTGGTCACCGTTATATATTGGTCTCAACTGCCATTCTAATTTCCTTACCCACAAATTTTCTATATAAATGTTGTGTATAATGGTCACCTGCTTTCTGCAGTCAGTAGCCAGGTGTTTCCTAAGCAAATAATGTTTTCTCTCTGCTTTAAGCAGTAACTGGAGCATATCGATGTGTAAACATTTCTTATTTTGCATGTACAGTGAAACCCCGCTATAACGCGATATTTGGGGTCCATAAAATTCAATCGCGGAAAAAGCGGGGTCGCGTTATTGCGGGGTTTTACTATCTTTTACTTCATTCAGAGAACAACGTGTACATGTCTAATATAGAGCATGAATAGGGTAGCAACACCATTTACTATCTGATATCGATCCGTCTTTGTTTTCCCACATGACAACCCTTTGATTGAGCCACGAGTTTGATCCTTGTTCAATGCCAAGTAACAGAGAGTGGTTATTTGAACTCACTGTGATCTTGCCGCCCAAGCTCAGTCTCTATATAAGCACCCACATATGACAATCTTTGATCTTGCCGCCCAAGCTCAGTCTCTATATAAGCACCCACATATGACAATCTTTGATCAACCACTGCATTGTCTGGCGCTTGGTTGTTACAGGATGAATTGAAGTCCAGCGCACGTGTTGGCGGCTTACGTTTTTTGATGTTTATTAAATCGTGAGAATCTTTAATCAACCACCACACTGTCTGATGATCGGTTGTGTATAGAGTTAAAGAAGAAAAACATGTCGGCTATTGTTTGAGCAATGATTGTATACAGAATGAATTGAAGACAAACACAAAGAAGACTTACTGGCTTTACTCATGGATCAGTAATAAGTAACATTTCCGATAATGTTTATTTTGGCATAACACTTCAAGAAATTGGTGAAATTGTTAAATTTCAGAAGCCTCGCCACGATCGAATTCATACGTGATCTCTTCCCCAAAATGATAATAAACTTTTTATACACTATTTCTCGTACTTAAAAAAAAAATTTTTTTTTTCTGTGTACGAGAAAAATACAGGTACATGTATATAAAATTTCAGGAACCATGCCACAAACATATTATACTCGAATTCATACGCGATCTCTTCCCCAAAATGATACTATAATATACACATTTGATACACTATTTCTCGTACTTTGAAAAAAAAAATGTTCATGTGCGAATGAATATATGAAATTTTGGGAGCCACGCCACGATCGCGTTATATCCGAATTCATGTTATAGCGGGGTTTCACTGTACTCACTGTACTCCAGTCACACTGTCAGTGTAACTCAAAGGTGTTAATATGTCAAATTCAAAAGCAAGGCAGTTTTTATCATTATTGGGGAAAGGGTTGAAGCAATTCGTTTGCAGGATGGTGGGAAAAGCAGTCTTGTTGTCGCAGCAGAAATGGGAGTTGCCCTTTATGCCATTGTGACAGGCATAGTTTGATATTTTCATCTATTTGCCTGTAAATTAAAGCTATCCCTAGTGAAAAAAGTACATCTTTTCATTAGGGTCAGGTGTCATATAGTATTTAAAAACTTGTCTCTAAAGGCAGGCTAAGTTTTCATTCATGTTTTTAATGTTTTCATCTGTTTGTTCATCCAACCATCATTTTCTGGAACAGAATTGCAAAGTCATTCAGGGGTCCCAGGGGCCGAGCGGTCTAAGGCATTTGTCTTTCCAGATCACTGACATCTCACCTCTGTTTGTGTGGGTTCAAGTCTCGTCTCTGCCAATGTGGGTATGTGAGAAAGCTTGCCAGTAGCTTCCCATGGGTAGGTGGTTCTTCCCGGGGTTTATCTTGGTTCTTCCTCCACCAAATATACTGGCCGCCATGTGCTGAAAATGTAGTTAAAACCACAGAGCCATTCAAGATAACTGTATGAAAATTGGCACACATATTAAACTAGTGATCTAGATATGCCTTTGCAATGAGTTCTTTAAAATTTGTTCAAATGATTCTGATCCATCTTTAAATGTTGCTGCCATTACTGAAAATGTAAACAACTTTCAACAACTTCGTCTCAAGAACCACTGAACAGAATTTGATAAATTTGATAGAAAGCATCCTAACATGAAGCTCTTTAAAATTGGTTCAAATGATACCAATCTGCCCTCAAATATGGCCTTTATTACTAAAAATAAAAAATAAAAACACTTGAAACTTCTCAAGAACCACTCAACAGAATTTACCAAATCATGAAACTCTTTGATTTGTTCAAATGATGCCAATCATAAAAAATGGCTGCCAATACTAAAAATAGACAAACCTTTCAATGATTGCTTCTGAAGAACAGAATCTGACCAAATTTGACAGAAAGCATCCTGGCATGAAGCTCTTTCAGATGTGTTCATATAATGCCAATATGCCATCAAATTGGCTGCCATTACTAAAAATAGAATGCCTTTAAACAACTTCTTCACAAGAACTGCAGAACAGAATTTGACCATAATTGAAAGAAAGCATATTGGCATAATTTGCACATGATTCTGTAGGACGTTTTCTGGCATCAGTGCCTTTCATGTTTATTCAGTGGATGCCAATTTATAATCTAATAAGGCTGATGTTATAAAGAAATAAAACAACCTTTAAACTTCTCAAAAACTGCTTAACCAAATTTTACCAAATTTGTACATAAGACATTCTGACATGAAGGGCTTTAAGTTTGTACAAATGATTCCAATCTGCCATTAAATAATGGTTGCTCTTAACAAAAATAGAAAAACCTTTAATACCTTATAAAACACCATTTAACTTGACCCAATTTGACAGAATGTGTCCTAGCTTGAATGCTTTTCAGATGTATATAAATGATACCATTCAGCTAACAAATATTGCCACCATTACTAAAAATAGAAAAACATTGGCACAACTCTGTCACAAAAACTGCTGACAGAATTTGACCGACTTTGACACAAAGCAACCTGGGATCGAGGCCTTTAAATTTTGGACAAATGATCCTGATGTGCAGTTAAATATGGATGAAGATGCAATCGTTTTCATTACATATGTAGTCAACATCATTGGAAGAACTTTTAACAGAAAGCATTCTACTGCTTTTACGTTTGGCTACTAGGCCACACCAAAAATGTGTGTGTTTCTGGTTGGCCGACCATCTCTGTTTCTCATTGCCAACCCTAGCACTTTCCTCCCCACCCCCCAAAAAAAAATCACATTGCCGAAATTGATTTGTATATCTAATTGAGCCAGTTTTGCCCAGCACTTTGAAGCGCTTGAAATATTATTTTGATTTATATATGTTAAAAAAAAAATAATAATAATACCTGCCTATCCTAATTTTAAAACCAGTGCAATAGGAAACACAATTTGGCGGGGGGGGGGGGGGGGGGGGGGGGGGCCTTCGGCAGATGTTCAGTAAGCAATTCAGAGCCCACTTGGGCCTCTTAAGTTTCAGTCTGTCCAATATCTATCATCTGTCTGTTTATTTAGTTTCCACACATTAACTTTAGTTGTCCACCATCTACAATTACCAAACTTGGCTTGCACTTGGGGTAAGGAAGAACCCAATAGATTTTGGGCTCTAAAGCTCAAAGGTCAAGGATACTGATTTAAGAAGGAAAACAGTTTCTGCATAATAACTTGGGTTCTCCACCATCTAATTACCAAACTTTTGTGGATAGCTTGCACTTGGCGTAAGGAAGAACTCTACTGATTTAAGGGCAAAGGGTCAAAAGGCAAGGTCTCTGACTGAAAGATGGTTTCTGTACAATAACTCAAGTTCTCCATCATCTGTGGTTACCAAAACAAACTTTGTCGATGGCTTGGACTTGGTGTAAGGAAGAACCCTGGTGATTTTAGAGTCAAAAGGTCAAGGTCATTGTGACAAAGAATTTTTAACAATGATTTCTGCACAATAATGTTACTTCTGTATGATATACCTCAACTTTGGGAATGACTTGCACTTAGGGTAAGGAAAAAGCTGTTGACTTTTGGAGTCAAAAGGTCAAAGGTTAAAGTCACTGACTGAAGGAAGGAAAATGGTTCAGACACAGAAACTTTAGTTCTACATCACAGACCTGGCCCAAACTTTGTGGATGGCTTGCACTTAGAGTAAAGAAGAAGTTTATCCATTTCGGGGGCAAAAGGGCAAAGGTGAATAAGTTATCAATATAGAGGATTGTTAAACATGGAACTGGCATATAATGTGCCGTTCACTGTACTTATGTGGGTATTACAAATAGACCATTAAATGATAACAGAACAACCAGTCTCTCAAGATATTTTGTTTCACAAAATGGGTTTAACAGTTGTGAGCTTTCATCCATATTTTACTAAAAAATATTTCTTGTCATGTAACATAATAGTATTGACACCTTTTGGAGGAAAATATGATTCTTTGTAATTGATCATATGCCACTGAATCATTTATTTAGAAGACTTTAGCATTGTATTTATTTATAGCTAAATTTATTAATTATTTATTTTTGAAAGATCTCACAATAATGGATGGTCCTGCACACCTTGAGCTTTCAACGCGCAACATGTCGTACAAGTGTAATAGCTCACAGGACATCATCTTCAAGAGCGGCATTTACAAACTAGTGATGTCGATAGCCCAAGTCCAGATACAAGCCTTTGATGTGAAAAATGGCAGTTTCAGCAAATGTAAGTACCAATAGGAGAAATATGTTAGCTATTTCCAAAATAGGTCTGTGATGTTAAATCTTCTCTCGTCTGTTATCTTTTTTGCTTTTTTTATATTTGAGTTTTATTTGTCTTTGTGGCAAACTCATAGAGAGGGACAGTGGTTTTCACTGTAGAATTTGGACAGAGCTACCGACTGTTATTACATGGTGTTTTAGCAGGGTGGATGAGAATGTCCAACCTGTTTGATTCCATTTCACCCAGAATGAAGGGTTAAATGCAATCAAACCGGTTGACAGAAAATAATTAAATTTGATATGTAGCATCCTGATTTGAAGTCTTTAAATTTTATATAAACAATGCTGATCTGCCATCCAGTGTGGCTACAGCAACTAAAAAAAGAAAAAAAAACGTAACACAACTTCTCAAAATCTGCTCACTGGAATTCAACCAAATTTGACAGAAAGCATCCTAACATAAAAGCCTCTAAATTTTGTACAGTGATGCCAGTCTGCCATCCAGTATGACTGCCATTACTAAGAAAAGAAAAACTTTGATCTGTTCAACATTGTTGACTACAGTTGACCGAAATTGCTTAAAAAATCATAAGTTCATTCAAAATTGTTGGTTTTGAGCCATCAGGTATATAGCAATTTAAATCATTCATTATAACTTTCTCCTCTGTCTATGTAATGAAAAAGCTGAGAAAAAGAAGGAAACATTTTTTTTAGACCCCTGCCATTAGTATGGCAGCATTCCCCTGTCCTGGGACATGACTTGTGTAATCCCAAAACCCATTATATATATTTATATGATATATCTGGCTTCAATGATGACACATGGCAACTTTCAGATCTACCTAAAATACATAGAAATTGTTTGATTTAAAAAAAAAAAAACCTCTCTCTTAACCTGCCCCTCAACCCCTGTAGCTCAGCCCCAGTCATGTCATGTCCCAAGGTTTTTAAGTCATATCTTCAATGATGTAGGGAGGAGATACACTACATTACTAATGGACAGAGAAATAGACAGTTGGTGAGAGGATGGACATACAGACAGGTAGGAAAACCAGATCCCTGCCTTTGCCGTTTTTATACAGAGTGTATTATGTTATGATGTTGTTGTTCATCTGTCTCTTACCAGTTTCATTACTACACAATAACTCTAGTTGCCCACAATCTACAATTACCAATATAGTTGCCAAACTTTGTGGATCCTCATGTAGGCTTGTGGATGTAGAATAGGCCTGATGCACCCTCGTTTATGTTGCAAGAGATGACTAATAGAGATGGAGCTGTGGTGGTGCATTGGTTAGGATGACAAACTTGCAAGATACTATGGTGTCTCCTTGGGCAAGGCACTTTACTCCAGGGAAACCAAAACCAAACCAAACTTTTTGGATGTCTTGGAGTTGGGGAAGGAAGAACCCTATCAATTTTGGGGTCAAAAATATCAAAGATCAAGATCTTTGTGACTGAAAGAAGAAAACTGGTTTTTGTACAGTAACTCTCGTTCTCACCAGCTAAAGATACCAGACTTTATGGATTGCTTGCACTTGAGGTGGGGAAGAACCCTATTGGGTTGGGGGTCAAAAGGTCATGGTCACTGTGCCTTAAAGAAGAAAAAAGTTTCCACACAATAACATTAGTTCTCTGTTGCATGCTAAGACCAAACTTTGTGGATGGATTGCACTTGGGATAAGGAAGAACCTCATCAATTTTGGGGTCAAAATGTCAAAGGGCAAGATCACTGTGACTGAAAGAAGAAAGATTGTTTCCACACAATAATATTAACTCTACATCGCAGACCATGACCAAACTTTGTGGATGGCTTGTATATGGGGTAAGGAAGAAGGTTATTGATTTCTGGGTCAAAAGGTCAAAGCTAACTTCACTGACTGAAAGAAGAAAAATGGTTTCTGGACAAAATTCCTTGACCAGACTTTGTGAAGGTACCCAGAAGATAGTAAAGAAAGCTATTGATTCTGGGGTCTGAAGGTCAGAGGTCATGTTAGGTATAAGAAGAAAATAATGGTTTTTGCACATAGAATTTAATTAAAGATTGTATACGTTGACCAAAGGTCGAGGTTGTCGAGATCCTTTGGTTAGTAATCTCCCAAGTCAACCATGGTTTCTATAATTAGAACATGAGAGCTCACTTACTCTGTCATGTTTTTTTAAAGGGTATTCCATTTGCATTGATGATAGTTGAAAAATAATGATATAAGATAACAAAGCCCACCTCTTCTTCCCCCCCCCTCCCCAGGTATTGTATACATATACAGTCTTCTTACATTAATCAAAGACTGTTGCATTGAAACATGTTGGATTAACCTAGCAGTCAGATAAACTAGAGTAAGATTAAATGATACTGTAATGTAGATAAAACTATTTTATATATATATATATATATATATATATATATATGTCAAAAGCATTGGAGAGTCATAATATACAAAGAAGTGTAATGTGCATTAATATACATATCTGTGCAAATTTTGCATCATGATGTAGTACCCTTGTCCCAGGGTCTGTGATGTCATCACAGTTTATGATAGATCCAAATTGTTAAAATCCATGGTTGTCCCTTGGCAACCAACTTTGAAAATCTAGTTGTTCAGCAGAAAATCTGGTTGCCCAGCAGATTTGTCTGGTTGCCTGACCAAGTTTTATAATAAAAATTATTTCACAACTTTTCACTGTATTCCACCCATGAGAACTGATCTGTACATTAACTCTGAAAGCAATTAACCTTTTACTCGCATATTCTTAGTCATAGAACAATTTATTATTTTTTTTTATGTCATGCGGTCTGTCTGATTTCTGGCAATTGGGCCATTCCTGATCAGAAACGTGTCCATATTTAATGATTATCTGAGTTTACACAATTATGATTCATGTTATCATTAATCTGATACTGTTATCTGTAAATCTGCAACTAAACTGTCTGGAAGCTGTCAACTTAACCACATGAGAATTGTGTTTATATGGTAGCCATTACACCACATGCCAAACAGTATACATCAACAATTGTGATTGGTTTGATTTTAAACTTGTCATTGTCTTCAGCAAACATCCGCCAGCAGAAACAACCGTCATATGCTCTACATCGAAACAGCATTTCTTCAACAGACCAATAAGAAAGTGTACTACTAAATCAAAGGGCCTCAGTGTGCCAAGTCAAAGATCAAACAAACCACTATCATGTCAGTGTTTGACAAAGGAAAACATTAGTGAGTCTTGTTTCTTTAAGGATTTACCCTGAGGTGATATTCTAGTATTGACTGGGTAATTAATAGATAATGAATATTTGACACCTGTGGATTGGTATGGCTTCGTACCGATAACAATCACCCAACACAAGAATGATTATATGGAGATAATTTGTGCACCGTGCCGTAAGTAAATGCCTTGAGGACTGATGTTATATGTTCATGTAAGTGAAATTTGTGTACCTCTGTTTGCAATCAGTGACCATTATCCTGTATGTATCACTAGACATGTGCCTAAACTTACCATTAACCAACATCGTGAGATAAAATACAGAGATTTTCGCAACTTTCATGAAGAAAACTTCCTTAATGACCTGTATTTGATGCCTTTTAATGATACCACTAATATTCCAAATGTCAATACTGCCTGGGAAGCTTGGTATAAACTTTTTATCTGTGTATTGGACAGACATGCTCCTTGTAAAACGAAACGTGTTAAACATGAGCATCAACCTAAATGGATGACCAATGAGATAAAAGAAGCAAGACACAAAAGAGATAAGTTTCATAAAATCAAAGACTGGGATAACTATAAAGAATGGCGAAACATCACAAGCAGCCTAATACATAAAGCTAAGAAAAACTATTATAATCAAGCTATTGGGAGTGCTACAAATACAAGCACATAATGGCAGTATCTAAAAGATCTTAGTCCCTCCTCAAAAAGTATTCCACCTACCCAATTAGACCACAATGGAGACTCAGCTACAAGTGTACATGAAATTGCGCACATCTTCAACCACTACTTTACAAATGTAGCAAATAATTATGTCAGAGAGCACGCAGAGACCATTGATAATGAAAAGCTTCTCAATTATGTAAATGCCAAAGTTCCAACTGATCCTCCACTTGAATTTTCTATAGTTAATGTAAGTGACTATGATGTATACTGTACCCTTGTGAAGCTAAATGTTAAAAAATCTACTGGCCTTGATGAAATAGGCCCAATGGCCCTAAAATTTGCTGCACCTGTTATATCTCAATCTATAGCTAACCTCATTAACAGGAGTATCCAGTCTGGTGTTTTCCCAGATAAATTTAAAGAAGCAAAAGTAACCCCAATATATAAGAAAGGCTCTAAGTTGGACCCAGGAAACTACAGACCTATTTCCATTCTACCTACATTATCAAAAATCTTTGATAAACTGATTGCTAAGCAAGTATACCATTACTTCAGAACATTCTCACTCTTTCACAAAGAACAATCAGGTTTTCGAAAGGATCATTCATGTCAAACAGCTTTAACAAAACTCACAGACTATTGGCTGCAGGAAATCAATAAGGGCAGTCTAACAGGTGTATTATTCCTAGACTTCAGGAAGGATTTTGATTTAGTCAATCATGATGTTCTTTTATCTAAGCTAAAATGCTATAAATTTGATACTAATGCCTTAAACTGGTTTTCATCCTACCTATGCAACAGAACACAGTGAACCGCTATTGGTAATGTTCAGTCCATCTCCATGGAAATTAAACATGGTGTCCCACAGGGGTCTAATTTAGGCCCACTGCTTTTTCTTATTTTCATAAATGACCTTCCACTTGGACAAAGCACTCAAATATAGACTTATTTGCAGATGATGCTACTGTAACTGCTTCAGGAAATGATAATAGTTACTGCTGAAGCACTACTAGATACTGATTTAAGAAACATTGAGAAGTGGAAATCAAAATAAAATGGTTATAAATGAAACGAAAACAAAATGTATGGTAATAGCCTCATCAATGAAACATTCAACTTCTGACAATCTGCTAAATCTGACAATAAATGGGCAACTCATTGAAAATGTTAAAGAAGAAAAACTCCTAGGAGTGATAGTTAAAAATAATTTAAAGTGGGACAAGCATATTGAATATGTCTGTAGGTCTCTATCAAGTAAAATAACTTTACTAGGTAAAAGTAAGAAGTACCTACCCATACAAACTAGAATAATAATGTACTATAATGCCTACATTCAGCCAATTATTGATTACTGTTTGACAATATGGGGAAACTGCCCCAAAAGCCAATTAGAAAGAATTAACAAGATACAAAAGAGAGTAGCCCGCCTAATACTGGATGCTCCTTTTGACACACCATCTAAAACCCTTTTCCATGAACTAAAATGGCTTCAAATAAATGACAGAATTAACTTTCAAAAGGCAGTACTTGTCTACAAATGTATAAATTGGAAAATGCCTGAATACATGAGAGAAATTTTTGATGAAATCCAAGGACCAAATGCCTTACGGTCGACCATGCATGGCCATGTGAAACTCCCCAAACCCAAGACTGAACAATTTCGATATAGTCTTAAATATTCTGGAGCAAAGATACAGAACTCCTTGCCCACATCTGTTACATCAGCCACTTCTGTTGAAAGTTTTAAGAAAAATATCTCAAATATTTGAAACATGATTTTTAATTGACCTTTACATGTCAGTATACCTTGTAACATCTCCTGTTTCTACTCCAACTGTCTTGTCTCTGTGCATGGTAATCTGTGTTTTTAGTTTTAGAATGGCTGAGGGCTTCAAGGGAGACTAGATACATCTGTAATCTAATTGAGCTACCCTCGTTAAATAAAGAATTATTATTATTATTATTATAAATTTTAACATTGTTTTTTAGCTGTACTGGTCATAGAGGATTGCCTTGAAACTTTACACACACATTCATCCCATGGTCTAGTTGGTCTGAAATGAAAATGGTGCTGCTTGGACATCCAATATGGCCACCACAGTGGCCAGCTTGAAAATCTTGTTATTGCTACTTCTCCTGAATGGATGATCATATCAACATAGGATTTTCACTAAAAGACTTCCTAAGATGTCTAGTTGGTCCTAAATGAAAATGGTGCCGATCTGATGAACAATATGGCTGCCATATTAAAAATCTTGTTATTGCTACCCCTCCTACATGAATGGTCATATCATTATAGTGTTTTCACTAAAAGACTTCTTATAATGTCTAGTTGGTCCCAAATGAAAATGGTGCTGATCTGATATCCAATATGGATGCCATGGCAGCCATCTTGAAAATCTTGTTATTGCTACTCCTGAATGGATGGTCATATCAACAGTGGGTTTTCACCAAAAGACTTCTTATGATATCTAGTCAGACCTAAATGAAAATGTTGCTGATCTGATGTCCAATATGGCCACCACAGTAGCCATCTTGAAAATCTTGTTATTGCTACTCCTGAATGGATGGTCATATCAACATGGTATTTTCACTGAAAGTCTTTTTATGATGTCCAATTGGTCCTAAATGAAAATGGCGCCTATCTGACATCCAATATGGCTGCCATCTTGAAAATCTTGTTATCACTACTACACCTGAATGGATGGTTGTATGAACATGGAGTTTCCACTGGAAAACTTATTATGATGTCTGGCTGATCCTAAAGAAAAATGGTGCTGATCTGACATCCAATATGGCTGCCATGGCAGCCATCTTGAAAATCTTGTTATCAAAATTCTACTTGAACAGTCATATTGATGTGTTGTTTTCACCAGAAGACTTCTTATGTCCGTACAGTATGACCACCACAGCAACCATCTTGAAAATATTGTTATCTCTACTTCTCTCCAAATGGCTATATCAAAATGGGGTTTTCAACAATAAACTTATTATGATATCTAGTTAGTCTTAAATGAAAAGGGTGCCAGTTGTACATTCAATATGGCTGCCATGGCAACTGTCTTAAAAATCTTGTCACTACTCTTCCTGAATGGATGATCATTATGACGGGTTTTTCACCAAGTCCTAAATGAAAATGGTGACAGTCATACATCCTATATAGCTGCTATGATGAATGTTTTAAAAATCTTGTTGTCACTACTCCCCCTGAATTGATGATCATTATGACATGGGGTTTTCACTGAAAGCTGTCTACTTTCTCCCAATGAAGATGGTGCCAAACTGACATCCAATATGTGTACCGCAGCAGCTAATTTGACAATCTTGTTATCGCTGAAGAACATGAGTGATGGTTTCAACACTCGACAGTTAAAAGGAAGAAATGGTCTTCTCTAGAATTTTGGAAATTCTTTTCGCTTTGTAGTGCATCAGTCCCTTCGAGGGACTCTTGTTAATAATATATTTTTAATTGCCCAGCTGGGCTTTCACATTGGGAAAAATGGAGTGTCAGCCCTTTCAAGTGATTCTTGTTTCATATAGACATCTTCAGCATCCCTTTTGTTGCCATTGAATGCTTTTGTATTATGAGTATATGAACTCGTCTTTCTGTATCTATGCAAACAGTTACAACATAGTATTTTCATACTTTTGTGTCAATTTAATGATTATGTCTGCAGTTACATTCACTCTACGAAATTCCTGCCAAAAATTCACACAAGAAGCTTTAAGAAGTGAAATTTCATGCATATGTAGCCTAAGAGATAGATTTTATAGCCTTGTCAAACAAGTGGCTTAGATATTTCGGGCGATATACAAGGCATTATTGATAGATATGTTGTGTTCAGCTTATGCATAATTACAGTACAAGTTAAACAAGTAAAAAAAAAGCATGAACAAGAAGAAATTCCACTTAGATGAAGCTAAAACCAAACCAATGTACAAAACTGGAGGCTATTTTTATTGTGCAGCAAAAACAATCATATCTACCACAGATACCCATTTCACAACTAAGTTTGCATAATACAGTAAAACCTGCCTTGAGAGACCACTGCTATAAGAGACCACCTGTCTTGAGAGACCAGGATCTCCATGCACAGATTTATTGATTATATAGTGCTATGACCTGTTATGAGAGACCACCTGTCTTGAGAGACCATTATTTTTTGGCAGAAGGAGTGGTCTTTCAAGACAGGTTCTACTGTATTAGGTATTTCAGTTGAATTGCAAAAGATGATGATATGATGGATGTCCAGGAGAAATGAACTCCTACTGCAATATGGGGAAAAAAAACTTTTTTTCCCCATCTGCACATACTAACTGGCCAGACCCTTTTTTCTATGCGGTGTACATGTATATCTTCAGGCAGTTAACGTTCGATTATTATTGCTTTTAATTGTACTAGTCCAAATTTGTTCCTGTGACTTCAAGCTTAGTTTTTGTTCCCAAAGATTCAGTGCCATTTGGGAGATTATGGGCATAATTTCAGTAATTTAGCATTGTTGGCCTAATTGCTAAACACCTGTATAAATACGCATTTGGATCCCTGTTCTTTGGTGACAAAATGTTTTATTTGTATTCGTGTCAACTTGAAAAGCATTATTGGATCAAAATGTAACAAATTAGCAAGTAAACTGATAAACAATATTTGCTTGACATTTGGGGACAGTTTGCAGTATGTCATGTGGATTGGAAGAATGCACTGTGTGAAATAAATTGCATCTGCATTAACTGGAAAAAATACATACACTTTTTCATCACTTTCACCTGTCCATTTGGTAATATTAAACTCGTCAGATGACCAAACCATCAATCCTAAGTATATTTTTTAGCTGTTGGTTATAAAATGCAGCATCACGTGCCTCGTAGAGTCTGCATAAAAACAGTAGGTCTACGGTAAAAGTAAACGTGTCTACTTCCTGAGAAATTGTGTCGCGTACATGTATATTTGGGTTGCAAGTACTAAACAGGCTGGACTAGTAGAAGTTGTATATTGGATAGTGCTGAGTATATTTCATTGTGTGAGAACATGTTAAGCAAACAATTTAAACGTGACTGGGGGAATGAAAGAATAAATCACAACATTACTTTAATTTTTTTAATTTTAATAACAGAATGAAACCCACTAATACTTTGTGATTTCTTTTTCCTTTTGTTTGTTTAAAAGCAGAATCTCTCTCTCTTTCTCTCATTAAAATTACTATAATTAAACTTTGTATACTTTGTGAAGCTGCTAAATAGTCTCATGATTCTTTGGTCAGAGATTTATCTTTCATCTCTTGCAATACACATGTGAATGTGTTCTAGTAGTGAGTCTTTGAATATTAAACAGCATTGTGTACAACTTCAAAAGAGCATTCAGCACTGTGTACTGTATCTGAGCCAACAGGTAAGTTCCACGCAATGTAGTAGACATCCACTATTACATAATTATACTGTTGCAACTTTCTAATTTGGGCAATTAAACCTAATCCATCCACTATGACCCACAATGTGGACAATCCATGACTACCACTACAGTACACACATCGTGTTTTTATTAAAAAACACTTTCCCACGGTGGACCTTAATCCTTTTCACGCTGTGTCCGTCGCGGACAAGATATAGTGTTCATTGTGTATTGTCCACATCGTGGCTCGTAGTGGACGGATTAAGTTTTATTGCCCATTTGAAAGTCGCAGCAATATAATTATGTAATAGTGGATGCCCACTACCTCGCGTGGAATTTACCTATTGGATCAGCTACAGCACACAGTGCAGAATGCTCTTTTTAATTTGTACCCAATACTGTTTAATATTCAAAGACTCTCTCACTAAAACGCATTCAGATACGTGTATTGAAAGAGATGAAAGATAAATTGCCGAGCAAAGAGTCATGAATGATGCTTCACAAATTATACAAATTTTAATTATCTTAATTTTAATGAGAGAGAGAGGGGGGGGGAGAGAGAGATTCTGTTTTTAAACAAACAAAAGGTAAAAGAAATCACAAGTAAATGCATGTATTAGCGTGTTTCATTCCGTTATTAAAATAAAAGAATGCGAGAAATGTTGTGGTTTTTTTAAATGTTATTACCCCAGTCACTTTTAAATTGTTTGGTTAACATGTTCCCACACAATGAAAATATACACGGCACTATCCAATATACAACCTCTACTATTCCAGCCTGTTTAGTACTTGCGACTCAAATATACATGTCCATGCGACACATTTTCTCAGAAACTAGACACGTGTTTACTTTTACCATAGACCTACTGTTTATACTCAGAATCTACGAAGCACGTGATGCTGCATTCTATGACCAACAGCTTTAAAAAATATACTTAGAATTGCTGATTTGGTCATATGACGAGTTTAATATTACCAAATGGACGGGTGAAAGCGATAAAAAGTGTGTAATCACTTAAATATTTTCGGTAAGAGATAAACTCCTATGTATTATTTTGAGTTAATACAGATAGAAATTATTTGGAACAGTACATTCTTTCAATCCGCATATGATAAATACTGCAAACTGTCCCCGAATGTCAAGCGAAAATATTGTTGATCATTTTAGCTACTAATTTGTTACATTTTGGCCCAAGTATCCTGTTTAAGAAGTTGACGTGAATACAAGTAAAACATTTTGTCCTCAACGAACATGAATTCAAATGCGTATTTATACCGGGTTTAGCAGTTAGGACAACAATGTGAAAATACTGAAATTATGCCCATAAATGCCCAAACAGCAATGCAGTAGATAAGATTGCATTTACTGTATAATAAAAATAGCCACCAGTTTTGTGTGATTTAAGTCATTCAACTTCTCTATGCGCTACTGGGGGTGGGGATGTTATTTTGCTTAAAAGAATTACACTTGTTGCGATTTTAAAAAATATTAATAATTTTAGATGTGAATCAGGACCATTACAGCTTGTTGTTACATTAAAATGCTTGTTCTCTATCGGGAACACAAATACTATATTACACGCAAGCTGAACACATCATACATGTATATATCAATAATGCCTTGTACATCACCCGAAATTGCTAAGCCACGTGTTTGCCAAGGCTATAACATCTATCTCTATTATTGCACTGATTGCTGTAAACATGTGGCTTCTTATTTTTCACGGCTTTAAACTGGTATCCCTGATAGAACTTCGTTAACTACTCTGACCTGGAGGTGGAAAAGTTTTGACTTCAGGGTTGTCAAGCCTAATTATTTCCTGTTTATTTTGAACCATTCATATTAATTCTAAGGTGGTCGCGTATATTGTCAGGTTCACCTTGATTATTGCAGTAATGCTCACTCATTCGACTTTCAGTCTATTAAATTTCTGAAGCATTAAGTTCGTACATGGTTGATTATGACCAGATTCGACAATAGATAATAAGAAAATAAGACAAAGGACACTAATAGCAGGTGAATATCCCAATTAATTATATAAATTCTTGTTAAATACAAAATGAATTGCTAAGCAGCAATTTACGTATTTACTTATTTAAATAAAGAGTGGAATCAAAATTTTATTTCGAATTTTTGTCAGTAGATGAATTTCAAAATGAAGATGAACGAAGCACATTTAAAAAATGCATACTCTCTAATTATCAATGCCTGTTTCCAAGTTAGCAATAAAAGCTACGGCTAACATTGATCAAAAGTTATGGTGCATAATCTCTCTCTCTCTCTCTTTCTCTCTCTCTTTATTACAAAAAAGGTGCATTTTAAAAAAAAAACCTTGTAGTGAGTACAGCTTTCGTAAACATGTAATAACTTTGTGTTGCTGCGATAGACTTGTATTATATGCACTGTGTTGCAAGATTAATTGGGAGAATACAAATTTTATATGGTTTATTTTATATACCGCTAGAAACCAGTTTTACGCAAAAATATCACAACTTGACCACATTGCGTTTCTCGCTCCATATTACAAGTCCAAAATTCGTTTTTCCACACGCAGCAAAAACATTTTCATTCAGAAGTTAATGCTTCTTTTGAAACATCAGGGCTAAAAAAAAATAAGACAGAAGCTCAACACCGTCCTGAATGGCCATTGTTAACAAGCGTAAAAATGTCACTCCTCGGCCGGTGCTTGATGATAGATTCACGAAGAAAGTAACCTTTTTCATAAAAATCACTTTGTTTATGGCATGAACAGCCATTGAAAGAGAGCAGCCTTCAATAATGTGTAGACGAATTTGGCGCATTTAAAAATTATCATACTCTGAAATAATCAGTCATTTTTCTAAGTCTACAGATAAAGGTATTTGTATCCTGATTTCAATAATTTCTATCAAGAAGATTTTGGAAACTGTGTAGACATTAAAGGGAAACTATGACAAATTAATAACTGTACAAGAAGTTCTTTTATGAAATATCATTTATTGAGAAGACACTGAAGTTGCCGCTTATGCCCAAGGGCAGGGTTGACGCGCTACTTGTTTATCTAACGCTGTTTCATTCACGTCTTTCTAGCGCTTTCATTACAGGATGTTATCCCAGCTGAAGTTGCTTCATTAAACAGAAACCCTTGGTGTTTTCATAACAATATTCCCATGAGATAGTTGAATTCTTCTGATTTAAGTAAATTAACTTCTACTCTTTGTGCTACTGGGGGTGCGGGTGTGATAGGATTTAGCTTTAACAAAATTACACTTGTTGTGATTTTTAGAAAATAAAATGTTAATAATTTTAGATGTGAATCAAGACCATTGCAGCTTGTTATATTTAAATGCTTGGTCCCTTATCGGGGAAAATAAAAATACTATATATAGTTTGCTTTATATACTGCTAGAAACCAGTTTTACGCGATAATATCAACACTTAACGGCTATGCATTTCTATGTCTAAATTCGCTCTTCACAAACTAATATCTTCTTAGTTTTAAAGCATTTGATTTTGTGACAAGAAACATTTTTATTCAACAGTGTTTATTTTGCAACATAGAAGCGCGACGCTGACCAGTAGCTGCTAGGAATTGTCCTAATTGAAGTCATTTAAGACTTCTACTCTATTTGCTTATTATGCAACGGAGTGGGGGGGGGGGTTGTAGGCTGGGAGAAAAAGAGAGACAGAGGGGATGGGATATAGCTTGAAACAACTACACTTGTTCTGATTTTTAGATAGTTTAGACGTGCATCAAGGCCATTACACTTTTTCCCCCCTAAATTTAAGTTAAATGGTTGATCTCTAAATGGGAAAATAAAAATAATTATATTTAGTTTTTCATATAACGCTAGAGACCAGTTTTACAAGATAATATGAGAACTTAACATCAAATGCGTTTCTCAGTCCAAATTTCTTTTTCACAAACTAACATCTTTTTAGTTTTAAGGTGTGTGGTTTTGTGATAGTTTCATTCAACAGTTATTGTACTGTATATTGTGAAACATCAAAGCACGACATTGAACATTAGCTGATGACATGCAGAAACTGTCATGATGGACTGTTGTTGACTCGAGGCCGGAAGCTACAGCAGCAGGTGTAGCGGCTGGCTTCAAAGTAAGAATGATACTCCTCTCAGCCAGTGCCTGGTGATGCAATGTAGATTCGTGAAAAAAGTGTGGACAGGAAGTAACTTTTTTTCCTCATTGAAATCACTTTGTTTATGACATGAATGGCCACTGATAGAGCGCAACAGTCAATACAGTGTTCACAATTCTGTGCATTTAAAAAATTGCCATACTCTCATAAACAATGTTATTTTCAAAGTTTAAGGGTAAAAGTACAGAAGAACCTTTCCGTAATATAGCTTGTGTATCTTTTTTATTTTAATATACTTTGGCAAGAATTATGACATACATGTCATAATGTGCCAGTTGTTCATGATTTTACATGTTCGATATATATATTACGGCGTTCGTTTGTAATCTCTTTTCGAGTTTTATATGTATTGCTGCTTTCAATGATTTCTTCAAGGTGGCTCTTGGAAATAGTATGGAAATTAAAGGGAAACTATGACAAATTAATAACCAGTACGCAAAACAGTTTTATGAAATATCATTTATTATGAAAGAACACCGAAGTTACCGCTTGATGCAGAACGGTGTCAATTTCTGCATCTGTATATGCTAACAGGTACATATACATGTAGTAAATCAGCAGGGATGTACATTGTAGATAAGCAATTTTTTCTGATGTACGCTTTGTCATGGACAGGGGTGGAAAGATATCCAAGAAATATAAAACCTCATTTTTTTCTATGTTATGCGCGTTCGTCTGTATGTATCCTCAGCCAGGCTAATGATAAATGCACAAGAAATATTACCACTGTACAAGTAAAGGTATCAAATTGACACCTGCCGTGTTCGAGTTTACGCTGTCGGAGTTTCTACCATCTGTTTTTTTAGTGTGTCGACTCATGGAGCGAATACAATATAATCAGCAAGGGGTGCCATAAAACCCACTACAACTGCAATAAAATCTGTGACCGATTTCCACTCGATTGATTGGATTTTCACTAAACTGGGGGGGGGGGGTGTGAGGTGAATCCACCAGACTTAGTGGACTTGCACTACTCATATTGGGCACTTAATACCCTGCCCATTTCTCCACGCCCACCAGATTGCGTGGTGAATCATAAAAACACGATGCATGTACTGTATATCTGGTCCATGATGGAAACAGTGTAAAAAGGATTAAGGTTCACTGGGGGAACGTGGATTTTTCGTAAAACTTGATGCGTGTACTGTACCTTTCCGAGATGGAAATTATCCTCATCCATTTTGGAAAAATCTTTCCATAAATGGAAAGTTCTAGAAGTCCAGAACTAATAAAACACAGAACCAGTCTGTTCTCCATGTTACAGGCCCATGCACAGTAGCCATCCTCTTTCTTATGGACGACATCTTGTTCAGTTGAATTGAATCACACTTTCTGAAAATATTGCCTTTTACTTGTGTCAAAGATGCGTTTTGGCATTTAAATATGGGTGTCTATATAGATAGAGTGTTTATGCCCTCAGTCCTTTATACATTTAATCTTAGTTTTTAGGCAATTGTTGTTCCATTTTGCCTGCAGGGCTCTTTCCCCTTTGGTGATAGGGTAAACCAAAACTGATAATAATTGAATTTTGTTGATAGGGTAAACCAAAACTGATAATAATTGAATTCATTTTGGTTGTTTCTGGACTTGCTTAGGTACTGTAAGAGTAGTCTCCCCATTCAACTGCGGAATTTTTTGTGACTTCTGTTTTGTCTACATTTTTGAAAAAAATATCTAGTTTCATGATTCATGGACTAAATGTCATATGTTGAAATTTAGACACTTTTAGGGAGTCTCACACTGACATTATATCTATAGTGAGTTTCAGTGGTCACACACCACTCATTATTATCATTATTTCTTTACCTCATGTAAGCGCTTTTGGACGCCTGTACTGCATTCTCATGAAAGCGCATTTGGATGCCTTCATCCAATTCACATACAAGCGCGATTGGATGCCTGTGCACCATCCACATGGAAGCTTGTTTTGACACCTACGGTAAACATTAGCCATTTTTAGCTGGTTTTCAAGGCGCCACCTTCAGGGAAAACCTTCTGTTAGAAACTTCAGGCATTAAATAAATGACCATTACGTCACATCACATGGTTGCTTTTAAGATATAGTCGTAATCAGCTGTTTCAAGTAACTGGGTTGGATTCTCCACTCCAAAATGGAGGCCGTGAAGTTCAGCACTTGAGTTTGGCAGATTAGAATTTTGTCTATGAAGGCTTCTCTAAGTCAGATATAGGCTCAAACATTGATGTAGGCAACACTGATTTTTGACAATTTGTCAAATTTGGATGATATAGTGATAGAGACATATACAACAAACCGGTAGATTTAGAGATTGAGAAAGGTTAGCTACGGTTGGTCACACAGCTTCACTCACTTGATGGAGAATGAGTTCTCTTCAGATTTTAAAGCATATAACAAAATTGCTCAGTGAAAAATAATTATACAGCTATAAAGACCAGATTTTATTTTTAAACCTATCTATAGATAACAAATATGTACAGAAAAGGTAAAATGGTTAAAATTTATGTTGAACTTAACATATACTACACTGCTAAAAATTTTACAGGCAGGCCTATTCACATAGAGTCATTTAGGTAACAGGTGTTCTATTTATAACATACTGCACTCGGTGGTTTTGGCACATGTATATTGGCAGTCTCCATGGACATTCAGGATGTGTACCTTCACATCCCAATTGTTCCTCCTCACAGGAAGTACCTCCAGTTTCATCTGGACTGGGAGGTTTTCCAATTTTGTGCTCTGCCGTTCTCTGCACCCAGAGACTTTACCAGAGTAATGGGAGTAGTTGCTGCCCACCTGAGGTCACTGGGGTTCCCTATCGTTCAGTATTTCAATGACTGGTTGGTCCACAATGGCCTCTTTGAGTCTCTGAGTCTAGATCTGTCATAGTAACCTGGCTATGACTCATTCCAAACCTAGAGAAATTGGAGTTAGTTCCACATCAGGATTTTGTATACATGGAGATGAATTTCCTCACCAACAGGGGATTAGTCCGTGTTCCTCCGGACGGAATGGACAGAATTCTGGACTTTTTGGAGGCACTGTAAGCCAAGACCTCATTGTTGTCTTGCTTATATGAATCCATACTGGGAACCTTGAACTTAATCTTGGAAGATTACACTTGCACCCCCTCCAATTTCTACATCTGGGGAACTGGAAACCGGCACAGGGATCCCCTGACAGCTCAGATTGCTCGAGGATCAGAATTTCACCTCCACTTGCGTTGGTGGTCCAAACTGGACTGGTTTGTGACCGGAATCCCCATGCACATCCCTGAACCCCACTCCTACCTGTTCATGCATGTGTCAGATTTTGGGTGCAGCACTCACTTGGAGCTGGAAGGGCTATTTCTTTAGGGTTCGTGGTCCCAGGAAGAAACTATCCTACACACAAACAATTGGAAATCTGGGTGGTATTCTTAGCCAACAGGTGTGTGTCAACCAAACAAGGAGTCGCTGTGTGATGGTCTCCTGACAACACGTCAGTATTAGCGTACATTTGGCAACAAGGAGACACACATTCTCCTTCTCTTTGCATAGAGATTTGGAATCTCCTTTACTGGGCATCCTTGGTAGGGATTATCCTCCAAGTTTGTCATATTCCTGCCAAGAAGATCATTCTGGTGGACAGTCTGTCCAGGAGAGGTAAGATAGCCCTCATAGAATGGCTTCTACACCAATCAGTTGCAGACTGTGGGGAAGACCCTTGGTGGACTTGTTTGTGACAAGGCCACACGACGAGCTCCTCGCTTAATTTCCCCCCTCCCAGACCAGAGGGCTGGGCAATGGACGCCTTTAGTCTGTAGTGGAATTGTCTGTTCACTTACTCCTTCCTACCATTCAGGATGATTCAACAAGTACTTCACAAAGTCAGGATCTCAACTGCTCAGCTCATTTTGATAGCTCCCCTGTGGGCTTAACAATCTTCTCGACCTGATTATAGACCAGCCCAGGACATTGCCTCAGAGGAGAGACCTGTTGCAGCACAGGGGCTTTCTTCAGCACAACAGCCCACAGATTCTCCACCTTCACGCTTGTCTCATCTCGAGTGATCTATCCACCAGGATAAGTTTTAGAACAAGGTTGCCAATTGCATTGTTCATGCTAGGAGACAGACTCTGTACAAAGTCTATGATGCAGAGAGGAGAATCTTTTGTGATTGATGCAGTAGGAAATGCAGTAATCCTAGCTGCCCCTCTATGAGCGCAGTGGCTGACTTTCTTCTGTTCCTGTTCGAAGAGAGAGAATGCTCAGTTTCTACTATTAAGAGTTATAGGGTAGCTTTTTACAACATGCTCAGGTTCTATAAAGGCCTGGCCATTGGTTCAGATCCTCATATGTCTGCTCTTATAAGGTATTTTGAGCTGCAGAGACTGGTGTCTCACTCGCTAATGCCCAATGGAATCTCTTGTGCATGTTGTGGTCTTTGTAAAAAAAAAACGTATGAACTGTCGGATGAAGGTTCTTTCGAGAATCTTGCCCTTAAAAGTGTTTTCCTGATCTTGCCCTCTATAGATGAAGGTTGATTACAATTCAAAGGCAATTACTAGTCTGTTTCTCTCCTTCGTCAGATAGGTTTTTAGCAAAAAAACAACTTCTTCAGTAGTTTCACTCTCTATAGAGATCCCAGTCTCAGTCATATCTGCACTGGGTATGATCAAGATCGACTCTTATGCCCAGTTAGGGCTTTACAGTTCCGTTTGGCTGCTTTGAAAGGGAGAAGGAAGGGTAGGAAACATCTTTTTCTTCCTATAAATCTGTTGATATTTTGGTATTTACTATTTCTAGGTGGATTATCCTCATGATCAAAAGGGCTTATTAGTCACTTACTGAGAGGGACCTTTCATTCATGAAGATTAAAGCCCATGAGGTTTGAGCTATGGCTACCTCATGGGCCTATCTAACTCGTTTGTTGTTGGAGGATGTTATGAAAGCTGTGTTTTGATGGTCATGCGCTACCTTTCCCTCCCTGTACCATCGGTCTTTGTTGCACCAGAACAAAGGCATATTTTCTTTCGGGCCAATAGTCACGGCACAAAAAGTGGCTCAAGTGGATACCAACTTCCATTAATGGACATTCCTACCATAAGGGTGAGTATAGCCTTTTTTATACCAGTTGTTGAGGCCATGGGCCTTCCAGCGCACTGGCAAATTCAGCAACACAGTAGCAACAGATAATGTATTACTGATATTAAAATGTATTATTTTGGGTGATGTAAAACAAATTTTAACGATCTTATACCTGTCGCTATTGCCATATTTCCTCCTCCCACCCTGCTCTGATGTCTCACAAGTAGTCTTTGTCCCTAAGAAAGAGGATGGCTACTGCGCATGGGCCTGTGATATGAGGAACAGACCGGGTCATTGTTCTTTCTTGTTCTGGACTTCTAGAACTTTTCCATCTAATGGGAGGATGGAATTTTTATTAATATGGACAAGGGTCATTTCCATCCTGGAAATGTAAGCAATGCAATAGTGATAGGTAAGTATTACATCATTAAAATGGGTTTTACACCCCACCCACCCCAAATAACATGTTGCACATGTACAGCTGAATTGTTCTTCTTTTTTATAACTGTAGTGTGATCTAAACACATGTCCTGGTTTGTATATTTTTGGACCATGAAAGGTTCATGAACAATCAATCGTGTTTCACTTGAAAATATATTGATTGTGTCCTAACGTACTGTGTATTATCAGTAGGTGTATGTATGACTACAGTACTGGGCAACATGCTCAACAGCGTATCTCATGGTAAAGGAGTTAATGCCAAAAAATAAAGTAATTTTATGTTTTTGGAATTTTACATATGTATTTCACTGAATTTAGTTAAATTAGGGATTTTACTTATGACTTGTTGTATATCACTGGAAAATGTAGTTCTTGCACAAGTATGCAAGAGCTTAAAATCTCACCTAGCATTTTCTACAGATAGCTTGCATTTTGTGAGTATGTGAATGTTAGGTTAGAGCCCTGAAATTTAAAGATTTGTTTGATGATTTTCCTAATATTGAAATTTATAACTTTACAAAGGGGCAGCAAACAGACTATACTATAGCAGCATTTATTAGATTGAGCTAAAAGACTTGGTACATGTTATGATCAAGACCTAAATATGTGCTTTATGTGAGCTGAAGACTTTCTCTAGAGTTAGTTGTTTCCTTAAGCAATGTGCCATTGGCAGGGACATTCTAGTCCCATTTACACCTGACATAGGCATTCATCTAGATACATGCAGAGAGATTGATTGATAGTATGCATTGTGATATATAGACAACTTCATTTGGGTCAGAACCAACTGCAGGAAGCCATAAGAGTTGTTTGCTACAAGAGGCTATTTATAACATATTTATGATTTCTGCTTTCTTGTAGTTGAGGAATGTGACATGGATACTTTGACCACTGAAGCTCCAGATACCACAACAAGCCACAAACTGACGACTGTTCTACACCCAACCACCATTAAGCCCCCTGTGCAGAGTTTATACCAGTATTTTGAGAATGGTAGTAAAAATGCCTGCATCTTACTTAAAACTGCAATTCAACTTGATATAAACTACATGGACTTCAAGGAGGAAGTGGTAGGTCTACATGATAAAATATTACAAATTGTGTTTTATTATCAATCATTGTAAATCAGAATTTTAACAAGATTAAATGTAGTATTTCTTGCACCAAAAGATTTTGTAAAAAATTGTTTTAATATTTTTTTGTAGATTTGAAATTATCATAATTTTTAACATAATTTGACCAGGTTGCCAAAAAATGCCAATAATTTAACAAGTTGGACATTTCTTCATTTAAAGCATGGTTATCACATTTTTCAGCTTGATTAGCTCAACTGGTCAGTAGAGCTTGTGTCATGATCCTTCATCAATTAAAAAATTTTATTTTGTTTTTTCCTGTTAAACTACTTTAAGGAAAGTGGTGCTGTTTGGTCCTGAACATGACTGGCATGGTTACCATTTTGCAACTCTTGTTATTGCTGCTCATTCTGAACAGCTTGAAATGTGGAATTGTCACAGAAGGACTTATTACAAAATGTAATTGCTCCAAAATGCAAATTTGAAGATCTGGCCCTGGTTTTTCTAAAATTCCCAAATATTATCCTCTGATTAAGATTTTACATTATGTAATGCTTATGATACTTCAGACAGTATCAATATTTTTGTCAGAGGTAGAGATAGTGGAAATGATACAAAATCACTTTTTAATTTTAACATTTAATACGTGGAAACCTTTTTATTCTTGAAAAAAGTATTGAGGAACTCCTCAGATTTGTTAAAAATTTTCCAAATTTCCCTGAGATAATGCAAGACTCCTTTCAGGAAAATTAAGATTTTATTACTGTATTTTAAACCCCAATGCCTGCTGAGTATTTGATGAAAAAATCATTGTTACCAACCAAGCAGCAAGAAAGATAATCAAAAATCTAAATTTTAGGAAAAATATTTGAAATGTTTAGTGAAATTGGATCCTGATCTACAATATGGCCACAGTGGACATCTTAAAAATCTTGTCATCGCTATTAACTCCTGAAGGGATGTGTATGATCATAGGATTGTCACAGAAACACTTGTAACAAAATGTAGATGGTCCTAAATGAAAATAGTAATGATCTAATGTTCATTGTGTCAGCCATAGTGGCCCTCTTGTAAATCTTACTGAATGGGGTGGTCATATTGACATGTAGTTCTCACTGAACAACTTTTTAACATGACAATTCGAAGAATAAGGAACATCTACATGTCACCTTGCTTTGAGTTTTGTTGCTTTCTGTATCACCTTCAGTTTTCCTCCTGGGTAGCTTTTTTTTGTTTCTTTCATTTTTTTTGGGTTTGGAATATTGTTTATTATCAGGATATCAACATTCTTGCTGAGGATATAGTAGTTTCACCATAGTTGAAGTTTTAGATTCTTAAAATTGTGCACACTGGGACTTAGTTTCAGAATAAAATTTTAGAGCACATTCTTTTTCCTACCAATATGATCTTTATTTTCTTCATATCACAAAATGTTTAAAAGGGAGTTGGTAGCAACTTAGCAAATGGGGTAGAAGTCGTCGTTGTTATGGGTTTAACGCCATTTTGCAGCACATGATAGGCTATACATGGCAGCCAGTATATTTGGTGGAGGAAGAACCCGAGAAAACCCCGGGAAGAACCACCAACCCACGGGAAGCTACTGACAAGCTTTCCCACATACCCACGTTGGCCGAGCCCGAGACTCAAACCCATGCGGACAGAGGTGAGATGTCAGTGATCCTTAAAGGCGACCGCCTTAGACCTCTCGGCCACCCGGGGCCCCGGGTAGAAGTTGGGTAGGAGATTCAAACTAGGATATGTTTAAAGTTATGGGGCTAGATTTGACTGAACTATATATTTTGGCGACTTTTTGTCCTATGGTCATTAATTTTGATATATGGGAGAAGTGTTACACTGCCTTATTAAAATTATGTGACATGACCTCTTTTCACACTTGGGGACAGCTCCACTTTTAGTTAGCCGTACTGGTTATAGAGCAGAAGAGCTTATGAGATGGGCCATTGTCCATTCATCCATTAGTACAAGTTTGTTATTGCTACTCTTCCTGAACTATTTTGGAGGATTCCCATGAAACTTTGCATACACATTCATCCCAAGGTTTAAGTGAAAATGGTGCCTCTTGGATGTCCAATATGGCTGCTGCAGTGGCCATTTTGAAAATCTTGTTAAAGCTACTCCTGAACAGATGATCATATCAACGTGGGGTTTTCATTAAACGACTTCGTATGATGTCTATAGTTTGTTCAGCTCGGCATCGTTAATGACAGCATCTGTAGCTCAGTAAATTTTTATGTGAGCATCTCATAATGTAGATCAAATTAACTAATTCATTTTGCATACAAATGTTTTCAACACCATTTGCATCAAGCATACAGAGTAACACCAATCATTTGATACATACTGAAAATGAGTGATCTGTGTGCATGTAATCCGCTGTGTTGGTCAAGGAGTTGTGGAAGAGTCCATTTTTGATACAGAACTGAGCAGTTATGGGAGCTGTTACATGCCACAGGTAACAAACATTGTCTGTATCATCTAGTTTTAAAATCTTTACTGAATGTCTGTTTATGGTATGATTTGCCCAATGAGTAAATGATGTTTGTTTATCTGTGGCACGCGACAACTCCCATAATCCCATAATTATTCAGGCCTATATAAAAAATGCCGATGCAAATGGTGTTTAAATCATTCATGCATGAAACGAATTTGGTAATTTTTGCAACATTTTGAGACACTCATTTGTTATGCTGAGCTGAAAGAACTGTAGTTGGTCCTAAAAGAAAATAGTGCCAATTTGACCTCCACCATGGTGGCCATCCTCAAAACCTTGTTATCACAACTTCTCCTGGATGAATGGCCATATTGATAGAGGGTTTTCACCAAAAGACTTCTAATGATGTCTGCTTGGTCCCAATCGCAAATGCTGCCAATCTGTCATTTGATTCGGTCATCACAGAAGCCATCTTTAAAATCTTATTATTGCTACTCTTCCTAAATGGAAAGTCATAATGACATCGGGTTTTCGCCAGAAGATTTCTTATGATGGCTAGTTGGTCCTGAATGAAAATGGTGTTGATCTGACCTCCAATATGACTGCCTTGACAGCCATCTTGAAGTTCATCCCCCCCCCCCCCCCAAAAAAAAATGATGTCAATCTAACATCCAGTATGGCAACTTTGGCAGCCATCTTGAACATCTTGTTGGCTGGTTCTACGACGGCTAGTTGGTCCTGAATGGAAATGGTGCAGTTCTTTCATCAAATATAGCCACCAAGATGGCCATCTTAAAAATCTTGTTATCACAACACTTCATGAATGGATGGTCATATCTACATGGTGTTTTCACCAAAAGACTTCTTCTAGAATCATCAAACATCTCTGTTTGGACTACACACTACCACAAAAGAATGTCACTGTGACCTACATTTCAAATTTTACTGGCTTCAGTTAAATTTTTGTGTTTAGCTCATGACCAAATAGGTCTTTTGCACCGTTTGTGTATGTGTGTATACTCTTTTACCAGTTTTACCAAGATTCATTAAATTTAGTGAGGGGATGCATCTTGATGAGTACTACACCATTGTCACAAAAGTAGAAAAGTAGGGCACTGTGACCCAGATTTCATGCTTTACTGTTTAAATTTTTTGTTTACTTGTATTTGTGAAGCTCTCTTCATGGTCGAATCAACAAACCAGATGATTTTATGCATCTCAATTAGTACCACACCCTTACAACAAAAGATGGTGATCTATCACATTTAACTGCTGCAGGTTTTTGCATTTAGCCCAGAACTAAATTGGTTTTTAGCACACTGTATGTATACTGTTATACTGAGATTCATGAAATTTGGTGAGGGGATGTCTTGATGAGTTCTACACCCTCATCACCCAAATCGGTCACTTTGTCCCATGTTTCATGCTTTACTGTTTTGGGTTCAATTTCAAGCACTTTTCATGGTAGAATCATCATGCATCGCTATTTGTACCACACCCTTCTGGGTTCATACAAAGTCTGGAAAAAGTATGGGAAAAAAAGAGTGCTTTTTCCAGACCTGGAAAAAGTATTGAAAATAAAGATTTTGCCCTGAAGGTCTGGAAAAAGTGTGGAATTTTGGGTTGCTGTGTTTAATTTTGCTGAAGAGGTGCGTTGCCTGGGGTGCCATTTGGTCTAGGGACAGCCCTGCTGATTCAGTGCAGTTGGCGAGACACATGACCTATCACCCACTTGTGATTCGTGGATACTAGTTTATATTATGTGGATACCACATGCTTATTTATAGTGACACAGATTTCGAATACATGTGCTAGAGGGGTCTGGAACAAATTGCAAACCAGTCTGGGAAAAGTCTGGAAAAGGTCTGGAATTTGTTTTACTAACAGCTGTATGAACCCTGCCCTTACAACAAAGGATGTTCATGGTGACCTACATTTCACACTTTACTGGCTTATGTTTAAGTTTTTGCATTTAGCTCTTGACCACTTGTGTTTTTTATCTACTGTATAATACTGTGTAATCATGAAATTTGGTAAGAGGATGCATCTTGAATACTACACCCTCATCTTAAAATTAGGTCACTGTAATCCATATTTCACATTTCACTGACTTGGGTTCAGTTTGATGTTTTTACTGTTCATGCTTTAATCATTAAACATCTCTCTCAATACTACACCCATATAAAAAAAATGTCACTCTGACCTACATTTCACATTTTACTTCTCTAGGTTAGGTTTTTCTGCATTTAGCTCATGACTACATTGGTTGTGGGCATGCTGTGAACATAGTATCCTATGTAGAATCATGAAACTTCGGGATGCATTGTGATGAGCACTACTCTCATTTCATTCGTACATCATTATGGCCCATATTTTATGCTTCACTGACTTCGGTTAAAGTTAGTGTTTTATATTTATTTCTTAGGCACTGTTCCTGCTAGAATCTTGAAATTGATGATGATGTGGATTGGTGTTCAGACATGACATTTCTCCATTTTAAAGTAATTCCGCTTTTCTCCTTACCTGAATCCAATTTTCCATGATATGGTCCGTTTTTATATATCATTTCTGATCCTGTTTTCAAATAACAGTTTGTCCAGTCCCATTCTACAATTATCCTTATAATAGTATTTGTTCCGTATATTATTTAACAGACGATATCTGTAAAGAGCTTTCTGATTGGTCTAAAGTTTGTACTTGTCCAATGAATCTTCACGTAACGGAAACTGATGGAAATAAACATGCTTGCCAAACATGGCATCTTGAATTATTGATAGAGACATGGATGCAAAAAGTTTGAATAAAGGTTTGATAAATGTGTGGAAATGAGAATGGCTTGAACACAAAGCTGAAGGGAACGTAGTTGGTCTGTGTACAAGAAAACTGAATGCCAGAGGTCTGGCATTTTGCGATCTTTGCCAGGAAAAAATGTTAACTATTACTGCCAATTCTACAGTAACGTCTTAACGTGTTAAATGAGAATGAATAGGACCAGTATGATTTGGAAGTTAGAAAATTCCAAACTGATTCCCTTCCAAAAATTAAGGAGGGACAACATATAGATCACTGGTGGGAAGTGATGATATTGTTGCCAGATACCCATGTCTATCAAAGATGGTCATGTCTTTACAGAGTTTTTTTCATGGCCCAAAAGTAGAATCATCCTTCAATGTCATGAATGATATTATTGACTCCAACTCAGGGAGAAACCTACAACTTGGTACAGAACATCAAATATGGTCTGAAGACATCAGGAAAAATGCAATACAGCATTTTAAGAAAGATTTCGTACATGAGAGGGCAGAAGCAACCCTGTGTTAGAATATGCGAAAAGGAAACCAAAAGAAATCTTTGCCAAGTCTGCAAAAAAAAGCAAGATTAGCACATCAGTATCAACAGGTTGTGTCCAATGGGGGAAAAAAACAAGTGAATTTATCTAATATTTTTATATAGTGGTTTTTTATAATTAAATGTTACCATGAAAGACAAAAAATAGATTTGCTATGAGAAGAGAAAAGTATGATTTGCATGTAATATGTGCTGCAAAAATGAACAAATTATTGGGACTGAATTATTATGTGAACACTGACATGCACATATAATAACTTCAGCACTAATATTATTGGAGAACAAGTTGATGTGACAATGAACATTATGAAATTCTTCAAGTATTGTTTAAAGTTGGGTAAGTTTGTTACTTTTCAAATGATTTTTTTTGTTGGAATGAAGTAACAACTTTGCAAAATATTATGATAATAAGGGCCACCAGGAGCAGTTTTGTATGCTCTCAGTCTAAAATGCATTTTTGGCCATCTGATCAGGTGCACCGCCCCTTAAGACCCCACTGAGGGAGGACCCCCAGACCCCCCTTCACAATTTCAGTTTTTTTCTCAAAAGAACCAAAATCGTGTCTGGGTGTTATTACCACACCTTTACAACAAAAGAGGCTCATTGTGATCTATATTTCATCTTTTATGGGATTTGTTAAGTTCTTGCATTTGGCTATTACCACACACATTTTTGGCATGTTATATGCATACTGTCGTACCTAGAATCATGAAAATTGGTGAGTGGATCCATCTTGACAAGTTTTTATAAAGCCACCATTTTGCAGCAGGAAAGTGGCCTTATAATGAAGGTGGTCTTTCTAGATGCGAGTAATAATTACATGTTAAGTAAGAAAGGCATAACTAATTTTCAAGTATTTAATATTTTCATGCATGATATGGAACCAGTGAGATAAAAGTTTATATTAATGTTCTTTAAAATATGTATGAATAATCATCAATCACAGTACAAAACCATTTGAAAATCTTGTCATTAAAATCAAGATACAAACAACTGTCTGTAACTATCATTCTTCATCTATTCCTTTTTCCTACTGCTGCAGAATGTAATTGACTAAGCTTATTTCAATCTTTCTGTCAAATTTCTCAGAAGTGATCATAGGACTCTCCCTCTTTTCATTTAGTTGAAAAGCTTCCACTTTTCCTTGTAAACTGAGAATATCTGATGACATTATGCAACAACTTATTTCTTCATTGGCAACTTTACCACTGTAAAATGAATTTGTAGCTATTACATGAAATGCCCTGCTTACAAATGAAGTGATCTTGTCACTTGATTGACTGGTTATAGTCTGATACCCTGTCAAATACATTTTGTAATCTAAGAGAAGCAATGATGGCTAACCTACCATATTTAGCTAATAATGGCATCCAAAAATTGGGAGAGAGAGAGATGCAAGAAATGTTATTTGACGTCGGTGGTCTGGGTAAAATGCATAAAACACTAGCTCTGTGCATGCTATTTTACCGACAAGGGGTTGTGTTCAGTTCGTTATGTTATGTTCTGCAAGATTTATACCCTGCCATCTTGCCACAGTACGTATAGCAGCACCTAGTCCGAGTTTCCTCTTACCCTTCACACCCCATTTTTGATATTTGGACATTTATGTTAGGGTGTGGGGTCAGAGCCCATTGCCTATCAAAAAGATGGAATTCGCCGCCACCGCGCGGTAGCGGCATAGGGTGGCTGCTTACTACTGGGCCTAGCGAACTTAAACGACCTTACATCGAGCCATACCTGCATGAAATCGATAGGAATATGATTTATCTTCTCAGAAATTGCAAGTATGACATTTGTTTTGTCTTTAATCAACTGATAGATGAGACGAAACTGCAGCGTTGATGAAATTTGACCTGGTACATGCCATTAGCATTGCTAGTCACGTGACTACCCTAATCTCGCAACCTACATGTCCAGGACATCAGAGGTCAAATAGTCATGTGATATCAACAATAAACCCCTTTCCAATGTTGTTGTACAAAAAATTCTAAAACATTAAATGAAAGTCACGTAATGTTTGTAAAAAAAATGAAAGGACACACAATTCTCAACATATTTATTCCGAGAACAACTACCAGAAACCTGTCGCTGTCACAGTAACCTGGAGAAAGCCAGATTCATCAAGCACAGCGCACATGCCAATTATTTTTTTGTTTGTATCACGTGACTACCATGTGCTCTGGTAGTTCTCGGAATAAATATGTTGAGAATTGTGTGTCCTTTCATTTTTTTTACAAACATTACGTGACTTTCATTTAATGTTTTAGAATTTTTTGTACAACAACATCGGAAAGGGGTTTATTGTTGATATCATATGACTATTTGACCTCTTATGTCCTGGACATGTAGGTTGCGAGATTAGGGTAGTCACGTGACTAGCAATGCTAATGGCATGTACCAGGTCAAATTTCATCAATGCTGCAGTTTCGTCTCGTCTGTCAGCGGATTAAAGACAAAACGAATGCCATACTCGCAATTTCTGAGAAGATAAATCATATTCCTATCGATTTCATGCAGGTATGGCTCGATGTAAGGTCGTTTAAGTTCGCTAGGCCCAGTAGTAAGCAGCCACCCTATGCCGCTACCGCGCGGTGGCAGCGAATTCCAACTTTTCGATAGGCAATGGGCTCTGACCCCACACCCCAACATAAATGTCCAAATATCAAAAATGGGGTGTGAAGGGTCAGAGGAAACTCGGACTAAGCAGCACCTTTATTTAGTGTTTATGTGTACCGCATTCTTTTTCTACATAACTGGCCACAGTTTCTTTCATCTATGATCTATAGTGTCATTTCCATCTTGTAGTTGGTTTCAAGGTCAGTCTCACATTTTCTCACACAGATGTGATGATGTAAATATTTCGACTTTAAAGCAAGTTTTGACAAATGAGGAATAAATATTTAGATTTGAACTTCTCAGTTACATTTTAATCACAATATTTATACAAATCAGGGATTCTCCAACTTTCATGCCTCAGGTTAGCTTCATGCAGTTTGTCAGCTTGCCGACTCTAAACAGTTGGTTTGTCAAAGATTGTTTTGATGCATGTTGCCGATTTTAAGGTGAGTAGGTGTTAATTATAATATAACTCGTTGAGATTTCTTTGATGGGTGTGTTGGAAACAAAAGGCACTTGTCTCTAATGATTAACCACCAGGAGAATTTCATTCAAAGCATGATTAATGTTGCGAAAAAGTTGCACCGACAAGCGGTGTTTATTATGTTGTTTATGTGATAATTACAGGAGACCGAATCATACATACTGCTTCATTTTTTCATTTCTCCCGTAACCTTGCTGGTCGTAGGGGCGCCACTGATGACTTTGCGACAATCTCTCACCATTTCGCCCTGTTCTCCACTGCTCTTTGGGACTTTGCAAAGTCCATGCCTGTCCACTCTTTGATATTGTCTTCCCATCTCTTCTTCTGTCTGCCTCGTTTTCTCTTTCCTCTCACTGTGCCCTGCAGGATTGTCTTTGACAGGCCAGTTGAGCGTGAGACGTGACCATACCATCTTAGTTTGCGTTTCTTTACAGAGGTGAGCAGATCTTCATAAGGTCCAATTGCGCCTTGGGTTTTAGTGCGCACCTCCGCATTAGAGACGTGGTCTAAGTATGAGATTTTCAGGATCCTTCGATAACATCTCATCTCTAAGGCATGGATTCTTCTCTCTATTTCTGCTGTTAGGGTCCATGTCTCACGTGCATATAGGAATATGGAAATGACGAGGGAGCGCATAAGCTTGATCTTGATAAAAATAAGTGTTCTCAAATCATTCTAAAAAGTTGGCTTGTCAAATATTTTGATTCAGTCACCGATTTCAAGATGACATGATGATAATTGTTAATGTGGAAGTGGAAGCAGACATGAGTGGACACAGCACACCCCAGAAAAATCATTGATATTTATAGAATATTTTAGTGATAGAGTCATTTTTACCTTGGGTTTTTTTTATATTTATTCGATGGATACTTAAATCTGCCTGATCATTTGAACTTAAGTGGAAAAGTCGATAAAGAAAAAATGTTATATATTAAAACATGATTAAAATGAAATTAATGCAGTTCTATTATTGGTTGTTAAATTTTTCTGTTTAAGGTCTTTTACCTAAATATCTCTCTCTCTTAAAAAATCTAGCTATTTCCAAAATCCTTTTCTATTTATTACCATTTATCTGTCTATATACATGTCTGATTTACTCTTGTAACTATATCTGCATTCTAACTCTTTCTCGTCTACATACCAATATACATCAATTATTTACATGTATATGTTTTTTATAACTTCAATTATCAGTATATTGTTTTAAGTTGCCAACAAAGATGAAAAGAAAACAAAAGTTAAATATAACACGATTTCCTTAAAATATCCCATATTTTTTTTGATCTTATTTTTTACTTGTGTTGGGATATTATGTTTGGGGCAAGTTCAGATTTCCCATGGGCAAGTTCAATTTTCCAGTCAGCTTGCCCTAGACAAGAGGATTTTTTTAAAATGTGTAAATCCCTGATCAAGGTAAGTAGTAATGCATGAGCTAAATTTTTACTGTTGGCTGTCACTCCAGGGTTACTCAAAGCCCATGACTTTCACCAAGTAAAATCTGGCTTCTTGGAGCGGATAATAATGACAGCTTCTTAAGCAGATGTTAAGAGCTAAGATTTAAAAAAAAAAAATAAATTCAAAAACAATAATCTCTGGTTTTTAGCTCTATTGGTCATAGACTGGTCATCTGATTGGTTGACCTTGTTACCACTCTGGAAGCCATATTTCTGATCTGATTTTGATCAAATTTGAAATATTGGCTTATATCATTATGATCTTGGATGGGTTTGATAAATGAGCGAGATCCACATGTATTAATGATGTAATTCTGCATCAGATTGGCTGAGATTTTTACCACTCTGGAAGCCACATTTGGAATATATGCTTCTATCATCAATCTTGGATTTTTTCCAATAATGAGAGAGCATGATGCATATCAATGAGATGAACTTGCATCTGATGACTGGCTTACCACTCTTGAAGCCATATTTTGTATCTGTTGATTTATTATCATCAGGGTCTTGGATGACCTTGATTATGAGCAAGAGACTGTGTATTAATTATGCCTGCATCTTTAGAAAGATCTTTTATCAAAATATAGTAAAATAGGTAAAATCAACATTATGTAAAGTTTGGGAGATTTTACATAGGATGCGTTCTTTCACTACATAATACATGTAGGCCTGCTGAGTGAAATGGTCAACTGTTAAGTTAAGTAAGCAAGGTGAGCAATACCAGGTCAACTTGGGCCTCATGTTCTTTTGAGCAGGACCTATACATATTTATGAAGTGATCTTGCGTAACATTGGCTGAGTTTTGTTTACCACTCTAGAGACTGTAAATTTTATAGGAATTTGCACAGACTTGGTAAATAGGCCTATGTCATCGAGATCTTACTTGAGTATGATTATGAGGGAAACAGATGCATATTATTCATGATGTGATCATGCATCTGTTTGCCTGAGCTTCTCAACAGTCTAGCGACTATATTTCTGATCAGATTTTGATCAATCTTGTTAAATAGTCCTATATTGTCAGGATGTTGAATGAATTAAATTTTATGAGCAAGATGTATATATATTAATGAGGTAATCTTGTATCTGATTGGCTAAACTTGTTACCACTCTGAAGACAAAATTCTAATCAGATTTTGCTCCCCCATAAGCTTATATTATCATTGTTGTAGACAGGTTCAATAATAAATGAGGTACAGTGAAACCCCGCTATAGCACGATGGTTGGGGTCCACAAAACGACATGGTGCTATGTACCAAACCGTGCTATAACCAACCAAGTCATTTAGCTGAAGAAAATGATGCATGCATCAAAAAACAAGTGGGGTGGGGGAGGGGGTATAAAAGTGGGCACAAAACTACTAGCTTCATCGGCACAGTTACCTCATTGGCACAGTTACCATTTTAAATCAATGCATATTAAACGAGAAATACACTTAGAGATTGCACATAAAATATTTTACTTTATTCAAAGAACCATTCATTGGTACATGTATATGTACATGTCTAATGCAGAGCATGAATAGTTAAAGCATTAACACGTGTACTCACCAACCGATCTCATGGCATGCGAAAGAGTGAATCCATAATAATTCCATAGAAAATATGCACACAGAAGTATAATATTTAGTCATTTTGTCATAGATCATTATGTGTCTGAATTCAATGCAAGCCCTGATGGGGGGGCGGGCCATACTACGGACTTCATTGAAGCAGTTATAAACTTGTTCTATATTAAACAAGAACTACTTAAAACAGTCATTACATATGTAATATTTGTATGTATACGAAATCAGCAACATAGCGTAAATAGTTAAGAAAAGAAATTCCATCAAAAATGTGCACAAAGAAGCATAATTTCTATTTTAAATTTTTTTTAAAAATGATCCAGTCGAATCCTAATATTTAATTTCTTGCTAATACATTCACACAAACTTATAAACAATGTTTTTTTTTTACGCAACATTCATATTTGCTAAACTTGTCCAAAGGGTCTGATTTCTGACAGACAATAAAATGCATGATTCAGACATTGGGAGTTTCTAAAAAGAAATCTGTATTTAGGCTTGAAAAGTACATGTACTAGAGCTGAAAATTCATACAGGAGGTCAAATGTACTATATTGACCTCGTAATGTACTTGTGATGAGAATTCTACAGGTATGCATACAACTAAACTGCATGAAGTACATTGTGAGTTCCATCAAAACAGTTGAGCCATTCTCTAACGGACAGAGGAAAAAATAAATAAAATAAACGTAATATTCAGTGAAACTTTTGTTTATAACTATGACTTTGCTTCACTGCAGAGCAAAAGCGGGAAGTAGAATGTTTGATTATATTAGCCAAATGCTCCACCCCTACAACTTAAATGGTTCTGTTCCAAATAGTGCTAACACACTGGAAGGACAGTTTCCTGTGTATAAGCGAATGATCTAAAGCTAGAAAATAAAAAGGGTTAAGATGACAAGGGGGGGGGGGGTACATGTGCGTGGCAGTGACCAAAACTGTTCCTGATAATTCAGGCCATAAACTTGTTTCAGCGGGTGTGTATGATAGTTGATTGAGCCGGCATTGACAGTCAATTGTTTTCCCTTAAAAAGGTAGGTACCCGTATAGACTCGACTATAAGTCGACCCCCCCTTTTCATGGCTGCAAAAAGCCAATTCAGCTATGACCCTCCTATAAGTCGAGGTGTTTTTTGCAAATGAAATCCGTCTGCAAGGGGTGACATGTCATCACTGAGTCAGAGCTGCACTTAGGAAAAATAAACGAGCCAAACTGGATAGATAGATAGACATATAGATAGATAGGACAAATAAAAACAAAAACCAATGTAGAATAAATACAATTGTATTATTGAGCTGAATATGTACAAATAAATTTACAACTTGCATTTTGTCCATCTTCGTGTATTGAAATCCATATAGCTTAACATTTTTAATCCATTTATATGATAAATCCATAAATTGGATTATAGGTCACATACAGGTATAAAATTGGTATCCTATAAATGTCACAGTCTAATGTCCTCTGGTTCAAACCCCAAGAATTCATCCTCATCATCAGAGTTACCAAATAAAGTAATAAATTCCTCCAGTGTCATCCCATCATCGTAAACATCGTCCGACTCCGAATCTATTTATATGATAAATCCACTAATTCAATTATAGGTCACATACCAGTATAAAAATAGAAGTTCAGAATGATCCGATTCACTATATCCCGTAATATATTAATTCCACACGTCGTGCAAATAAACAATGAAAGTTAAGTCCACTTTTTTTGTGATTTACGGTATCCTATAAATGTCACTATCCAATGTCATCTGGTACAAAGTCCAAGAATTAATCCTCATTGTCTGATAAAGTTCTGAAATCCTACATCGTCGTCTAGTCATCGTAAATCTCATCCGACTCCGATTTTCGGCTTTACTGTCATATGCGGGTGCTTATGCAAAGACTGAGCTTGGGCTCTGTGAGTAACACTTTGATCATAAAGTCAGAAATCTATTAAAGGCTGCAACTGAACACATGTCAATTTTGCGGCAAGATCACAGGGAGTTCAAATAGCCTCCCTCTATTACTTGGCACTGAACTCGTGGCATGATCAAAGGGTTGTCACGTGGGAAAACAAAGAGTGTGGTGTGTTTACAAGCAAAGGGATTAAGGTCAAAGTATATGCACAGGAAGTTGTAGAACTCTACTTGGCAATGAACAAGTATAGATTGGCTTCTCGATCAAACGGATTGTCAACTTGAAAACAAAGTGAGTCCCTTGTCAAGCCAAAGGCTTATCGGCCCACGTGCACTGGTAGATAACTTGGGAAATATAACTTGGGAATTAAATCTGACTTGTGGAAAAGGAAAATACAAATTAAATCAAAACTTATTGCATCAAGCACAGTTTTTATACAGCAAAACACAAATATTAATACAAATACAGGTTGTTCGGACTTGCACGAAAATGGAGGCAATATACTTACTAGTAAACACCCATGGTAAACACTGACGGACACTTCATTTTGCGGTAGGTAGTATTTAATTTACCGGTAATATTTTCAAATTAATAAAATCCAAATAACTGTAGATACATGTATTGTGTAATGAATACCGTCATAAAACGGATAAACACGGTGCATACCATATATGCATTACTGCATAGGAATAGTGGCATGAAAACGTAAAAATATATGAATTGACAGTATTTTTATGTACTGCAAACATCTAGAGTTTCCAACATTACCCCAAGGTTTTTTTATTTTTTTAATGTCGCACTTATAAGACGACACCTACTCTGTATGAGTCAAATTCTAAGTAAAAAACATCGACTTATAAGCGAGTATATACGGTAAATTAATTGATTTATAAATTCGGGTAAGAAACTTTTTCAGTCCACAACATTGTATTCTTGACTTGTGAACACTTAAATCTTGAAGCTAATTGCATTTAACTCCGGACTTAATCCTGCCCAGGGCTTCAAGCTTCTCTTTAACAGTAAAAGCTTTACGTTTCTGTATCCGTTGCAAATACCCACTAATTAACACTGTGACACCTATTTGTTTGAACGACTACAGCAAGAATAATTGTTACGGAACAACTGGGTCATTTGTATAGGGAATGCATGATATTATTCACTGGTCAGTCGATTGCGTGACGATTGTTTGATAACACCGCAAAACCACATGCGCGTGTTGGTGTTTTTTTTAAAAATATTTTTTTAGAATGTTTTTATAAATCACTGCCTCATATTTTGAACAACCTTTAGCAGTGAGAATGACTTTGATGATTAGCAATTACTTAAATTAATTGATTTATAAATTTGGATGAGAATTTTATTTCTTTTGAGCAACAATTGTACACAGAATGCATTGAAGAAAAACACAAGGAAGACTTACTGGTTTTATTGTTCATAATTCAATAATAAGAACATTAACACTTGTCAACTTTTTAATGAGCTAACATCTTTCAAAAATAAGCTAAATCAAAATGCAGTGTTGACTAATGACACATTTGAAATGAATATTCACAAATACAAAGTTTAACATCTTTATTCATATAAAGAAAGATGCAATCATAAGACACTTTTTTCTTTAAGAATACAATACATCTTGCCAAATTATTAACTCTTGTTTATTTGGCATAAAACTTTGTAGTACTTCAAAAAATGTGTGCAATTATTGTAAAATTTTGGGAGCCACGCCACGATCGTGTTATATCTGAAATTCATAGACGATCTACCAAAATGATAACTAATTTTGTACACATTATTTTTCATATTTTGAAGAAGAAAAAACAAATTTTTTCACGTACGAAAAAATGCATGAAATTTCGGGAGCCATACCACAATAGTGTTTTATCCAAATTTGTGTTATAACATAGTGTGCTATAGTGGGGTATGTGCATATTAATGTGATACCTTGCATCTGATTGGCTGTTACCTTTCTAGATTTGGAGACTGTTTCTCATCCAATTTCTATAAAACTTGGTAAATGGGTTTATATCATGAAGATCTTGGATGACTTCATTTATGAGAAAGAGACTGCGCAATATAATTATACCTTTATCTTAATACAGAATTTTTCATAGGATATATTAAATAGGTAAAATTAACATGATAACAAGTTTGCAAGATATTTTACATAGGTTGTATTCTTACAATACTATTCAAGGGAGCTTAGTGAGATGGCTAACTGTAAGTTTTAAACTTTGGTCTCTTGTTTCCATCTTTTGATCTTTTTGCATCTCTGTAAGGTATGTAAAGTAGATGACCAATATCAGGCCCACTTGGGTCTCTTGTTTCCATCTTTTTATCTTTCTGCATGTCTGTATATAAAAATGAAGAATGTTTTGTCACTTCTCATTACTCTGATGGTATACATCTATTCTTCCTGCAGGCAACAGCAAAAATAAACATCCCCAAGCCACTTCAAGTAAAAGTCACAGGACATTGTGCTAAAAGCGACACAGGAAATGCATCTATTACGTTGAACTGGCCATATGGAAAAAGCACATTTTCTATGAAAATGGACTTTATAGCAGACAAGGGGGAGGCTATGCTGGAAATGATACAGGTTGATGCAGAGTTGTCCAGAGACGATTTTCCAAATCTCCATGACAACAGTAAGACACTTAAACATTAATCACACTGTCATAACAAAAGTGAAATCAAAAACAATTAAATGAAAATGATGTAAAATGCATCAAATAAATGCTACCTGACCTCGAAACTTAGTCGAGGATCCTTTTCTTTCTCTTTTTATGTTATATATATATATATATATATATATATATATATATATATATATATATATATATATATATACACACACACACACAAACACACACACACACACATATATATATACACACACACACTCAGATGCAGCTCTCCCTCGATAACTCGTGTCTGGATAACTTGCGAAATCATTTATAATGTGGGGTCAGGCATGGATCCCTTTTTTCTTGTCTAGAAAATACCAAAAGAATTGGCTCCTATTTTTTGAAAATGAAGAAAATTTTGATCAAAAGTGGTAAATTAAACCTTGATATATCACTCGTTTTATCATCAAAAATGTTGGTTAATGCCTGGAAATTATGAGTCAACATTGTGAAATTCTAAAGTTTTAATTAAAAATTGCATATTTTTTTTATCTTCATGGGAAAAATATTTTCTCAATACACTGTAAATTACTAAACAGCAAAATAATGATCAATAAAAAATGCTGGTAAATGCTAACAGGTGGCAACACTGTAAGAAATTAAACACCAATTAAATATGTCTTGTCAGGTGAATTTCATGTTTTAATCTTTTAATTCTGTTTCAATGTAATCAGTATAATTGTGGTATGTTCTCTTCTATTCAAAAATGAAAAGTCAATCAACCATCACATTGATACCAGCGAGCACTTATGTGAGAACCTCATTAAGCATCGGCTGTGTTTTGATCTACAACTTGTGGAAGTGTTTGTTGCATTGTAACAATTGAATAAAATAGACCTGCTTTGTTTTATCACATTAGTTGGAGGTAAAATAAAAAATTTAAACGGCATGCAAATCCTACCTGTGTAAGCTCTTGTGGTCACTATTGTGTCAAAATCAATTTATTTCATTTGACCATTCAGACACTGTTTGAAATATAATGTAATTAATGTCATTAAGGTATGTATATTAATCAGTACTTTACACTAATCATTTGCAAATGTGATCATGGAAACCTCTTCGAATACCATTTTTAATGTTCTTTTCAAGATTGTTTATCCTGAAATTGAAGTAATTTATAAGGAAAAACCAACTACTCAGTTATAAAAAGCAATTTAATCGCAGTTATTCTCAACATGATTATAAAACGAGTATTCAACCATGTAACCTGTAAACCCCCCCCCCCCCAAACTTTACATTTGACTCCCTATGTCAGTCTCCATCTCTTTCTTAGTTTTTAAATGGTCCCTTGGTCACTCACACCCTCATTTATATTGCAGTCTTTGTTTTTGGACCCTGTTGTGCACGAGATTTCGAGGGAGAGGTATGTGTGTGAGTTGAATATACAGACGATATTGGGTCTTTTTAGTAGATATAAGGAAATATTTCCAGAGTGTAGTCATGAGAGGCAAGACCATGAATGACAGTACAAAATGTTTTTACTAATGAATACATTATTCCATATATCTACTTAAAGAACTGTAGATTTTCTTTTTTTTATATATATATAAATTTTTAAAGGCAAAAGCCATCAATTTGCATGGATGGTTTTTATTAGTTCACAACTAATATCTTGTTTCTGACTGGGATATTTTTTTTCCTTTCATCACAAGATAAATATGTTTCAAGAAAAATAAGGAATGGAATAGTGTCTTTTTTCATACTACAAATCAGAACAAGGCATTTGTTTTCAAACATATTAACCCCCCCCCCCCCAACTTTAGAAAATTAAATGGTCTCTCCCTAATAAAGACTTCAGCAGATGTTTACAGAAATCAAGGCAGTGACCATTGTCCACACTGTTGTAAAATATTGACAAGGATTAGCATCAGTTGTGATTATGTCAATTTCAGCTTGGGAAAGGTGTGTTTTTATTGTACGGAGCCATGTGACTTGGTACATTGTACTTAACAGTCCCAATTATTGTCCCGCCCTTTACAACGGAAGTTTGATAATTGTTTGTAATTAATCTGAACTCAACTTATTGATGAAATGAATAATAATGTGGAAAATTGTCAAATCACAGATGTTCAGCGATTTTAATTTTCAAAAAATTTAGAGCATTCTGCATGTATGTATTGTCCCCACATGTATTTTATTATTTGCTCATTTTTGTAACAGGAAAATATAAAAACAAATTTTTTTTATCATCATAGAAGAAAATATTAAATCATATGGAAATGATATGTCAATAACCTAATTGTAATATTGATCTATTTCTTATAATTATTTTTACACAGATATTAAAGTATGTACTTTCCAGTTTGTGACTGTTGGAGCATTTGGTTATTGAGACCACAAAAAATGTAAACCAATTTCTTTGAATAGAGTTTGGCATGATTCTGTATGTGGTATATTGCATTACAGCTACAATTACTGTGGCCGAGTGAATAAAGTGTGTCACACACACACACACACTTTTGACTTTAAAGCACGAGGTCATGGGTTTGCACCCACTGGAGGGAAAATTTCTTTCTTTCTCCTCCATGACGCTAAATGTCTAGTACAGTATTGCTTTTCTTACCAGTTACAAACACTTTTCCAGATTTCTGTTTCTGTTTGTGTAGATTTTTAATCGGTTGATATTAAAAATATTTTAATTCTGAAGTGCCTAAAATGTTGACATGTCAAGCATCAAAAAAGTAAAATTTGGTTAACATTAATAAGCATTTAACGTTGTTTTTGAAACTCACATTGGAGAAAAATTCTTCAAAACATAAGCAGAATCATGAAAAACTTTCATGGCAGGAACATCTTTTTGACAAGGTGTGAACAATGAGGCCCACTAATTGAAGAAAGCTAGGCAATCAGGGAATACTTGTACTGTTACTGAAGCATGTACAAAAGAAAAATATTTCTAATGTTAAGTGCAACTGATTACAATAACTTGCACAGTAATAATTTGGATTCCATATTTTATGAGAGAGAGAGAGGAACTTTACTAAAAACAGTTAATGATCTAGAAATGGTTCAGAATAGGTTCATCTCATTTTTCTGTATCATGCATACGGTAGTAAAAAGAAAAAAGTAAAACATTAATTTCGTCTGATGCTCGAGTTTGCTTGTTGATATAAATATAAAGGTATATAATTGATGTACAGTATTTACAAACAACAAGTGGGTATATGTTTATCCAGGCCCACTGACAGAAATTCCGGACCCAGGGGCAGAGCAGTCATGGACCCCAAAATGAGTTTAATTTTGTGTGTATATAAACCTGTGTAACGTTTTGCATATTAAACCTGTAGTAATCTACCATAACTTAAGACTTTTGCAAGGAACAAATTTTAATATTTACTGCAAAGATTAATTTATTTTTTTATAACTGAGTTTATGGCGGGCCCCTGGGCAATTGCCTCCCCTGCCTGCCGCCCCCCCCCCCCCCCCCCCTCCAGGCAGGCCTGTGTTTATCCCAGTTCAAGTAAGTTTTGAGATTTTGTATAGATGAGTTACTTATAATTTCTGTTGGTAAATTGTTAAAGGCAGGAATTAATTTTGATATGAGGTATTTCTACAGAAAGGGAGCCGAATGAACATGTGCTGTAGGTCTCATTGTTAATAACAAAAGGTTGAATATGTAATTTGTAAGCTGTACTTTTTAAGTAGTTCAGAGCAAGACCATTGTCCATTTTAAGCAACTAATCTGACTGATGCAAGGAATGGAAGACAATAAACAGATAAATGCAAAAATCTGATACTAGCTGTATTGATTAGTTCACAAGTTTTTCTTTCTATCACAGATTTTTTTTTTTTTAAGAGAATCAACCAGTGGAATAGCCCGTGGTTACACAGTATGATTCACTTATCCCCGAGTACATACTTTATTGTCAACATAATGGCAAAGAAAATAAACCTGCAGAAGAGCTGCTGTTGTGTTTTCAGGTTATCAGTTCACACATGAAATTAACACGTCAAGAGCAAAGACAACGAACCTTGTTTATGGCTTCTGTTGTGCTAGGTTATTAGTTTGCACATGAGCATTTATCTTTGAAAAGTGTACATGTCAACCTACATGTATCTAGGATGACTTTTTGCGACCATTTGTGATAGAAATAAAAAAAAAAACAACTACTTTGACAATGAATACAAATTAGTACAGATACAGAATCTTGAAAATGCTTTTTTTAGCAATAATTTGTGCATGGGGTAACCATCAGAACTTGTGTGATTTTGTTTCACTTCAGTCAAGTATGAATACGATTTTGTTATTAATTTGTTCTACGTTTTTCATTTTTTTCATTGCAGGGAGTACAATATCATTGATTTCATATGATCATTAAAAAAGTATATTGCGCGAACTGCAACAGAAATAAGGACATGAATACATCTGTAGATTCCGATAATGTAGTAATGAAGAAAAAAAAATTAGATTCATTGCGCAAAATGTAATATTAATACCGTCTGCGAGACATTGTCATTATGTTAATATTATCTAAAATTTGATTTGGCATTATGTATCACACATTATCTTCGTTAGAACTACATTTTACAAAATGTTGATAAATAACTGAATTATCACATTTTTTTCAGCATCAGAAAGTAAGCAAATTGCTCCCAAAAGATATAACAATATAGATAAATCGGTTCCCCTCGCTCTCTCTCTCTCTCTCTCTCTCTCTCAACCTCTTTATGGCATGCTTGCAGGGGTCATAAACAGTAAACCATGCCCATATTATGGACATCACATCCACTGTGCAGTGGTCATCGAATGCAACTCAGCAAGAAAGCGTGGTGTGCATAGCTATTCTCCGTGAGATGCGGCAACTCCGTCAGGATGCGTGGAGAGATGGTGGAGGATTTTTTTCTTAATCCTCTCCACCACCCCATCGCATGAGCTGTATTGTAATTGCAACAGATTAAAAAAATGCATACTCTCTAATGATCAATGCCTGTTTCTAAGTTGGCTATAAAAGCTACGTGTTACATAAATCAAAACTTAGTGAAATATCTCTCTCTCATTTTTGCATATAATAAACACATTTTATTACAAAGAAAGATGCATTTTTTAAATAAGAAAGCCTGTAGTGTACCGTATTTGCCGGCCTATAAGTCAATACTTTTTGACCTGAAAGTCTTTGCTTCGTCTTATACTCCTAATCGATTTATATATGGATTATGTCATTGAAATTGCTTTACCGTATGTTAATGTAATTTTTCATATGTGGAAAAAAAAAGAAAAAAAGTCAAAGTACGAAAAGTATAGTGTAAAAAAAAAATTATAATTTTGGGGAAAAGATCGTGTGCGAAAAAATATAGGACCCGACATTGAGAAGGATTCAGAAATATTTACGTGATTGTCAGTATTAAATTCACGTGCATCAGACGTAATTGCGCTAAAGCAGCATGTACTAGTAATATACACCGCTCCCTCGATAACTCGCGCCCGGATAACTCGCGAACCCGCTTATAATGCGGATCAGACGTGGATCCCATTTTTTTTAAACTAGAATTATTTTTTTTTTAAATTTTTATAAAAAAAAAAATTGACCCTATTTGTTAATGGTGAAAAAAATCGCAATCAAAAATTTGTAAATGAATCCTTAATATATCGTTCGCTTTATCGTCAAAACCAGTGGTTAGTACCCAGAAATTTGAATCATCATCATGAAATTTTCGACTTTTAATAAGAAGTCAAATATTTTGTTCAATTTTGTTTCCAAAGAACATTCTCAGTACACTATAAATAACAATATTCAACGAAATTTCGATCAATGAAAACGTCACTAAAGCCTACTGGTGGCAACACTTTAAAAATAAATACCAATTAAATAAGTTTTGTCAAGTGAAATGTGTTTTAGTTCTATCTTTTAATTCGGTTTCAGTGTTATCATCATAAATACAATAAGCCCTCTTGTATTCAAACGTGAAAATTAAAATTCAACCGACCCAGCTATTGCCGCGAGCCTTTCCGTGAGAATCTAATTATGTGCCGACCTTTTTTTGTTTTTATCTCCGACTTGCGGAAGTATATGTTGTGTTGTTACACTCAATTAATAGCAGACCTGCTTTGTATTATCATGTTAATTACGTCTTTTGTATCAAATCAAACAAAGGGGGTGGAATAACAGAAAAGTTAAAAGGCGTGCAAATCCTGCCTGCGTAAGAGCTAGCGGTCACGGCCGTGTGTCAGGTCAACTCATTTCAATTGATCAATCGAACACTGTTATAAATATTATTATGTAAGTAATATAATTAAACTACCTTAAATTAGCCTACTCATTCACAAATGTAATCAAAGATAGTAAGGCAACCAAGCCAAATGAGTACTTGGAGAATAAAAGCTTTGTTTTACAGATGCGGTTCATTACGGAGAAGCGAGTTCCAGAGTTTGTATTGAACTTTCTAACATGCTACTCAGGGATTTCCTCAAGGATGAGATGAAGTTTCACTGTTACTTGATATGAAATCACGGCATCCATATTTTACTAATGGAACAATAAATAAATCAAGGTTCGATGTCGATGGTTGTTTCACGAAATAAATGTCAATAGTTTTTGAAAAAATGAATCTTGTTTAGTTGTGAATCAACAACAACAAAAAGCAGTGACATAATACACAATGTATCGCGTACACGTGTTGTTCAAACCGCTTGGACTAATGTTGTTAACGATCTTTCAGAGGTTCGTTATCTTGAAAATAAAGGTAATTTATACAGAAAAGCAAACAACTACATTAGAAAAAGCTCTTTATTGACAATTATTCCCAATGTAATTATAAAATGAGTATTCTGCCATTAAACAGCCCCGTTACCCACCCCCACCCCCACTGCGGTTTTCTCGATGTCCAGCGGGGATGGCATCCCTTTCTTAATTTTTTTGAGGTCACTCGGTAACTCGCGGCCTCACTTATAGTGCGGTCTATGTTTTTGGACCCCGTTGTGCGCGAGTTATCAAGGGAGCGGTGTATGTTGTTTAAATTTGCTTACATATGTGTGTATTAGAATAGACAAGTTAGAAAACAGATAACCATGACATGGACATGGGTATTCCATTGCACATTTTTTTTATTGCATCTTGTGATCGAAAATAAAATATGCCCCAATATGAGAGAGAGAGAGATTTCAGCCTTTCTTCATGCTATTTTGCTTAATGTACACTACTGACCCCTTTTAGCTGAAACTTGTCAAAGAGAGAAAACAGTAATAAAATAGTCAATGGAAATTAAAACAATACATACCATTCTCCTTGAGTTTTAAAGATATATAATTTATATTTAAATATTCACAATATTTTTATCCATATAGACTCCATTTGGTTTAAATCCCAAGATGACCATTTAGCATGCTGTGTTGTTTTCTTTGCAAATACTATATTCCCACGAAATAAAATTACCCTTTATCAGTAAGTGCATGTACACTTCCTGCAGTTAGGCGGCATTTTGGTTTGATCTTTGCTCATTAATTCAAAGCTCCGACCCTTCTGTCAGCGAGATCAAAAGATGTCACTGGTTGAGAAACTTACATGAGCAAGCACCTGGCATTACAGGTCATTACACAGTACTGCATACATTAACATGCTTTACAGGATCGATTATAATACCCTATGGGAAGCCTCATTTCCCTATTAGTAACCTCACTAATTTGATCTGTAGGCATATTTAATTAAATGTAAATAACACTGCAAAGCCATTTGGTTCTTTCTGATAATGGATATAAAAACAAGAATGAACTGTTTATTCAGAGATATTAATTGATAATGGAATACAGTAATGCTCCTGTATATGAGTAAGATCACAATCATCAGATAACTCAACAATACATATTACAATCGTCCTGTAACCCCTCTCTCTCCAAAAGCTACAAGTAAAAACTGCTCTGAATGCATACGTTCTGACACACTGACATAGCGTTGTTTCATCTTTCTCTCTCTCACTCACTCTCTCTCTCATACAAACACACAGACAGTCTTAATCGAGTTCTTTTATTTTTTATTGTACATATAATTTGATAATAAGGTTAATGTTGCTGTAAGAATACAAGTTGCACTTATTTTTTGACAACAGGGGTTCATATCATTGCGTACAATGTACCAATAAATAATGCCTATAAATAATACATGTACAGATCATCTTAATCATTTTCCCAATCAATCTGAAATGTCATAGTGATACCATTAATATTCATGAAACTGGAAGTTACTAGCGAAAGTGACGAAGCCAAGGTGTTGATCTGGCTTCGTCTTATACTACGCATCGACTTATATATGGATGAAAGATTGAAAATTGACGAAATTAGCGAATTCGACTTATACTCCGCATCAACTTATAGGCCGGCAAATACGGTAATAGAGCTATTGTAAACATGACTAAGCTATGTGATGCTGTGATAGACTTGTATATGCTGCATCAAAAGATTAATGGGGAGAATACAAATGTTATATGGTTTCTTTTATATACCACTAGAAACTAATTGTACTGAAAAATTTCACAACTTAACCTCATTGCATTACTCAGTCCATGTTACAAGTCCAAATTTTTTTTTCTTTCCACAAACAACAAAAAACATTTTCATTCAGAAGTTAATGTTTCTTTTGAGAAAACCGGTGCTAAAAATAACATCGTAGCTTGACACATACTGTACCTGACTGATCATCGTTAACAAGAGTAGCAGCTGGTGCTTGATGATAGATTCACCAAAAAAGTGACAAAGTAATCTTTTTCATGAAAATCACTTCGTTTATGGCATGAACAGCCACTAATAGAGAGCAGCCTTGAATACAGTGTAGACAAATTAGGGACATTTAAAAAATTTCATACTCTCAAATAATCAATGTTATTTTCTAAGTCTATGGATAAAAGTACAGAAGAACATTTTCTAGCATAGCTCGCATGTCTTGTTGTACATGTATGTTAATATACGATGCCACTTACTCTCTCTGAATAAACTTGAGAAAGAATTATTACATGTCATTATATCCCTTGTAGTTTATCATGCATATATGCTCTATATATAAATAGTACAGGGTTCATTGGTCGTAATTATTAGTCTTAAAGTTTATCTTCATTTTCAAAAATTGTTATTGCCACACGAGTCTCTGACTTTTATTCAGTTTGATAAATTTAATGAAGCTGTTTACTTGATATAAACTTGTTTCAAATCTTACCTAAGGATGAATGAAATAAATGATAACTATCTTACATGAACATTCTATGCATTTGTGATAAGATGGGGCTTTTCATGTTTTATTTGTATTCTGATTTAAATAATTTTTTTTAAAAGAGGTTTTGGAAATAGCATGGACATTAAATGGAAACAATGACAAATTAATAAACAGTACAACAAGCACTGTTATGAAATAACGTTTATTGAGAAAGAACATCAGAGTTACAGCTTCATGCAGAACAGTATGTACATTTTTGCATGTGTATATGATAACAGGTACATGTACATGTAATCGATCAACTGGGATGTATGTTGTAGCTAGGCATTTTTTCGAGAGGATAACCAAGAGATTTAAAACCTTGTATTTTTTTCTCTGTCACACGGGTTTGTATGTATGTATCCCTAGCCAGGCCACTGATAAATACCACAAGAAATGTTACCACTATGGTTTGTACAGGTAAAGGTATGAAATTGACACCTACCATAGACAGGTTTACGGCATCAAGGTTTCTCCCATCTGTTTGTTTAGTGTGTTGACTCACGGAGTTAATGCAATAAAATCAGCGATGGGGTTCCACTAGATTGAGTAGATGTCCACTGGATGTAGGGGAAACCCACCAGACGTAATGTACATCCACTATTGGCAGGGCACAAACGATTCATCGATATATCGATGCATCGATACTTTTCCCATATGGATAAAAGAGGTGAAGCATTGATACAAAATGATACTTACCCTATAGAAGTTACTTTAATCTTCAGCAGTCATGAATGATTATTAGTCGTTTGCCTTTTTATTCTGTAAACTGAGAATTTATCTGAGATGGCTGTTGCAGGTACAAGCACTAATGTTAATCAGTAAAAAAGAAAGGAAAACTGTTGAAGACACCCACTCACCTTTTACAAATTAACACAAGGTTCTGATTACTTGCTAATTATTTTATCCCATCAGCATGTTCAGCCACTGATTATATATAGCAACGTAAAGGAGACTTTCCAAATTTGTTCCCATGTATGATTGAAGTCCTTTACTGATCATTTAATAACCACTTTTACACAAAGTTTCTCTGTTGCTTCGTATCTTGTCTATATGGATCGAATATAAAGGCTACACTTTTTGTGTGTCACTCAGTGAAATATGTTACATTAGATTTGGATTGGTGGTTATTGTTTATTGCAGTCCAGGGTAAACAATAACCACCAATCAGAATTGACTGTAGCTTATTCACTGTGTGATACATTGGAAGTATTGGCATCCAACTTCGATCCAGGTATATACAAAGCAACAGAGAAACTTTGTTCAAAATGGTTAATTAATGATCTGTAAATTACTAAAGTTGTACATGGAGAACAAGTTTGGATTGTTTCCTTTTATGTTGATATAGATAATCAGTGACTAAATGTGCCAACAGGATAAATAAAATTAGCGCAGAATCAGCAAGGAGGCAGATTTCAAACCGTGCAGGTTTGTCACCTTGTGTTCATTTGTTAATTTTGTATAGAAGGAGAGTGGGCATTGTCAATAGTTTTCCTTTTTACTAACAGAAACAAGTGCCTGTGGCCGTGACAGTTGTTTTACATCTGCAGGAAGTACAATGTGATAGATTTTGGTTGTTAGTTATCTGCACTCCCACACGTGGACTTGCTCTAGATTAGATTTTCCTTCCAGGTGGAAATTGCACTATTTCTTCTGTTTTGAAGATAACACCGTCATGTTTTTAAAATTTAAGTGAAGACATGAAATTGATAATAAGATGTTTTAAAAGCATTCATGCATTGCAAAACAAAGGGTGTGGTTTCCAAGATGAGTCCTGGATCCGATCAAATGGAATAGGCTCAAATAGCCTAAATGATTGAATTAAAATCACTAACAACTAATATGTAGTCTGTTTGGATGTACTTTTTTTATCTTTCAAGGATGAAAATGGCAAATGAACAGATGCTAAATCTATGTCTGTCTGTAATCTGCATACTAGAAATCATAACCAATATGTCAACACATATTAAACAGCACAACCCTACAACTGACAGACCTTCTAAAGATGAAAAGACCATCAAGTTGATATGTGTATCGATAATGTATTGTATGGTAGGCTGTTTATTGTGAATCGAATCGATACGTGGCACAGGTGTATTGTATCACCCCTACAAGTTTGTGGTTTGCAGTGTTTACAGAATACCCTATCAAATTTTCAAAAGTGCAATTAGTTCCAAGCCAGGGAGTAAAATACCCAGTTTATTAAATTCTCATATAGAGTTCGGTATGGTTAGTATGAAGTAAATGTGTATCTAAGGAAAATAGTTCCCCTTGATATCATACCACAAATGTTTTTAAGAGTAAATGCCCACTTGTCATGCATGTTTGACAGCAAGTTCACATACCAAAATGAAATCTTGGTTTGTTTCAGGTACAATGGTGATGAGCGAGAGAAATGTGGATTTTTCTTCTTCGAATGTTACATACTACTTGTGTAACTCGCTCCAGGAAGAGAAATTAGATAATATCACAATGGTAGTGATATACAAGATTCAGGTGCAAGCTTTTGGTGTCGAGGACTCTAAATTCTCAGGAAAGGGTGAGACACTTTGTATATGTATGTGTGTATATATTGAAAACTTGGTGTAAGAGATGTGCAATAAGTGCATGTGCGTCTTTCCTTTGTTTTTTACAGCAAAAATAAGCATTGATAAAGTAACAAGTAAGGAAATACAGTGAAATGTCAGTAAATATTGAAACCTTTTTAAAATAAAATATTTTTCTGGTCCCAAATTTCTCTTTTGTTAATTTTTAATAAGATGTAACTAAGAAATAGAAACCCCACAACTCCGTTAATGGAAAGAAATGTTCAGTACCATGTCATACACTTAATTGAATCTCCAAAACTGAACATTACTCTTAGAATCGGGTCAGGTATGGGTCCAGAAACAGTTTAAGGTGATGCAGTGTAAAATAAAACCCCAAACAGAGGTTCAGATATATATTCATCGAAAAAAATAATAATCACATATTTTTTGTTTTTAAGAAATACTACTATTATACGTGTAGTAAAATTAAACAAAAACATTTAAAATTAAACACACCCTTTACAGTGTAAAGTTTAATCAAAATCGAAGCATTGTTGGGCCACAAATGAAACGGGGATTGAGACACGTATTCATTTACTTGTATGTGAGAGGACATAAGTGATAACATTTTTTTCTTGGGTGAAAATAAACAACATCATTAAACCCAAAACCCCTCCAAACTTAAAACTTAATTTTGCCCCAGAAATTTTTGGTCTTGAGGGGTTTGATTGTACATGTCTTTTTTCTGCAATACTTCTTAATTTTGCAGGTATTTCTCATTTTTCACTTTAACTGTATGTGTATTATTTCAAGTTGAAAGCATTTGTATTAAAATATTTGATTTAATATCAACAAGTAGTTACGAACATCAACATGTAAAGTTGTAAATTTTACTATTTATAACCCCATACAAAAATAAGTGTATAGGGTCTTTACTAATTTCAGAAATAAGGAGACTGGGAATTCATGTATTTTCATGTGTTTCAGTTTTCATGGTTTTTAGACGAAATACATTTATGTCGGTACTTTTAAATTCATGAATTTCGGGTAGGGGTCCTTTTGTTTCTTCAGAAGGATCATTGTTCATTGGATCTTTAAATTACAGTATATACACACACTTACAATTCTGATCAAACTGCAAACAACATAGACCCTGATCTGCTGTCACATAATGTGCTGGCAGATCATGGTCTATGTTCTACTGATTATTCCTTACAAATTGCAGAGACCCAGATCTCCCGGCTCGTTATGTGATGGCAGATTTGGGTCTGTACAGTTTGCAGTTGGACTTGACTTCTAAGCGAGTATATACGGTCATGATTTGTTGTAACCATGAAATTCATCATAATTGGTTTCCCTGCAAAATATAGTGAATTCATAGAATATGCTTGTTATTCAGATTTTATGAGAGAGAGTAAAGTACCTAGTAATAAACCTGTTTAGACCCAAATATTAATTTGTTATATCCATAGTTTGTTATATTCCAGCAACAGAATCTGTAAAATCTTTTGACTGTTTTTTGAACAAGCAGAAAATGAAGCAAATTATTCTTCCCAGGAGATCCCAATCTGTATGATGTATAACCTTTTTAATGCTGTTAGCAACATTAGTCTGTAACTGGCAGTTGTTTTACACAGTTATTTCAGTAAAATGATTAACACTTCTGGGTAATTAGAGACCACTTATTACTAATATAATGAACAATTGTACCTATTCTTTTGCATTATCAAAAAGGTTTACAGATTTAATTATGAATTGTTACAAATGACATATCTCCTTTGTTTTTAATGCCCTTCATTTTTATGCTGTTCTAGATATAAAACAGTCACATTATGGACCCCATTACAAAATTTTCAATAAATTTCTTCTGTTCGGTTTTCATTAGCTTAAAGATTTTAAAACTATTTAATTCAACTTGGCATTAGTGAAACTTGTTGCAACAAACTGCCTTTTATCAGCCACTATTGTATTTGACCAGTGCTTGCTATTGTACTTCAATAATAAGTGAGATTGGCACATATTAGTGAGATACCTTACATCTGATTGGCTGAGCTTGTTATTGCTCTAAATGTAGAGACTATATTTCTCATCCAATTTCTATCAGACTTGGTAAATGGGTTTATATCATCAAGATCTTGGATGACTTCAGTTATGGTCAAGAGCCTATGCATATTAATTGTGCCTTAATCTTTAGAAAGTTTTTTTTTTATCAGGATGTAGTACAATAGATAAAATGAATATGATGTAAAGTTTGGGAGATATAAGTTCACATAGGTTTTGTTCTTACAATGCTACATAAGACTATTTAGTAAAATGGTCCAATGTTAAGTTATGTGAGCAATACCAGGCCCACTGGGTCCTCTTGTTTAGCTCACCTGACCCTAAGGTCAAGTGGTAATGCTCTTCATATGTTTTGAGTCCATGCAGCATGCATTCATCAATAATTGCTATTTTAAACTTCTTCTCAAGAACCACTTTACTAATTTTGACCATATTTTGGCACATAGCATCCTGGCATGAAGGATTTTTCACCATCATATATGGCTGCCATTACTAAAATCAGTAAAAACCCTTTAAACAGCTTCTCAAAAACCACTAGGCAGAATTTCATCAAATTTGATAGAAAGCATCCTGACAGGAAGATCTTTCAAGTTGATACCAATGATGTTCATCTGCCATCAGATATGGACAGTGTTACTAAAAAATAGAAAAGTCACTATTACTAAAAAAATAGAAAAGTCACTATTACTAAAAATAGAAAAGCCACTATTACTAAAAAATAGAAAAGTCACTATTACTAAAAAATAGAAAAGTCACTATTACTAAAAAATAGAAAAGTCACTATTACTAAAACAAAAAAACTTGTAAATGAATTTTTCTCCAAAACTCCTGAATAGAATTAGATCAAACTTGACATAAACTCATCCTGGTATGCAGATTTTTAAAGTGTGTATAAATGATCAACTATCAAATATCGCCACCATTACTAAAAACAGAAAAGGCACTGTTACAAAAAAAGTAGAAATACCTTTAAACAACTCTTTTGCTGAAACTGTCAGATAGAATTAGAGCAAACTTGACAAAAGGCATCCCGGAGTGAGGACTGTTCAGATTTATACAAGTAGAAAAACTTTTAAACTACTACTCCAAAACCACTGATTAGAATTTGACAAAACTTAATGGAAAGCATCCTGGCAAGAGGAGTTTCAGGTTTTTGTACAAATGATACCAATCCACCATCAAGTGTAGTTGCCAATATTAAAATGAGAAAAACGTGAAATGACTTTCTCAACAGAATTTGAACAAATTTGACAGAAATCATCCTGGTATAGGCTTTCAGGTTTTTTCAGCTGCTGCTTATTTGCCATCAAATATGACCACAATTACTAAAAATAGAAAAACTTTTAAATTACATCTTTATGAAAACCACTGAACAGAATTTGATCATACGTGTATTAAACTGAAAGCATGCTAGCATGAAGACCTTTGAAATTTAGACAAATGAGGTTGATCTGCCATCAAATATGGCCACCATTACTAAAAGAACAAATTCTTTAAATGACGTCTCCAAAACCATTGGTTAGAATATGACCAAACTTGACAGAAAGCATTCCGACATGGAGACCATTCAGGTCTGTACAAATGATGCCAATCCACCACCAAATATGGCTGTCATTACTAAAAATAAAAAAAGCTTTAAATTACTTCTCCTGAATTGCTGCATAATTTGATCAATCTTGATAGAAAGCATCCTATCATTAAGATCTTTCATATTTAAATAACGTTGATCCATCGTCAAATATGGCCATCATTACTAAAAATAGAAAAACATTTAAACAAGATCTTTTAAAAAATGTTCAGCTAAATTTTACCACTACAAGTAGGATACATTTAAACAACTTTATCTATAAAAACACTACTGAACACATTTGTCCAACTTTGACACAAAGCATCCTGGCATAGACGCCTTTGAAGATTGGACAGATTATGCTGGTATATCATCAGATATGGACGAGGATAGAAAAACTAGAGAAACCTTGAAACAGTTGTCATAACATATGCAAACAACATCACTAGAAAAAATTTCAATGGAAAGTATCCTCTTCACCCAGATTTCTTGGTCAACTGCTCTTGCATTTGGCTGATAGCAGCTGTTAGGTGAGCAATTCTGGATCTACTTGGGACACTCATTTTCATATTTTATTAGCTACATAGCTCAGATATATTCATTTCATTCAAACAAATATGAATATATTGGAATGGTTAAATATCAATATCATTTAACCGGATGATTCTGCATGATATTTTTTTTTTATTTTTAGCTCTATTGGTCATAGACCAGAAGAGTTTATGGGATGATCTGTTGTCTGTCTTCCATCATCCGCCAATCAATTAGCACAAGTTTTGTTATTGCTACTCCTCCTAAACTACTTGGACAATTACCTTGAAAATTTACACACACATTCATCCCATGGTCTAGTTGGTCCTGAATGAAAATGGTGATGCTTGGACATCCAAAATCTTGTGTTTGCTACTTCTCATGAATGTACAGTCATATCCACATGGGGTTTTCATTAAAAGACTTCTTATGATGTCTGATGGGTCCTAAATGAAAATGGTGCTGATCTGATGTCCAATATGGCCACGACAGCAGCCATTTTGAAAATCTTGTTATTGCTAATCCTCCTGAATGGATGGTCATATCAACACGGGGTTTTCACTAAAAGACTTCTAATGAGGTCCAGTTGGTCCTAAATGAAAATCGTGCCGATATGACGTCCAATATGGCTGACAGAGCAGCCTCCTTGAAAATCTTGTTATTGCAACACCTTCTGAATGGATGGTCATATCAACATGGGGTTTTCACTAACTGCTTATGATGTCTAGCTAGTCCTAAATTAAAATGGTGCCAATCTAATGTCTAATATGGACACCATAACGGCAATCTTGAAAATTATTTTACTGATACTTCTCCTGAATGGATGGTCATCAGACATAGTTTGGTTTGGTTTGTTGTGCTTTACGACACAGCAACACAAGAAGGCTATTTAGTGCCAAGGCAATTGGAGTAAAGTGCCTTGCCCAAGGACATACCATGGTAGCTGACCCAGGCAGCTCCGATGGTAGGATTCGAACCCGCACCCTTTCAGTCATGAGTCTGGCACACTAACCACCGAGTCACCACAGCTCCATATCAACATGGGGTTTTCACTGAATGACTTCTTATGATGTTTAATTGGTCGTAAATAAAAACGGTACTGATCTGAAGTCGAGTATGGCCACCATAGCAGCCATCTTGAAAATCTTGTTCTCGCTACTCCTCCTGAATGGATCGCCATATCAACATGCGGTTTTCACTAAAAGACTTTTTATGGTGCTAATTTGACATCCAATGTGGCCACCATGGCATTTAAAAAAAAAAATCTTTTTATCACAACAGATTTGAACAGAAAGTCATATTGATGTGGGGTTTTCACCAGAAGACTTCTTGTAATGTCGAGTGGGTCTTAACGAAAATGGTGCCTATCTGATGTCCAATATGACCGCCACAGCAGCCATCTTGAAAATCTTGTTATTGCTACTCCTGAATGGAAAGTCATATCTTGAAAATATTGTTATCTCTACTTCTTTCCAGAATGGATGTCTATATCAACATGGGGTTTTCACCAGTAGACTTCTTATGATACCTACTAGGTCCTAAATGAAAAATGGTGCTAGTCATACATCCAATATGGCTGCCATGAAGACTGTCTTAAAAATCTTGTTGTCACTGCTCCCCCTGAAATGATGATCATTATGACATTAGGTTTCACCAAAAGACTTCTAATGATGTCTAGTTTGTCCTAAATTAAAATGGTGCCAAGCTGACATCCAATATGTGTACCACAGTAGCTAATTTGAAAATCTTGTTATCACTGAAGAATATCAGAAAAAAAAAATGGTTTCAACACTGGACAGTTAAAAGGAAGAAACAGTCTTATCTTGAATTCCTGGAAATTCTTTTCACCCAGTAGAGCACCAGTCCCTTCAAGGGAATCCAATGGAATCCATAGTAACATCAGAAAAAAAAAGAAAAGAAAAAAACTCAACATGAGTTATCAGTGTGAATTTTATTTAAAATTCTATAATCATAACCAAAAGAAATTGGAAGCAGATTTCACATTTCTCCATCCATTAGAGACAGTCTAACTTGAGTTGATACCCCACACTATTTCAGCTTCTGGCGGCCTTTGTCCCCCCATACCCCAAAAGGACCATTATCTTCATGACACACTCCTGCAACTTTTCACAACTTTTCCTGCTACTTTCTTTTTATTGGAACCCTTTTGATAATTTTGGTATTCAATCCATTTCAAACCAAATGTAAATTTGTCATATCTGTCTGTATGAAAATAGTGTGTTACTATCACTCCCCCACTCAGCAGCCATGGTAGTTCAGTAGTTAGCATGCCAGACTCGCAACCAAAAGGGTGCTGGTTCAAATTCTACCACTGAATCAGCGACAGTGGTATGTCTTTGGGCAAGGCACTTTACTCACTTTGCTTATGCACGAGACTGAGCTTGGGCTCTTCGCAAGTAACACTTTGATCATAAAGTCAGAAATCTATTAAAGGATGCAACTGGACACGTGTCAATTGTGCGGCAAGATCACAGGGAGTTCAAATAACCACCCCCTATTACTTGGCACTGAACAAGTATCAAACAAGCGGCTTGATCAAAGGGTTGTCACGTGGGAAAACAAAGAGTGTGGTGCCTTTACAAGCTAAGGGATTAAGGTCAAAGTATATGCACAATTTATATATACTTTGTCACAAGTAGGCGAGGCAATAAAGAACCCTGTTAATTTTGGGTTTAAAAAAATCCAGGTTAAGGTCAATGATTGAAGATGAAAAATGGTTTCTGCTTATAAATTTCAGTTATTGACCATGTACATTCATGAAAGGTTGTCGATGACTTATACATTTGGTAAGGAAGAAGCTTATTGATTTTGTGGTCAAAAGGCCAATGATCAGGTCACTTTGGAAGAAGAAAAATGTTTTTTTTTTTCATAATAACTTTGGTATCTTGACCAATGTTTGTGGAAGTCTTGCACTTAAGGTTTGGAAAAAGCCTTTTGAATTTGGGGTCAAAAGTCATTTTGGCTCTAAGAAAAATTGGTTTTGCAGAATAACTTTTGTTTTAGAGCAAGTTCCTTGGCCAAATTTTTGATTGTTTGCACTTAAGGTAATAAAGAAACTTACAGATTCTGGGGTCCCAAGTTAAGAAAAGAATGCTTTTTTGCACATCAAATTTAGTTCAAGACCATGTACCTTGACTAAATTTCAGGGTCATTTAGACCCCATGGTCAACAATCGACCATGTACATAGCAAACTATTAAACACCGTGCAGGCATTTTTCTTTATAAAATATGTGCCATTCATGGTACTTTTTTTTTTCTTTTCAGGCACAGAATGCTCACAAGACATTACCTCAGAAATTCCAACAACGGCTACTACGCCCACAGAAACTACAGCAAATACGACCTCACAAACAACTGCCACCACACACACAAATACGACCTCACAAACAACTGCCACCACACACACAAATGGCACCATGACAACATCAAGTGGAACAACAGCCACCACGTCTGCATCAATTTCGACAACAGCCTCCCCACCCCACCACACCAACAACTACACTGTGAGTGACGGAAATGTAACCTGTGTGTATTTTCAGGCAGGGATGGACTTTATCTTTCCATACACCACCATGAATGGGGTATGTCTAAATAGTGACACTCAAAGAATCGGTCATATCCAATATTATAGGATAGGGAAATTCCACACTAGGTCAGCACCCCATTCCAGGTCTCTAATGCATACAATCAGTTATATATGTCATTCTTTTGATTAGGAAGTGGTCATTGGTACTCCTTGGTCAATAGACATACCTTGACCGACATAAACCTGTACATTTTGATCTTCTATTAGAATAGATATTAGGACCTCGTCTCCCCGAGATTAAGGTATAGCACATTGTGTTTGCTAAATGCACATGAAACCATGCAAGCAAAGGGGCAGGCACAACAATACTTGTTTTGCACATGGACTAGACCCACATACAGTACACGCATCGCGTATATTACAGAAAATCCATGTTTCAGCAGTGGAAATTAATCCGTCCACACTGTTGTCCATCTGGACTGGATATAGTGGTTATCGTGGATGTCCAAGTTGTGGGTTATAGTGGACGGCTTAAGTTCTATTGCCCCAGCTGGAAAGGCACAGCAATATCATTATGTAATAGTGGATGTACACTACATTTCTCACCTGTCAACTGAACTGCTGTTTAAGTTGTACACAATGCCATTTAATATTCAAAGACTTGCCCACAAAAATGCAGTGACATGTATTGCAAGAGATGAATGATAAATTTCTGAGCAAAGTATCCCATGAGAATATTTAGGTTCTTCAAAGAATATAAACCATTTAATGACTGATTTTAATAACTGTTAGAGAGATTCTGCTTCGAAACAAACAAAATGAGAAGGAATCACATGTAATAATTGGCAGGTTTATACAAAAAGAAAAAAGACATTGAAGCAATATGTAACATAACTATTTATTCAGTTATTAAAAAAGATGAATGTAGGAAATGCTGTGATTTTTTTATTGTTGTGGTCATTCCCGCATTCACTTTTAATTTGTTTGCGTAACATGTCCCACAAAATGAAATATAGGACCTCTAGTCCAGCCTCTTTACCAACAGCTCAAACAAATATACTTACCAGATGGATCGGTGAAAGTGATGAAAAAGGATAATCACTTAAATATTTTTGGTAGGAGATAAACTTGTATGTATTATTTTCATTTGATACAGATACAACTTCATTTGGTACAGTACATTTTTTCAGTCCTCTTGACAAATACTGTAAAACTGTTCCCAAGTGTCAAGCAAGTATTGTTTTATTATCAGTTTAGTTGCAAACTTGTTACATTTTGACCCAGTTATCCTTTTTAAGAAGTTGATGTAAATACAGATAAAACATTCTGTCGCCAAAGAACACATACAAAATGCATATTTAGCTAGGATTTAGCATTAAGATCAACAATGTGAAATTACTGAAATTATGTACATAATGTCCCAAATGGCGTTGAATCTTTGGGAATGAAACCCAAGTTAAAGTCACATGAACAAGTTGTGGACTCCAAAGTTGAATCAAAAGCAATAATAATTCAAGGTTAAATGTCTGAAGATAAACATGTACATGGCACAGATAAATTGGTGGGGCCAGTTAGTAAGTGCTGATGGGGAAAGGGTTGGGCCAGTTAGTATGTTATTTCCCTCGAATGGCTTATCATTAGGATGGGGTTTTCACCAAGTCCTAAATGAAAATGATGCCAATTGTAGATCCAATATGGCTGCCACAATGACTGTCTTAAAAATTTTTTGTCACTACTCCCCCTGAATGGATGATCATTATGACCTGGGGTTTTCACTAAAAGACTTCTAATGATGTCTACTTTGCCCTAAATGAAAATGGTGCCAAGCTGACATCCAATATATGTAGCACAGGAGCTAATTTGAAAATCTTGTTATCGCTGAAGAATATCAGAGATGGTTTCAACACTCTACAGTTAAAAGGAACAAATAGTTTTGTCTTGAATTCCAGGAAATTCTTTTTGCCCAGTAGAGCATCAGTCTCTTCAAAGGACTCTTGTTGAAATTGGTTTTCCCCCACCAAAAAACTACATTCTGACCCGATTTGAGAGAAAGCATCCTGGTATAGATGGGTTTCAATTTTGTAGATATAATGCTGATCCGCCATTAAGAATGGCCACCGTTACTAAAAATGGAAAAACTTAAAAACGGTTTCTAAAAAAACAACACTGAATAGAATTTTACTAAATTTAACAGAAAACATTCTAACATAAACGGTTTTCAAATTTGAACAAATGATGCCAGTCCACCATCAAATATGGCTGCCATTACCAAAAATGGACAAAAGTTTAAATGACTTCTCAGAAACTGCTTAACAGAAATGTACCAAATTTGACAGAAAGCATTCTATTAATAAGAACTTTCAAATCTGTAAAAATGATTCATGCAGTTTACCATCTAATATGGCCACCATTACCAAAAATGGAAAATTATTTTAACAACTTTGAAAGAAGTACTCAACAGAATATGACCAAATTTTAATTAAAGCATAAAGGGCTTTTAACAAATGGTGCCAATCTGCAGTCAAGTATAGCAACAACCACTATATTGAATGCAGATTGGCACCATTTGTAAAAACTAAAAATAGAAAAGCCTTTTTTCATCATCTTCTAAAACATGACTTAACAGTCTTTGGTCAGAATTGACAGAAAGCATGAACGCCTCTCAGATTTATAAAAATGATGCTGTTTTTCCATAAAATATGGCTGCTGTTAGTAAAAGTAAAAAAACCTGATCTTAAACACTGCTGAACAGAATTTGACCAACTTGGATACAGAACATTGTGTTATAGGGTGGATTCCTATCCAGAAGTACTGGGTTTGATTCCCAGACCAGTCTGGTTCAGATCTCATGTGTCCTTAGGCAAAACATTTTGCTCTCTTTGCCCAACAAGAACTAACTAAAGCCACTATAGAGAACACCTTAAAGCAGATTTATCCCAACCAAACCAGAAATGTTGTGCATCTCTAGTGTACATCAGTTATTTTTATTTTATCTAAAGTAGATAGACGTGCAGGAGTTTTAATAATGCAATGTAGCCTCTAGGCTGAAGAAGTAAGACATCTTTGATGCACACCTGTAAATGTATATAAGTAAAGTAACAGAATTTCCTTACATATAATTATGTGCAAGGAAAAGCAACTTTGATAAATTTGGTGAAATAGAGTTTTACAGTTGTTAGTATAGCCTTATGTTAGTGTCATAAGAACGATTATATTTAGTATTTTCAAGTGAACAGTGAAGTCCCTGAAATGCCTGTGATGGCAGATCTAGGTCTACACTGTTTGCAGTTGGATGATCATTATGTAAAGTGAACAGTGAAGTCCCTGATATACCTGTGATGGGAGATATAGGTCTACCCTGTTTGCAGTTGGATGATCATTATATAAAGTGAACAGTGAAGTCCCTGATATACCTGTGATGGCAGATCTAGGTCTACACTGTTTGCAGTTGGATGATCATTATGTAAAGTGAACAGTGAAGTCCCTGAAATACCTGTGAAGGCAGATCCAGGTCTACACTGTTTGCAGGTGGATGATCATTATGTAAAGTGAACAGTGAAGTCCCCAATATATCTGTGATGGCAGATCCAGGTCTACACTGTTTGCAGTTGGATGATCATTATATAAAGTGAACAGTGAAATTCCTGATATGCCAGTGATGGGAGATCCAGGTTTACACTGTTTGCAGTTGGATGATCACTATGTAAAGTGAACAGTGAAATTCCTGATATGCCAGTGATGGCAGATCCAGGTCTACACTGTTTGCAGTTGGATGATCATTATGTAAAGTGAACAGTGAAATTCCTGGTATGCCAGTGATGGCAGATCCAGGTCTACACTGTTTGCAGTTGGATGATCAATATGTAAAGTGAACAGTGAAATTCCTGGTATGCCAGTGATGGCAGATCCAGGTCTACACTGTTTGCAGTTGGATGATCATTATGTAAAGTGAACAGTGAAGTCCCTGATATACCTGTGATGGGAGATATAGGTCTACACTGTTTGCAGTTGGATGATCATTATGTAAAGTGAACAGTTAAGTCCTCGATATATCTGTGATGGCAGATCCAGGTCTACACTGTTTGCAGTTGGATGATCATTATATAAAGTGAACAGTTAAGTCCTCGATATATCTGTGATGGCAGATCCAGGTCTACACTGTTTGCAGTTGGATGATCATTATGTAAAGTGAACAGTTAAGTCCTCGATATATCTGTGATGGCAGATCCAGGTCTACACTGTTTGCAGTTGGATGATCATTATATAAAGTGAACAGTGAAATTCCTGATATGCCAGTGATGGCAGATCCAGGTCTACACTGTTTGCAGTTGGATGATCATTATGTAAAGTGAACAGTGAAGTCCCTGATATATCTGTGATGGCAGATCCAGGTCTACACTGTTTGCAGTTGGATGATCATTATGTAAAGTGAACAGTGAAATTCCTGATATGCCAGTGATGGCAGATCCAGGTCTACACTGTTTGCAGTTGGATGATCATTATGTAAAGTGAACAGTGAAATCCCTGATATGCCAGTGATGGCAGATCCAGGTCTACACTGTTTGCAGTTGGATGATCACTATGTAAAGTGAACAGTGAAATTCCTGATATGCCAGTGATGGCAGATCCAGGTCTACACTGTTTGCAGTTGGATAATCACTATGTAAAGTGAAACAATGTTGAAAGTTTTTAAACAATACCAAGCCTCATAATCTTGAAATATATTGAACATAAATAGTCATTTTTAGGCTTTAATTTTAAAGAATCTGACATGTTTTAAACTCTGCTCAGAATGAAGTTGAAATCATATAATGTTCTTTAGTTCCTTTCTTTACATGATAAACTGTAATTTTCTCCTAAATGACATAACCTGAGCTTGAATTTCATGCATACGTGATTTTATATCAGACTTTGTTTTCTTTGACAGACAAATACTTCCACAGTAGTAAGTGTGCCACCAAACTTTAATGTAAGTGGAAACTGCAACCAGAACGGAACAACCATTGAAAATGAGCTGAGTATCAGTTTCTACACGAACTGGTTACTAACATTTGTTTTTGGACCTGATAACAGTTCCAACCAGCTGGGAGACGGCAAATCTACAACTTACTCAGTCAAATCAATAAGGCTTGAGTATACAATGCAGCATTCCTTATTCCCAGGATATAATAGAAGTGGTGAGTTGAGCAGCTACATGTATATTTTTTCAAAATATTTAGGTTATGTACCTTACTTCTGGCCTTCTCATAATATACAGCATACAAGAGACAGATATGCTGCCAGGGCACGCAAATAAAAATATACTCTGCGCAGTATGCAAGTTTTATTTAACTGTTAGCCCTTAAAGTGCTTGTCGCGGCAGAAGTCGCGCCACCAGTAGAGGTCTCATAGCGCTTGTCTCGTTATCTGTCTTGTTTCCAGTAGGCAACTTTTTACACATCTGAGTACTTCGGCTTAACATGAACGGTTAAACTAAATTTAATTGGCACATTAGGCCCTGGAACAAGCATTGTTGATATTGAACCTTGCATTTATGAAGGAAGTTTTACAAATGCGTGTTTAAAGTTAGGGCTACTAGAAAACCCAAAATGGCTGACTCCCAACGTGGTTCATCTTCAGATGACGATTTCATTTGGCAAATACTGGCTGATGATAGAGAAGATGACAATGATTTTTAAAGTTTTGAAGTATATGAGGTTATTGGAGCCCAGAAAGTGTTACCGGAAATACCAGTGAGTAATTTTGAACCTGAAAATAATGTTGAACACGAGTCAGATGTACATGCTGGATGGACAAAAACAGACTGCATGCCGGTCAATACCCTATTAAGCGGTATTTCAAAATTAAATGTCAAAAAGGCATAATACTAAGCCTAATTAAAATAAAGGCAATTTAAAAGTAGAGTGCAATTTTCATTTCTTTTCTCAAACAGTTCTGCCTTGATGGATCTTGTGGTACAAAACTATATAGCACTCTAAGGGTTAAGATAAATTGAATAAGAATCTAAAAAGAAATTAAAAAGTAAAGATATTTATTTGTGATCAAAATACCTCTGTCTGAACAAGCTGACGATGGCATTGATGGACTTAAAACCCTAATACAACATTGTGGAACAGATAATAAATCTGGCATCGTAGTCAGCAAAGCACTGATTCAAGAAAGTGAAATTTTGGCAAAGCTCTTGTTAGTGAAAAATATTATTTTGGAGCAGAGATATCCAAGAGACAATACCTATGAACTGTTGAAAATTGTACATAACAACCATAAAGAACATTTTTCCAACTTGTTCAAGCTGGCTTAGCTAGCTATGCATATGTGAAAGGGGTTCTCAGCACAGAACAATATTTATACACAGATAAGACACAAATTAAGCTCTGAAATGATCAACAGATTAATGCTTATACAACTAGAGGAGACATCTTTTGAGGAGTTCGATTTCAGTAGAGTAGGAAGAAAGAAAGAGACTGATATTTATGTGTTAGGTAAATATTGAACTATGGCTGTATCCTCCTCCCCCTCAATTTTTTTTCTACTCCCCCCTTATTTTGGTGACAAGGGGGGAACCTTTTTGTAATGCACTGTTATAACACAACTTTGGATGTAACACTGGTATGCCATGGCTCCCCAATCTCACTAAAATGGAGACTACTTAGCAATAGATAGATCTGTCAGGTACATATATGAGGTCATGTTCTATTGACGTTTTTATTCACTAATTATTATAGCTTTCATACAGCTAATAGTGAAAAGCGTCATTCAGAACATATTGTTGCTTACAATTACCCTCCCTAATACGAAATGCAGCACTTTTTCTCATGGGCTACTTAAGTGAACAGGGAATTCCAGAGGTCACCAAAACATGAACCTTTATCTGTGCCTGTCAGATCTACATATGTTGGAGATCTAAATTGTAATCAAATACCATGGCTCCAAGTTGTTCAGTGGATTAGATTTCTTGATTGAACCTCTCTGTTTAAGAACCTGAACAATGCTGAAACAGAGATGGTCAGCGATAATTCAATAAAATATTGGAAAAGGATTCTTTACAGCTTGTAATCAACTTTACTTCTATAGATATTTACCCAGCATTGGTAAATTTTCATTTGGCTAGGGGCTATCTCAATCCCAATTGTTACATCATTTACAGGTTGTAAAATTAGCATTGTGACCACAACAATGGCTTAGAGCCTGTGTCGGAAAAATGAGTGAAACAGATCATAAACAATAGTAAATAATCCGTACTTAAATTAGGTGAGCAATTAAAAGGTTTGGGATCAATTCAGGTTATGTAACGGTGAATACTTATACTCTGTGTAAATACATTTTTGCATGTTTTTCAGCAGTAATTTTTTTTATCTGTGATCTGTTAGAGTGCCAGTGAGAACTTTTTTTCAGGATGTCTACTGCCAACAGGGTGTAAAATTTGCACTCACCATGGTGAGTCAGAGACCATTTGGGTGAGTAGAACTCAAACTGTACTTGCCCAGTGTGGCGAGTGCTTAAAACAGAGAAAGGTTGTATCTAATATGTCTTCATGTGCATGTTGTCATGATTTCACTCAAAACAAAAAAGTTTTTGTTGTTTTTAAAATAAACATCTGGCAGCAGGAATTGTTTTCATGTTGATTATAGTAGAATTTTGTTAATATAAATCAGTCGAGTAGCTTGTTGCTCTTAGTCCATGAATTCAGCCATTTAATGATACTGAGAGTAACCTGATATGTGATGGGTTTAATTATACAAAGAAATCAATTGGTGAAGTCCAAATATAATTGATTTGACATGAGAGAACTTCCTGCTGCACCAGGTTAGTGTTGTAAATATGTTGAGATGTATTTCAGGGGTTAAAGCTCCTGTTGCAAAATGAAAGTTGCATATAAAAGTGAAGCAAGAGCTGAAGAACATGAAAAGAATAGAACCAGTGTTTTTCTTCCCAGATGGCAGTTAGGTTGATCATGGTTGATCAATAACAATAAAGGCACAAGGATACATAGAGTATTTTCTTTGTTTCACTTTGTTTCACTTTTTGAGTGAGAGTGAAATCAGTCCAGCCGAGTGTATATTGCTGATTACTTGCCAGGATTGACGAGTGCTTAGACAATTAAGTTGTATTCCCTGACCAACTTCTCAAAAAGGTCTCATCTTAAAAGAAGGTAAATTTGTGTTGCTGATCAGTTTTGTTGCACATTTTTGACATTCTTTGCAGAAAAATAAGTCTGCAAGCTATGCCCAACACCTACATCTAACAAAGTAAATTAATAGAAAGTGTCCTTTCTGTGGATATACATTACTTGTAATTAGATTGCACATGAGAACATTATTATAACAAATAAAACTTCAGGCAAGATTTTGTCTGCTTGAATAAGTATATGGCATTGTTGTGAACTTGTAAATGTGCAAAATTGTTCACAAATTAGAGTTTTTCTGTGAAATGTCAAAATGTGCAAGATTGTTATCTAATCAGCAACCCAAGTTTATGTTCTATTAAGATGGGACCATTTTGAGAAGTTGACAGTAGTCATCCTAAGCAGAATTTGTCTCTGGCATCTTGCTATCGGATTACAAACAAAAAGTTGTCACCAAATAAAACGTGCAACAACGTTTTTGGACAGCTTAATTATCTTCAGCAAATGAGTGAGAATAGTATTGGGTTTGTTTAGCAATTTAACACACTCCAAAGTTTCCTGCTGTCATGTCATTCAAGCTGTCATCATTTGGTGTAATCCTCTTATGTAAACAAGGCCTGAAAATAGCGGTGGTCCGAGGTCCGGGACCTGCAGTTTTTCCCGTCAGACCCAAGAGTTAAACTTGTCAGAAGTCCTCCGGACCTTCGATTTTTAAAAAAAAAATGAAATTAAAAGAATTCCTCTGCAGTCACAAAGTTGTTTCTTTAAAAAAAAAAAGCATAAAATGTCAAGAAATATATATGCAACATTATGTATGATCAATGTCACTCGAAGCCTACTTACATTTGCTGTGTACATGACAGACTGCAACATCGTGAGTAGAAAAGTGTATCAGCCATTGCTATTTTTACCTCTGAATTCGAGTACCCTTTCCACATAAGTATCACAGCCACAAAACCTCAAGTCAAATCTCATTCAACAGGACTTCACCATATTACTTGGAAAGAGAAAATTCCGAAGACACCCATCTGAAGCCTGGTTCAACGAGACTTGAGATGCCTGATGCAATGGCTGGCTAAAAAATGTGCTTACACATATTGCATGACTGGTCCTCTAAAATGAGGTTTAATTAGCCACCAACTGCAACACTAAAATGCAAACCAAGCTGTCCATGTGGTTCCGCTCCAACGAACGCAACAGACAATCAGTACGAGTCATGAGTTTATTTAACTTTGGTTTCTCGTCCAGCAGCAATTATGAAAAGCCGTGGGAACCCAAAAATGACGAAAATAGACCCGCAGTAAAAAAAAAAGCATAAGCCAAGCAAAGATGCGAAGTATGATGAACATCGTGTTCGTACATTTAAAGAACACTGGAAAACAAAGTGTCCATGGGTTGAATATGGTCGGGATACAGAAAAACTGTTCAGTTAAATGTGTTTGAATTTTCCTGATTTAGCTGACAAGTCAAGTGCCCTTTACCATGGCACAGCAAACTTAAAGGTTGACCCAATTCAGTGTCATGCCAGAAGCAGAGCGCATTTGGCGTGTGTAAGACAGCAGCTGGCAAAAACTAATGATGAAGATCATAATTTTGCTGTAGCAGATGCCCCAATTGTTAAAGCCATGATTAAACTGAATAAAGAGCAAAGATCTTGTGTGTCATACCTATTCAATACTGCCTATTGTGTTGCAAAAGCAGGAAAACCATTTTCTGATTTTGAACTTTTTTGTGCTGTGCAAAAAAAAAAGGTGACAATTTAAGTGAAAATTATATCTATTCCCATGGATGCACTGATATATTGCATTTATTGCCAACTCCCTTCTAGATCTAATCAAATGTGAAATCAAAGGTGAACATTTCATCAGCATTTTAAGTGATGGATCAACAGACAGTGCCAGTGTGGAGCAAGAAATCGTTTATGTACGTCATCAGTCGCCATCTGAGAAAATACCCATTACAAGACTAATTGGAATTGAGCCACTTACTTCAGCAAATGCAGACGGAATATTTACTGGAATAAAAAATGCTTTGTCAAAAGTTGATATTGAGTTTGAAAATCTTAAACCTAACACTGACCTTCAGTGTGGACACAAGCCATCTCTAATATGTGCTAATTTTGATGGTGCCTCTGTCAATCTAGGAAACAAGTGAGGTGTTATAACCAAGATAAGATCTGTTATTCCTTCTGCAGTAGGATTGCACTGTGTTGCTCATAAAATTGAACTAGCTATTCTTGATGCAAACAAGTCAGTGTCATACATGAGTAACTTTGAAGATACAATAAAAGGGGTGTTTGGCTTTTACCATTTCTCTCCAAAGAGAAGGAAGAAGCTGAGTGAAATTGCACATGTACTTGAGCGAGAACTTGAACACTTCTCAATTAAACAAGTATGATGGTTGTCTAACAAGGAACGTGCTCTGAAAGCTGGGAAAAAAAATCTTCAAACTGTAAATTTTCAAATCCAGCATAACTTGACTACAGGCAACAGAGCAGAGGATGCTAATTGTGCAAGAGGCTACCACAAAATTCTGACTTCAGTCAAGTTTCTTTCATGGCTGTATTTCCTATTAGAATATATGCCAATAGTAGCAAAGCTATCAAGGCAATTTCATTTGGAGGATCTGTTTGTGTTTGTTATTCAGTTGCCAGAACAGATTGAAGTTTGCCTTGTTCGATTGGCAGCATTGAAAACTCAGCCAGGTAAACACATGACAATTTTCCTTGAGTACTATGACCCTGCAAACAAGAAATTCAATGATATAAGTATCACTGGTCCAACACCTAAAGTGGATTTTAGGGACTGTCGCCTGATGATTGACAATTCCATCAAGTACATCCAGGAGAGGTTCAGGAATCTCAGCACATCCCCCTGAAAGAGTACCAGATTTTCAATTTCCATGCATGCCCACTTGACGCTAAAAAGCTTCACAGTTATGGGAATGAGGAGCTTAAATCCATGTTGACTGCAACTGTAGTCGGTGAATATTTCACACAGGAAGAGAAAGACACAATCCTGGACATAGACTTGTTATCACTGAAACTGCATGTAAGACCACTGAGAGGCAGTCAACTTCTGGCAGTGTACAGTCTTCTCCTTAAAGGAGACATGTTTAGAGAGTCGGCTATAGTAAAATTGCTAGAGTATTTGTTCACCATTTCACCCTCTAGCAGTGCATGTGAGAAGGGATTTTCAACTGCTAACTGTATTAAAACCAGTCTGAGAACAAGTCTGAGGCAAGACAATTTCTATCACCAACTACTGATCATGTCAGAGGGTGCAGATATTGGAGACTTCAATGCCAATATGGCAATAACAAAATGGTTGCTTTCTTCACGGAGAGCAAGACACTTGACCCACTTCTGCAATAGACCAAGGCAGAATGAGATCACTGATTAGGACAGATTGGTAGAATCTGGGAATTGATTCTGAATATCCATACTTTGAGACCACAGTATATGATGTGTAAATATGTTTCATTTTTAATTATGTTCTTAAGCATTTTGATTTGATTTCAGTTTGATTTATCTAGAGTCCTGTAACATTGAAAACAAAGACCATTTTAGACTACTGGAAATTTTATTCAGATAAGTAAAGAACAGTAACTGCATTGTTTAAAAAAAAATAATTTATTCATTTATTAAAGCTCATACATGTAACTATGCTTCTGTATTGAATTTGACGTTCCTCACAACAGCTCAGCAAACTCGGACCTGTATATATGTATGTCGAACCTGGCTCCCTCAGTAGGTGACAGGTCCTGGACCTGCCACTCCTCGATACTATTTTCAAGCCCTGGTAAACCATAACAAAATATTTTTAGTCCAAATGTAATTTATGTATTTGAAACATTTTTCTACAATATTTATGCCATACTAATTGTTATTTAATGCTATGCAGAAAATATACAACATGGGTGTCAAATTACTGTAATACTAATTAATTTTTATATGCTAGCCACAAGTCGAGAGTATTGTTTTCTGATGTTCTGCATCCTGTCTATCTGTTACCAAGTTGGTTTCCACACAATAACTTGTGTTGTTCACGATCTACAGTGACCAAACTTTGTGGATATCTTGCACTTAGGATAAGGAAGAACCCATCAATTTCGGGCTCGAAGGTGACTTACTGACAGAAGAAAAATGGTTTCCATGCAATAACTTGAGTTTTTCACTGTCAGTAGCTACCAAACTTTATGGATGGCTTGCACATGGATTAATGAAGAACCATATTGATTTTAGACTTGAAAGGTCAAAGGTCAAGGCCACTGATCAAAAGAAGAAAAAATGGTTTCTGCACAATAACTTGAGTTCTCCACCACCTACAGTTATCAGACTTTGTCAATGGCTTGCTCTCGGGGTAAGGAAGAACTCTATTGTTTTTGCTCTCAAAAGGTTAAAGGTCAAAGTTATTGTGATTGAAAGAAGGAAAATGGTTTCCACACAAGAATTTGCATTCTTTGTCATCTGTGGTTACCAAACTTTGTGGATGTGCTTGGTGTAAGAAAGAACCCAATTGATTCTGGAATCAAAGGTCATGGTCACTGAGACTTCAGAATAGAAATGGCTTCTGCAAAAATATAATTTCTATATCACATACCTCAACCAAACTCTGAGGATGGCTCACACATGAGGTAAGGACATCTTCATTTTGGGGCCTAAAGGTCAAATATCAAAGTCAGTGTGGCTGAAAGGAGAGTAATTGTTTCTGCACAATAACATTAGTTCTACATCACAGACCTGGATCAAAACTTTGTGGATGGCTTGCACTTATGGTAAGGAAGAACCCTATCAAGTTTGGGGTCAAAACTATGCTATCTACATAGAGGACTATTTCAACAAGGGTCAGGCATGTAATGTGCTGTTCATGGTATGCTTGATATGTTAAGAAAATGTTAAGATGTGATGTGTCAACATGGGTCAGGCATATAATGTGCTGTTCATGGTATGCTTGATATGTTAAGAAAATGTTAAGATGTTATGTGTCAACATGGGTCAGGCATGTGATGTGCTGTTCATGGTATGCTTGATATGTTAAGTAAATGTTAAGATGTTATGTGTCAACATGGGTCAGGCATATAATGTGATGTTCATGGTATGCTTGATATGTTAAGAAAATGTTAAGAAATGGGCATTCCTTGATTCTTTGAAATATTTACATTTAAACAACAGTGGAACAAGATAGAGAGGATATTTGCTCGAAACGAGTGAATAACGGATATATTTCATCGAGTGGGTGGTGAAAAACTCATAATTCTCACCCACGAGATGAAATACATCCATTATTCACTTGGAGCAAGCAAATATTCTTTTTATTTTATGCTCAAGCGTATTGTCTAGCAATTTGTACAAGACACTGAAGTAGCTGATTTCTTACTGCATCCCGCGCGATAACGTCAGCAGTTTACCATTTATGTTCTGCTCTGTTTTGTGTATATTTACACATAAAATATCAGTAGTTACATAATGCTCTTTCCCAATTCAAGGTAAAATAGCAGATAAAAAGAAAATGAAAAAAAATTTGTTTGTCTATTGTTGGATTTGAAACCAGTTTGCCAGGATGCAAAGCGGCCATCTTTACCATTACACCATGCTAGCGTCTTACGAAAAGTTTGAAATTTCTTCTTTATAATGTTATCAATGTCTATTGACGGCCTGTGAAAAATATATTTTTTCACTGCAGTGAAATATCACAATTATTTCACTTGAAAAATCCAGTATTTCACTGCTTAGCATAAAATAAAAGCATCTAATTTTGTAGCATGTGCAAAAAATTTAAGTTTCTAGTCCTAGTCAGCTATCTGGATGCCTTGTTCATATTAACTAAGCAGGGTTGTTACTATCTAACCATTGTACTAAACATTGTCTACCGAAGTGCACTGTGTTGATTTGCTATAAATAATGTGGGTAAATAAAAAAAATCTTCTATTCCTCCACAGCTTGCAGCACAGGCATTTTGATTTCGTCCTGTCCATCCATCCATCTATCCTGAAAAGTTCATTATCTCACTTAAACCACTCAGTATAGACAAATACAATTTGACAGGCATATTTGTATGCATATAAGGATGACCTGATTAAGTTGTCAGGGCATTACATCAGTTTCTAAATTTTTTACACACTTATGTTTTTGGAATTTTGCATTAATTTCTGCCATGAAACAATCCTTTTACAAATTAATGTTTCAAAAACAGCAAAAACTTGTTTATGCTGTCTATCTAAGCCCCCACCACAATTCTTCTTTGGTTAACTTATCAGTTCTCACATCTGAAAATTGATTTCACAAATATCACAGTGTCGTTTCACAGACCCCAATCATTGTGCTTTAACACGATTTACAAGTACTTGAAAAAACAAAAAGCTTTAAGTCAATGTAAGGTATGGGATTAACAGAATTATTCCTATGCATTGGTGTATAATATGAAAATTCCACCTGAGCGTCAGAATTTTGTGTATATTGATCTATTTAGATTTCCAAACCATTTTAGCATGTTTTTTTCAGACTTATAATTTTTTATTTTTTTCATAAGGGGTTGTCCATAAAGGACGTCCGCAGATAATACCTGTTTTCCTACCCCCCCCCCCCTCCCCTTGTCCGCTTTTGTCCACATGTGGTTTAAACACTGCTCTATGGTCTGGCAGAGTAATAGCTGGTGCATCTTACTTGGCTATTTGTATACTCGCTCAGGTCCACAGGGCCGATATGTGGGCCATGTAATCAACCTCAGGCACTGGGAGCCAGACCTATGTATTAATGCCAACCCATTCATATATATTCTGTGGCACGAATCGTACAAATTGAAATTAACAAATAATTTATACTTAGGGATCACCCATAAAGGACGTCCGCAAAACATACTGGAATACACTCAGTAGGCCTAAAGCAGCTGTTCAACACAGAATATCATAACAAAAAATACTAGCTTGCGGACGTCCGCAAGGTCCTTTACACCCCCTCCCCATTTGTCCGCAGTTGTCCGCATTTGAACAAACCCCCCCTCCCCCCATCTTTGCGGACATCCTTTATGGATGATCCCTAACTGATGTAAGCATGATAAGCAAACATCGCTTGAGGTAGACAAATGAAATTTGTAGGTATGTTTGTTGGTATATATAGATGACTTTATTAGATTTTCATGCCATTTAAGCAATTTTGTGAAGTTTTCTTTATTTTGGTTTACATGGCCATGGGGCCAAGTTAGCTTTTGGTATGGTGCTGTGTCCATCCATCAACATTTGGTTTTTATTACTCATAAGGCCATGTTTTTGATCCAATTTTAACCAAACTTGGAGTGAAGGTTTGTATCATGAAGATCTTGGGCAAAGTTGGATAATGAGTAATCTACACAGTCTTGGAATGTATCCTTGTATCATCAACATCTCGGATGAGTTGGATAATGAGTGAGATTCAGGCATATTAATGAGGCAGTCTTAACTTGTCAAGATCTTTGATGGGTACAATCATGAGCAAGATCAGTGCATATTGATGAGGTAGACTTTATATTTTTAGCTCTTCTTCTGATGTCCATCAATGGTCCGTTTCCTTAGCACAAGTTTATGAGCAAGATCAGTGCATATTGATGAGGTGAACTGTATATTTTTAGCTCTACTGCTTATAGACCAGAAGAGCTTGTGGGATGGTCTGTTGTCCATCGACTGCCCATTCATTAGCACAAGTTTGTTTTCGCTACTCCTCCTAAACGACTTAGAGCATTGCCATGAAACTGTAAACATACATTCATTCCATGGTCTTGTTCTCCAAAATGAAAATGGTGCAGCTCAGTCATTCTGTATGGCTGCCACAGTGTCCATCTTGAAAATATTGTTATTGCTACTCCTTCTGAATGGATGGTCATGTCGACATAGGGTTTTCACTGAAAGATTTCTTATGATGTATATAGTTGGTCCTAAATGAAAATTATGCCAATCTGACATCCAATATGGCCACCACAGCAGCCATATTGAAAATCTTGTTATCGCTACTCCTCCTAACAGAAGGTCATATTGACATGGGGTTTTCACCAGAAAACTTCTTATGATATCTAGTTGGTCCTAAAAGAAAATGGTGCCGATCTGATGTTCAATATGCATGGTTGCCATTTTGAAAATCTTGTTATAGCAATTCTTCCAGAATGGATGATCATAATCAGCATGGAAATTTGACTAAAAGACTTCTTGTCATGTCTAGTTGGTCCTAAATGAAAATGGTGCCAATCTGACATCCAGTATGGTTGCCACAGCAGCGATCTTGAAAATCTTGTTATCTGAACGGAAAGTCATATTGACATGAGGTTTTCACCAGAAGACTTCTTATGATGTCCGGTTGACACTAAATAAAAATGGTGCCAATCTGATGTCCAGTATGGCTACCAAAGTGGTCATCTTGAAGTCTTGTTATTGCTACTCCTTCTGAATGGATGGTCATATCAACATGGGATTTTCACTAAAAGACTTCTTATGATATCTAGTTGGTCCTAAATGAAAAAATGGTGCTGATCTGATGTCCAGTATGGCCATCACAGTGGCCATCTTGAAAATCTTGTTATTGCTACTCGTCCTGAATGAAAAGTAATATTGCCATGGAGTTTTCACCAGAAGACTTCTTATGATGTCTGGTTGGTCCTGAAAGAAAATGGTGCCACTTGCAAATCCAATATGATCACCACAGTGGCCATCTTAAAAATTGTATCGCTACTCCTCCTGAATGGATGGTCATGTAAACTTGGGATTTTTACTAAGCGACTTCTTATGGTGTCTGGTTGGTCCTAAATAAAAATGGTGCTGCTCAGATTTCTAATATGGCCACCACAGTGACCATCTTGAAAATCTTTTAATCACTACACCTGAATGAATTATTATATCAGCATGGGGTTTTCATTGAACGACCTCTTATAATATCTAGTTGGTCATAACTGAAAATTGTGCCAATCTGACTTCCAATATGGCCACCACAATGAAAATCTTGAAATGGCTACTTCTTCAAGATGGCTGGTCATATCAATGTTGTGATTTCACCATATGACTTCTTATCTTTTGGTTTTGTGGGGTTTAATGCCATCTTTCAGCATATAATAGTCCAGTATATTTGGTGGTGGTAGAACCCGGGCAGAACCACCGACCCACTGGAAGTTACTGGCAAGCTTTCTCACATACCCAAGCTGGTCATAGGTGAGATGTGTGAGTGATCTTTAGACCACTTGGCCACCCAGGGCCTCCAACTTCTTACGATGTCTAATTGGTCGTAAATGGAAATGGTGCCAGTCTGATAGCCAACATGGCCACCAAGGCAGCCTTCTTGAAAATCTTTTTATTGTTGCTTCTCCAAAACAAAAAGTTATAGCAACATGGGGTTTCCACCAAAAGACTAATTATGATGTCTTGTTTGTCCTAAATGATGGATTGTTAGTCCTAAATGATGGATTGTTAGTCCTAAATGAAAATGGTGTCAATCGGGCATCCAGTATTTCCACCACAGCAGCAAATTTTAAAATCTTGTTATTGCTGAAGAATATCAGAGATGGTTTAAGATTCTGCAGTTAAAAGGAAGATATGGCCTGGTCTTGAATTTCTGGAAACTCTTTTTGGACAGTTGATCGTCAGCCCCTTTGAGAGACTTTTATTTATATTTAGCTTTAATTAAATACCCTAATATACTTTTGTCTTGAAACACTTCCAGATTGAATTTAAAAAAGTAAAGAAAACCATGGCCTTAAAAAAATAAAAAACCCGAATTATAATTTGTTCATTTGAAAACCACAAAAATTAAAACTATATCTGTAAACTTAACTTTTAAAGATCTTGAATGTTTTTGATCATGAGCAAGTGACTTCTAATATTCAGTCTTTCATCTAGGGTCACAAGGATAGGTGACATTGTATCTTCCAGACCTCCAAATTGGGAGACAAAAAATTTAAATGGGACAAAGAAAAATACTAAATAGTACTTAATGTACTAGTAGTGGTAAAAAATAAAGAAGGCAATCTTTGTCATCTGCACTGCACTATCATCTTTTCCTCGGACATTGGTATTATTTTTACAGATGTTTTATTAGGTGCTCAGGTAACCCATAAAAACATTTACATGTTGGAATATATAGTTCACCTGATAAGAGCTGAACTTTGGAATTTTCAGTTCCAGATCTAGCTTTTATTTAACTTTAGTGTTCACTTAGTATCTACCAGTGTTCATTATAATAACACCAATTTTCAACTTGCATGACCATAAGGCCAAGTAAGCTGATGGTATGGTCCTTCATCCATTGTGCATTGTGTGTTGTCTGTAGTCCATTCACAGTTGTCATTTGACAGAAAACAACCTTGCATGATGGTCTTTTAAATTTGTTCAAATAATGTAAATCGGTCAAATATGGCCACTGTTATTAAAAATAGAAAAACCTTGAAACGGCTTCTTTTTTAAAAATGCTAAACAGAATTTGACCAAATTCATCTGAAAACATTCCGGCATGAAGATCTTTCAATTTGTTCAAAATGATGCCAATTTCTCCTTCAAATATGGTCACCCTTACTAAAAATAGAAAAACTTTTAAGTGACTTCTCAAACCCACTCGACGGAATTTGACCAAATTTGACAGAAGCATCCTGTCATAGATGACTTTCAATTTTGTACATAAGATGTGGATCCACTATCAGATATAGCCACCATTGCTAAAACAGAAAAACCTAAAAACAATTTCTCAAACACTGCTCAAAAGAATTTGACCCAATTTGACAGCATCCTGGCATTAACTCCTTAAGTACTAGTGCTAGTGTATTGGCTCCCTGCTCTGCCTAGCTGCTGGGGTCACATCTGCAGATGATTTGGGGGCTGACTAACAGAGCCTGATGCTGCTGCTGCCAAATCAATACAAATGTTTAATTGGTCATTATGTTCTACTAGTTCTGTAGTTGCTGTTGGTGATATTTGTAAAAACAGTTATGTTTTACACAGAGAGGAACATCACACTGCTTGCACATAATGGACAACTCATGCTGCCTTTTTTGTCAAACATTGTTTGGCTTCTCTTTCATACATTTTTGCTGCATAGTTGTTAGTTTCAGTCACAGTTAAGGACTTTCAAATTTGTTTAAATGATGCCAATCCATTATCACATATGGCTGCCATTACTAAAAATAGACAAAACTTTAAATGACTTATCTGAAACTGCTCAGCAGAAATTAACCAAACCTGCATTCTTCTGGTCATATATATCGATTGCCTTAACCAGTAAGCCATTGCAGCTCCCATGGGTGCAGGTCTCAATAGTTTCCAAGTTATTAGGGCCCCAGGGAGGTAAGGACAGACTCAGAAATCCATGCTAACTGCACAGATTAACTTTGCTTGTAATTCCAAGTAACTGTAGATACTTTAAGGGTGGAACTATGAACTGTTTCTAAGTTATGAATTAGTGCCAAATCTCCAGGGGCTAGTGTAAATACAAGAGACAATACTGGTTGTATAAATGTCTTGTCCTTTTCATGCAGTTAAAGTGATACTTTATATATGGTCAAAGAAAGAAGATTAAAGTACACCAATATTAATAGACAATGTAGCAATGTGCACCAAGCTTTTCTTTCTCCTCTACAGTTTCAATACATCCATGAATTTATATACTAGCTAACATATGTCAGTTGCTCAGGTGAACAATATTAGGTCCATATTGATAATGAGAGATCCACAAATATTAATGAGGTGATCTTTCATCAGATTGACTAAATTTGTTACCACTCTAGAGACTGTATTCTTTATCGATTTTGAATAAATTTTGTAAATAAACTTGGATCATCAAGATCTTAGATGGGTATAAATATGAGCATGATAAACGCATATTGATAGGTCAAATTTATATTTTGCATTTTGAGTTTAATTATTTATAAAAAAAAATACCCACATATGCTTCTCTCATGAACCACTTCCAAATTGAACTATCAAGAGTTAAGAAACCCATGGCCTTGAAAACAAAACAACCAAACTGTGAATTATTAATTCATTTATGTGAAAGCCATGTGATTTATATCTGTAAACTTCAGTTTTAAAGATCTATTATGAGCCAGAGACTATGCATAACAATTATAATGTCTTATTCTTTTGATACAGAGAAAATGATCTTATATATATGGTCTAGGAAAGAAGATCATGCCAACATTAATAGACAATGTAGCAATTATGTGCTTCAAGTGTTTCTTTTACCGCAAGTTTCAATACATATGTGAATTTGTATTCACAAGCTGACATATGTCAATAACCAGGTGAGCATTGTCAGGCCCACTTTGGCCTGTTGTTTCTGAATTACTTTTCTTTTCAAACTATTAATTTATTTATTAAATGTCAAACTATTTCTGCAAGTTTTTCACTTCAGAAATTTCATCCCTTTTGTCATTAATTTAACCTTGAAAATACATTGCACTAGTAGCTGTCAGTGACCTTGAAATGCAACTTGGCAAAGCTGTTAAAAAAAATTATTGTTTTAAAATCAAAATTAACTGTGATTTTAAAGTTTTTTTTCCACCTTTAGCAACTTTGGCCATTGCTAGAACCAACATAGATGTGGATGAACATCCACTACAGAAAAATAGTTGGCAGATTTTTCAAATTTTCCCTGATGATAAGGCATGCCTAGGGGCACACAGGAGTCAAGATTCAGGGGGCATAGGACAAAGAAATTGTGGTAAATCCATGATCCCATGCTTAAGGTGTAACATTGCATAATAATTATGCTTAGAGAAATGGTCTACTGTTAAGTTGTACAAGTGTGGTGGATGATACTGGGCCCATTTGGGCCTCATGTTGATTTTTGGAACTTAAACATATTTGGTCTGCTGTGGCATACAAATGCAAATCTTTTTTCATTTCTTCATCCAAGATATCAGTATCCTGGTACCTCTTTTGCACAAATGTCAAACTTACAATTTTTGGGAAAAGCTGTTACTTTCAGCGTGCTACTTAAATTGACTGAATTGTTTCAGTTGTATATGTGGAATAGTAATATCTAGACCTTACAAATCATGGACTTTTTATATCAAGCTCCTAACCAAATTCCATTTTATTTAACTTGCTAGATTTTTCCTTTCCTTCTGCAGGCTTGGGGGTGTAGAATAGGACTGTTGTGCTCTCCTCCATAATGTGAGATGCAGATAACAGAGGCAAGAGCAGTGGTGGCTCAGTGCTTCATGTACCAGGTCAGCTCCCATTATGTGTAAGTGGGCAATGCTGCACTTTGCTCCAATTGCCTTGACACTAAATAACCTACCTGTGTTGCTGTGCCATAAAACACCAGACCAGATCAAGTCCTTTTCTTCTGTGCAGTACAAGTGTCACAGAATGAGATTAATTGTCATGAGTGATGATGGGGGTGGGGGGTGGAGAGAGAGAGAGAGAGATTGGCAGGGGGTGAGAGAAACATCTGTTTTTGCTTGCAGAAATGGATCCCATATAGTTCAAAAGAAGGGTTAACTGAGCTGTGTCATTTTCTTTCTGAATGTGGAAGTTAAAAGATCTCTGAAAGAATTACCTGGCCAGGTGATCTTAAAACTAACAAGATTGTTTTAAAGCTCCAGTGTTTTATTATCTCCAGTTCAGATGGGTCATGTGTATGCCTGATTCTTTCTATAGATAACTCCTATGAAACACACAGGGATGTTAATTTTAAGATCTATTTTTGAAAATTTACATAAACATGAAAGATAAAAACAGTTATCTGAGTTGATAGAAATCATTTTACTGTTAGACTCTTTCAGTTATCCCTGGATCAAAACAAAACAATATTAAATTTTGAAATCCATAAAGCTAAATTGAAGGTATGTTAAAAGAGAAAACAAATTGATTACATAGCATACATGGTGAGAACTATTTATAACTGTGCTAGCTAATCATGAGATATTTGTATCACTATTCCAGTGGTAATGACAAAGGTGGCATCTTTAACAGTGTTAAAAATTTGTTTGTTTTCGTTCTGTGTTACAGATTTTGGCTTGGAGGAATTTCAGACCCCTCCATGCCTAATGGCATAGTATCCATACTCATTTACCAAATATGGTTTGTATTACTAACAATAACAAACTTTATGGCATTACTAAAATTCTAAGTAAGTGTCAAAATTTTATAATAAAGTATAGATCCATTTCCCTTTCAGGTCAGTTGTATATGTCAAGTGAAGCAACTCGAATTTAGGCAGATGATTAGACCTGATAGTAGATATCACCCATTGATATTGCTCCACTAAGTGCTTGAAACTAGAGTAGTTGATACAATAATGTTTCAGCTGTTCATATAAATTCTCATGTGACGTATAAAGAAAAGAAAATTGAGAAAATATTATAAAGATTATTTAGATTGGTATGTTTGTGATAGTAAAAAGGAACATGAATAGCTACTTCTATGGAGTTATGTTCTTCCATCTAATGTTATGGAAATTAATACCACTTGAATCCTTCAAGCTATCAGTAATCTCAATACTTTGATTAAAAGTTAGATTGAGAGGTTGCATCATGGCACAGTTAACAGGTTAGACACATTGAGGGAGTACATCATGGCACAATTACCAGGTTAGACACATTGAGGGAGTACATCATGGCACAGTTACCAGGTTAGACACATTGAGGGAGTACATCATGGCACAGTTACCAGGTTAGACACATTGAGGGGGTACATCATGGCACAGTTGACTGGTTAGACACATTGAGGGAGTACATCATGGCACAGTTAACAGGTTAGACACATTGAGGGGGTACATCATGGCACAATTAACAGGTTAGACACATTGAGGGGGTACAGCATGGCACAGTTGATAGGTTAGACACATTGAGGGAGTACATCATGGCACAGTTACCAGGTTAGACACATTGAGGGGGTACAGCATGGCACAGTTGACTGGTTAGACACATTGAGGGAGTACATCATGGCACAGTTAACAGGTTAGACACGTTGAGGGGGTACATCATGGCACAGTTAACAGGTTAGACACATTGAGGGGGTACATCATGGCACAGTTGATAGGTTAGACACATTGACGGGGTACATCATGGCACAGTTGAGAGGTTAGACACTGCATTGTGTAGTACTGTAGAGTTTTAAGTTTGTTATTGGCTATTCTTTATACAGTTAATCAAATATGTTTCTATTTTTTATTGCTTATAGAAACTGAAAACTTTACCACTATGGCCAACATAACTGGACCGCTATTCCAATCCAAGATCAATGGCTCCTACAAATGTAATGTGCAGAGTAAAGTGCCCTTCATTAGGGACATAAAGCTGGAGACGTATGATTTGCAGTACAAAGCCTTTAACAAGGATAACAAAACAGACTTTGGTGGAGGTAGGTAGCATGTTGTACAGACTAGTCTAAAGGCCTTGTTATTAATAATTATACTATATAGTGCATCCATGATATTCATGTGCAATTTTAAGTTTTGATTTTTGTTTTGGATCAAGTCTATTATGCCCCAGAGGGTAGATCACGTTCAGGGCTTAGCTTGAAAATCATGTAAATTATCGAATTGTAAAATGATATGGCAGGACCATTCAGAGCACACTTTATGCCATCTTCCCCAGGGTCAATAATAGATGTGCTGTTGGCTGCTGTTGCCTGTGCATTGATGTCATTGTACCCACTATACAATTGAAACATTTATCATGCATTTCCTAGACAATGTGATCAGATGATACAGTCAATCAGGTAATCTGGACACTAGCTGCTGTAATCACAAAATATTAAGGAGCATACAATTTTTGGGCATTTGGTTAATTCACAAAATATTTTTCAGTTAATTACGAATTTTGTTGCTGCAGGGTATAAAAATTTACTAAATTCTTTAAAATTGAGGATCTATCCTTGTTGAATTTAAAGTATCTGTCCATGGAGCTGCTGTGGATCATTGGTGAGTGTGCTGGACTCGCAAGTCAAAAGTCTTGATTGTGAATCCTGTCCAGATCATCTCCGGTTGGTTGCTGTGGTTTGTCCCTGGGCAAGGCACTCTACTCCCATTATTGTGGCACTATGTCGACTTTCATATGTTGATGTGCAGTGATACACCAAACTGACAGATATTTCAGTTCTTACATGTAAATCCTATTGAATGTTATTTCAAAATTATTACAAGCTATTATGAAGACGACTTAAGTATTTTAACCCATTTCTATGCTGAATGGTTCTTTAAAGTGCAACTGCCCCATGCTGAATTGTTTCAGGCTTTTATAAATATATAGTGTTTTATCTCATTGAATAGGCATAACACTTAATTTTTCTCCAAACTTGTTGAAATTTTAACCTGAAGGTTAAAAAAGAGCCACCATTTATGTTCTTGAAATATTAAAATTTAAGCTCAGAATTTGATTACCAGATTACAACTGAAATTGTGACAAAATATTGTTTTCAACTTACATCCACACACTATGCTAAAAAAAAAAAAATGATCTGTAAATTTCGTTAGGTTACAAACTTCATAATAAGCGCATATGGATGATGTTAAGACAGAATCCCTTTCGCATGTATATACATATTTGAAGAGTTAGCTCCCTTTGTGTCAGACTCCATTTTGGAGCTTCATTCCCTCTACCAGGGCATGCTTGGATCCAGACACATGCATCTGCATATATTTTTTTTATGAAAGTTTTGACCAAAAAGAGGGTGCACGTAATAAGGCATATTTGGGTATTACATCTAACACAGTGGTGTAAGTTTTGAAAAATGTTGTAACTTGTACTTGAAAATGCATTTTTTTTCACACATTTATGAAGTAAATGGCACATTCTGAAATCACTTGAGCGAAATTTATTAACACTTTTATGTATGGATGAGTTGTAAGAAATTATGGCAAAAGTTTGAACTTTTCTTTTGTATTTCTATTCAATATTGAGATAAGTGGTATAGATTACAAAGTTAATTCCCCATTTAGACACATCTCACAGTTGGAATATGCTGTAGGGATGAGCTAATTTTATTTTCATCTACTTGCCCAGAACAAGTGGTTTCAGAATATTCACTTGTCCTATCTACCTTTTCACTTGTCCCAAATGTAAATCACTTGTCAAGATTTGATGAGATGTTTGAACTTTAATCCATAGAAAGAACAAACGAAATAATGTACAACATATTGATTTCATAAAAGAATTTAATTTTTCAAAAACATAGGTTGATACTGTACATTTTGTTACATTAGAGGTTTTAAGTTTTCCATTGTCCAGGTATTTTGTATGCACTATTTCTTGCTCCAATACAGTAGCATCAGTACATGTACTTCAATCAGTAAGAATGGAAAGGAATTTACTGGGATTCAGACTTTCCCTAACTGCACAGTCTTGTGAGGTCCAGAACTGTCATGAGACTTGATTGGTTTAATCCTGAATTTGTCAGTTCCATTGACAAATACACTGGTTGAATTTCCAACCTGTGCCAGTTCGGGATATATGTTTGCAATGACTGCAAAACATTTTTGCTTCTGAGTCAATGAATTAAAGTTGGGGATAACTATCAACCCAATGTGGCTGAGAATTTCTCAGTCTCTTAGTAGTGTCATATTTTACATTTTTTTTTTGCCACAGGGTCTGACTTATGTCTCTTTGGAGAAATAGTTAACTTCACACTCAGTGACAGTCTTACGTTTTATCCCTCCACTTTCACAATAATTTTCCTTCGCCAACTCTTCCTTATTTCCTTCCTTGAAATATTAAATTTAGTAAACTCCTTTTATCCACATAGTAAATATCACCTTGCTTGACAACTACTTTTAAAGTGATCATAACATACATTTTGTCCTGTAAATATGAACAGAGACAGCTCCTTAATTAGCATAATTGTTTCGCTTCAGACGCAATATCGGACGTGGAAGTTAATCCTGTATAATCAATTAAAAATCAAAGAATCATCACTGTCATTTAATCAGTTCATACAGGGAACCAATACTAATGTCAGTAAAGTGCCATTCATTAATTTAATTGGATTGATTTGCTGGATTAAAATAATAGGGTGAGTTGTTCGTGAGGATCTGATTTAAGTAAACACAATACAAGGAAGCCATTTAAAACACTGCTAAATAATCATACCACCTTTGTTTTGTCTCACGTGTTTTGATTGGCCAATAACGGCTTTGTTTTGTCTCACGTGTTTTGATTAGCCAATAATTTAGTCGCTTAGCCCAATATGTGATCAAGCAGTAATATAACGTTTGTATCAATGACCACTGGTAGGTGTGATACTGGATGTAAATAAATACATCGAGAGGGGTAGAATCAAGCATTCAGTACGCCCAGAGGGCATGAACAGCCAGATAAAGGTAGGTAAAGTGATTATGGCATGAAAAAAGTCACTTGTCTGACTTTTTTAAAAATAGGCAAAAAGCACTTGTTCCAGACTAGTAACTTGGAAAATTTTACTTGCCCGACTTCAAAAATGAATAGTCCGTGATGTCGGGCTATGGGATTTGCTCAGTCCTGTGATAATATTTAAAAAATTAAAAACTCTTATCAGTTTCTAGCAAAACATATATAACAGATAATACAGGTATGTTCTTGCTATTTTTTTGTGCCCTATCATGCATGTGGTTGTGCATATAGTATCACCTGTATCCATCTGTCTGTCTATCTTTTCCAGTTAGGTTAGTGTTTAGGCATTGTGGTGGGGCACCCCAGTTACATGAACACATTTCTTGTTACTGATTCTGTTGTTAGCTCAGCAGGTCATCGATCAGAAGAGCTTATGAGATGGTCTGTTATTTATTGTCTGTTGTCCAACTGTCCATTAGCACAAGTTTATTATAGCTACTCTTTCTAAACCACCTGGAGGATTGCCATGAAAGTTTACACACATTCAATCCAAGGTCTAGTTGGTCCTAATGAAAAAAGTACCACTTGGACATCAAACATGGCCACCACAGCAACCATCATGAAAATCTTATCACTACACGTCCTCAGTGGATGGTCATATTGATATGTTTTCACTAAAAGACTTCTTATGATATCTAGTTAGTCCGGAGTGAAAATGGTGCCAATATAGCATCCAATTTGGCTGCCATAGCAGCCATCTTGAAAATATAGTTATTGCTACTTCTCCTGAACAGAAAGTCAAATTGACACAGGGTTTTCACCAGAAGACTTCTTATGCCATCTCATTGGACCTAAATGAAATGGTGCCAGTCTGACATCCAATATGGCAGCTGTAGCAGCCATCTTGAAAATCTTATCACTACTCCTAGAAGGATGGTCATATTGGCATGAGGGTTTCATCAAAAGACTTCTTGTCATGTCAAGTTGGTCCTAAATGAAAATGGTTCCTCTTGGACGTTCAATATTGCCACCATGCGAGCCATCTTGAAAATCTTGTTATCTCGGCTCCTAACCGGAAAGTCATCTTGACAAGAGGTTTTCATCAGAAGACTTCTTATGACGTCTAGTTGGTTCTAAATGAAGATAGTGCTTATCTGATCTCCATTATTGCCACCACGGCATCTGTCTTGAATATCTTGTTATTGCTGCTGCTTCTGAATGGATGGCCACATGAGCATGTGGTTTTCATCAGACTTCTTATGATATCTAGTTTGTAATAAATGAAAATGGTGTCAGTCTTAAGTCCAACATGGCTGCCATGAAGGCTGTGATGAAAATGTTGTTAGCAGAATAGATGGTTATACTGATATGGGCTTTTCACCAAAAGACTTCTAATGATATCTAGTTGGTCTAAAATGAAAATCCAATTTGAAAATCTTGTGATCACTCAAGAATATCAGAGATGGTTTCAACACTCGGCAGTTAAAAAGAAGACATGATTTTATCTTGGATTCCTTTAAATTCTTTTTTTCCAGTAGAGCATCAGTCCATTTGAGAGAGTCTTGTTTTCTTTTTCAGTAGCACAATTGAAAAAGCTGACATCATATGCAAAGACTTTTTGCTATTATTTCTGTAATTAACAGTAGTTATAAAACAAAACAACAGTGTCGAAATAATGACTTAATAATAGACATTAATTCATTTAAAGTTGTATAATCAAAAGAATTTTGACACCAGCACACATTCTCAATGGAGGAACCACAGTGGTTAGTGTGCCAGACTCTTGAGCAAAAGGGCGCAGGTTCAAATCCTACTGTCAGATCAGCCTGGATTGGCTACCATAGAGTGTCCTTGGGCAAGGCACTTTACTCCAGTTCCTTTAGCACTAAACAACCAACGTATTGCTGTGCCATAAAAAATACAAAACCAAACCAACTCAAAAAGTAGAATAATAAAATGTATTTTGACACCAGCAGGCATCCTGAATGGAATATTATGCTTTATTCTTCCAGATTTGACAGAATGTGCAGGCGACAACAGCAGTGACAACAAAACTAATAGTATAGTCCCCATTGCTGTAGGTGCAGCTCTAGCGGGTTTGGTCGTCATTGTGCTTATTGCATATCTGATTGGAAGACGGCGAAACAGGAAGGGATATGAATCGGTATAAGAAGAAGTTAGGAGATGTGAGATACCTAGTAGCATTGCCACACTGTACAGCTAGCTATCATGATTGAAGAGATAAAGTTTATGTGTCACAGATGACTAGAAAGAAGTTTAGTAGAGTAGGAATAGGGTATTTTACATCTAGTTGAAAAAGTGTCAGTTGACTGTATAGCCAATAAAATGATTTTTTTTTTTTTTTATTCAAGTTCAGATGATAAGTGGTCAGTCATATGATTTCTTTAATTGAGCACTTTTAGAACAATTTTGTACATACAGTCTAAGATTCAATACAAGAATTCTTTTTGTTTTTGTTTTTGTAAGTGTTGGGGAAAAATATTGTTGGATTATTTTTTTTAAAGAAAAATCATATTTTCACATTTTTTCATGCAGAAAACAAATTTCAGTATGTCTTTGCACAAGAAATGCACAAAAGATCAATATGAATGGCACACACATGTTTAATTAGTTGATTATTGCACAATGCAATGAAAAGAGAACATACTCGTAATATATGTGATTGTAAGTGCGTGTAAAAGTGCTTTGATATTTTGTCAGAATAGGTGCAGTTTATTTGTTGCATTTCTGAAAGATCTTGTCATAAGTAATTTTTTAATAGCAGCTTTTTTCTTTTCCCAATCGGTCATTTCAGCCACATCCTTTTGGTCACTGTTGTGTTTCAGCAACATCCTTTGCTCACTGTTGTATATCAGCAACATCCTTTGGTTACTTGTTGAACTTAAATCTTGAAGCATATTATATGTGAGGATATTTCACAAACACACACACACACACACACATGCTGCAGGTTTTTATAAAATCATCTGAGCTATTAAAGAAAAACTGATACAATTTTAGCTCTCATTTCTTGGATTTTGTTAGGCATTTCGGCAGTCAGAAATCTTTTCAAAGAAAAACGAGAACAAAATCTCTCTTCAACAAAATATATAGATTATCCAAGTGATTCAAGTCTCAACATGAAAAGTGTTTCAAAAATTTTCAAACCAAACAGAGTCAGAAGGATCCATATTGTATAATAGGATGACAGATCAGGGTGTGGTTGATTTTTATTTCATGCTGAAAATATTTGGAACATGAAAGTTTGGGCTTTTGGGGTCTCAATATTGTAAATGTAGATGTCAAAGATGTGGTAACAGTTAATTAAGCTTTTATAGTTAATTAAGTCATAGAGTGTTTATATCATAATATATAACACTTTTGTTGATAATTGAGTAAATTCATGTGGGCAAGAGAAGATAATGCTGATACTATGTATGTCAATCTCTGCGTTGTTGTTGGTTGGTTTTTTGGTAGGATTTGTTTTTACTTTTGCAGCTGTCATTAACTTTGAAATTTTACGATCATCACAGGTGATTATGTGAATAAAACTCAGTGTCACAAAAAGAAACAATATAAATGTGGGCTGGAACAAATACCTAAAGTTTTAACTTGGCAATGCCTGAAGGAAGGCTTCATGCAATAGCTCAAAAATTTCCGATTTTTATTTGCATTTAGTAATAATAATAATAATAATAATAATGTGGGCATGTTGCTGGAACTTTTACTTGCCCAGCTGCAAGCTGCCCAAGGCTACTGGAATTGGAATTTTTTTACCTCTAGCAATTGAATAATGCAGAACTTAAATTATTTTGTAGGATAGGTCATTTTACAATTTGTAAGTGACATGTATGTTGAGCATGACATTGGCTTCACATTCCATGCTTTCGTGGTACACAGATCAGGAATTTGTTTAGCAATTAGTATTATGTATCATGTTGTAACGTGTTGATGGATTTTGATAATGCCTGTTCAGAAATAAATGGTTCATGTCTGATTGTATGCGATTGGAAAATTCACCATCGATATTGCAGTGATACAAGATTAGGTGAAAAGCTTATGTAAGATTAATGATTTGTCTTGTAAAATTCCTTTGTAATGTAGTACATATAACAGAATATTTTTTACACATTAGAAATATTTTTTAATGTAAGTAGTTCTATGAAGTTGTAATTTCTTTCTTTCTTGTTCATATTACTTTGAATGCTTGGATGATTGGTGGGTGCATAATGGAAGTGGTAATTACTATCATAATATTTTTATTTTTGTTTTTTCACATTTCCATTGAAATATGTGGTTAATATATAAAATTTGCTGTTATCAAGTTTATTGTCCCACATCTTAGCTGAAATAATAGCTTTCCTACTTAAAAAAATAGAGCTATTGAAAATTTTCTCTGCTTCAGATCTTTGTACACATTGTGTTTTGACTTGGACGGTTTTCAGTCATCCCATGTCTACAGCATAGTATCCGTTCTCTTTTATGAAACATAGTTTATATTACTAATAATAGCAAACAAAATTGTATAGTTTTACTAAATTATTAACAATGTATTGATACACTGACCATTAATGGCATTTGTATATATCAAGGGAGGCAACTCAGATTTAGGTAAATGATTGCCCTTAGATATTCTTGTGATAGTAATACTTAAAACAATAGTAGAAAATACTTTTAAAAGGAAATCACATTAATTCCTCAAATAATGTGTCAGCTGCAGATATAAATTCTCGAGTGACATATAAAAAAAGAAAATTTAGAATAATATTTTAAAGGTTTAGAACAGTCTGTTTACAATATTAAAAATAACCATGTATGGCATGGACTTGTGTTCTTCCATATGAAGTTATGTAAATTAGTTTCACTTCAATCATCCAAGCCATCAGTGTTTTCAATACTTTGATGTCCTATATGCATATTCTCCAAGAGTTCACTTGATTTTTCAATACATTGCACTGTTTATTGGATAGTTGAATGAGTTTGTGTTATGTTAGCATTTATGGCCAATCAGTTGATGCATATGTAGCATCAAAATAGAGCTCTCTGTCAATGCCAAATTTAAAGTGGAAAGTGTCCAGTTAGCGTTGTACATTTCTTGAGCCTGCCTTGTCTGAAGCTCAACCTAGCAATCTCTTTGGTGTCCTTCCATCCATACCCAAGATTAAAGTCAGTGTTAAAATTTGTTAGATTAAGCTAAATGTTAATATCTTACTTTCTAGGTAAATAAAACATAGGCTTGACAGAAAGAGAGCTTCTTGTTTGATGCTTTGTAGATCATGTGTTATTTGATGAAATATTTGTGAAAATTTTCTAAGGATGTAAATAGTCTTAAGTGTGAATTTGCAGTTTTTGAGGATTTTTCTCATACCTTTGTGTGGTCTTGTACCATTTTCCTAACATAGCATTTTTGTTTCCTCACAATGGAGGTCTTTCTTGTACTTGTCTCTGATAACCTTTTCAAATCATGAGAAAATAAATTATATTTTAACGCAGAAACAATTTTAAAGCTTTAATCTTTCTTTGTTTTTGTTTTTTTTAATTTCTTTGGATAGTAGCAAGTGTAAGTAACAAAGTCACATCCTATTAGCATACATTAAAAATTCATGCCAGATCCCAGCCTTTAAATCTGTCAATATGTTGATTAGAATTTCTGGTTTTCATCTTTACAACAGCAAACTTGACTTTCCTGTCAACCTTTCTGTTCATCACAGGTTTTTGATCAGTCATTACGAATTACTTGCTACCAGTGTTAAGCACAGGTAGTAAACTAAAATTTTAGATGACACATTTGCTACTTGCTACTGTTAATTTTGTACCCTGCTTCCAAAATTATCCTGAATTATCAAAACTACTTTGATACTATGCTCAGATTTTTGAAAATTATGGGGGTTTTTTAAAACATAAAATACACGATCTATCTATAACATCACTGCTAAGAAGTTCATAAACTAGTTGCTGCTAAAATACAGAGCAAGCTACCCAAAAATTAGATAATTGCATGCAGGAACATAAAATTTCATTAAGGAACTTTTGTTTAGTTACAGCACTTAACTTTAATAAGAAAATTCAGAAGAATACAACGCTTAAAGTACATTACAGGGTTTGTACGCTTCTTTGAAAGTATCGGATATGGCCTTTTAAATTCCAGGCTTGAAAATAAATTTGTTCCTTCTAAAATTATTTTGGACTATTTTTTGTCTTGCTGTTCCTGGAATATTGGCATGATCCATTTCACCAACGATTTTACTCTACATTGTTGCCGATCTCCAGTATTTCAACTTTTTGAGTTTGTATTGCTCATCATTACATGTGTGATTTTCACTTCTACTGTCTACACAGCAACACTGCACATCAAGGTATTGCTGAATAGGAGTGCAAATGGCTTTCATCATTGTTAGTCAAATCAGTGTTTTAATTCATCTCTTCTCTATGAATATTTATTGGATTGCTTGGATTATTGTTTTGAATTATTTGGTCATAAATATGCTGAAAATTGTGTGTTCAAGGATAATTGGACTATGAATGTTTTTATACAAAGACTGGCTCATTTGCGATCCACAGTTGAAATATAAGATGTTGTGATGGCTTTATAAAAAACCATTTGACATTGCTATTACAGTAGAGTCGGCAACAGCCTGCTATGCAGTATGCTTTATTCCAGAATATGATGTCCTGCAAATTTAATTTTGAAGTCCTGGAAGAGCTCTTGAATTTCACTTATGTCGAAGCATATGGACCCTGGTAGAATAAATCTTGTGACTTTTATCTGGAACAAATATTCTACTGAGATTTATTTCTTTGAATACTACTTCTGCTTTAAAGTTTTAATTTTTTGCATGACAAATCAAATTTTCTGCCAGTATTTTGTAAAGATAGCTTGATTATGGCTATGAAATTCAGATTATCATAATTATGAAGTTTAAAATTTGTTATTTTCTTTCCTTGATAGCCACACAAAGAAGGAATTTCTCTTCAGCATTTTCACAGGAGGATTTTCAGTTTTTATGGGAGAGAGTTTTGTCAGTGACAAAAGAAAACAGTAGACCACTTAATGTTTCACATGATGTGTTTTTTTTTAATAAATAACTTATACAAATGATGATAAAACTTGCATTTTGATTGCATCACCATCACCACAGCGGCAGCAATATGACTTGGCATCACATATAATTGCAGAATACTAACTACTGAAAACTAATTTCTGTCATTCACAGCAACTCCAAGTGTAAGTGAAAGATACCTTTAAAAATATGGCCCTATTGCTGCAAAGTACTTGTTAAAGAAAACATGCTATTTTGGCAAGTGATCTAACAATCGTGTATTTATATATGATCACTATAGGCTATAAACATTAATGAAGCTTCCAGGTTCCTTTTGTCTCTCAGCAAAACACTATGATTTTCATGCATACACTTGTATTGAAGGGGGATTCAATAATATTAGCAGATGTTCGCATAATGCCACATCTTGGAGAAAACAATGGAAATTGATTAATGTAAAATAATCCCTATTCATCTTACACACCAACTGCAAAATCATGTTTAAATGATTCTTTTATTTACTAAAATTGTTAATAACTAATTCTTTTCACAGTTTTCTTTTTTGTTGTCATATATTTTTGCACTAAAATTCTTGAAATAATGGAGGCATAGTTGCAAAATTTAAAATGTTATTTGGAAAAAGTCTTTTGGACAATACTAAGACTTGATGCAGTTAAAAGTTTTGTACTGTAGAATGCATGTGCAGTAATAAAAACATTAATATAGCTTCTTTTTTCCACAGTATATCTTACCAAAATAAGTATCAAGGTGATTTAAACGACCAACTCGCATGATTATACTGACAAACATTGACTCCAGTCTTTGCTATTTCTTTGATTGTGTTTTTTGATTAAGAATTTTGCATGAATTGTACTAGGAGCTGCATCTGGTATTAATGACAAATTCGTACACTAATGCATTCAGTGTTGAAAACAGTACATACAATGAGACTAGTATAATTTGAATATAGAAGTTTGATTTTAGTTTAGAATAATTTGTTTGGTTGATTCAGCTTTCACCATTTCATTTTATGTATACAAATGCAGGAAATAACGCATAGTAAAATATATATTTTAAAAACTTTATGCATTATATTCAAAGATTTGAAGTAGTAATGCTTATTATATTGGTATTTGTAATTGGGTAAACAGTACCAGTTTTATGTAAATCAGTGCTTTTCAATAAGTTTTGGTTGTGAGATTAAAATAAATAATTATGTCCTCCATAAGATCATGTTCTTTGTGTTTTGAATTATCAATTACATTGTAAAGTCAGCACTTTGGGAAATTGGACACCTGAGTTGTCTTTTTTGTTGAAGACTGCAACTGATTTCTAGAAAATGTACAGGTTGCTTCCCTTTCTGGAGAGGGATTGCCTCCCTATGGTAGGTATTTTACTATACAGTATTTAGCTGAATGAGCACTTTTATGAGTTTAAACTGATTAAAGAAATAGTTTTCAATGAATTCATATAAAATTGTGTATTTTAATAAAATAGAACCATGTAGCTTTTTTTAATCATAGCTATTATTATCAGCTAAATATGAATAAAGAGTTCATATGTTTTTGCTACGTTTGTTATCAAAATACCTACCATGGGAAAGGAACTCCTTAACAGAAAGGGAAAGAACCTATATGATACTAAAAGAGTCCATCAGATTTAATACCATCTGATTATAAAAAAATACCAAGTTGCACACATTAACAGAAAGAAGACTAAATCTCACAGATTAATGGAAATGAGACAAAGGTTCCAATCATGTGGAACTTTAAACTGAGATTGTATTGCAACTCTGCTCACCGGAGAGGAATGGGGGAGGGGAAGCAGGTACATAAATATGTTTACAAACATAACATACAGACGATAATGCCATTCATGAACAGATGAACTTGCAAGATCAGCTGTTTTAACAATAGCAACTTCATTGGATTTTGCCATTGTAAATCCCTGCACTTTTTAATGCAGGTCTTAGCAAATCTAACACACATTTTTAAATGATTTGGGTGGGTTTTGGCTGGTTTGATGTGTGTCTTTTGTGACCTAAGCTGATCTGAACTCAAAAACAGGAAATTCACATGCTACAGGAGTGTGTCTTTTATCTCAGTCATAAGGTAGAGTGTATCATATGTTGTTGTCCAGAGTAGACAAATTTTCAAAAAAGCTCAGCTGCCCACTGTACAAACAGACTGAATATTCTGGTTTCCCAGCTGAAACATATGGTTGTACAATTAAAAATCTTTGAGGTAATTCCAATTAATAAATGATTACTTGGTTATTCAAAATTTAGTAATGCATTTCTTACAAATTATGTGAAAATGAGTGACAAAATATCTTTTTTCGTCCGTCATTTCATACAGATAAGTCAAATATTATTGATTTTGCATCAGGGCAAACATACCTATTTTAAACCATTGCAAACAAAAGCTGGTTGTCCGACTGGACTGTGAGTTCGGGTCACTTGGTTGCCCAACTTTAATTTTAAGTTGTCCTGGGTTATTGGGCAATGGATTTTTTCTACCCCTGTTGTTCATACATCGGACCAGCTATTCACAATTTTGTTTCTGCACAATAGAGAGTTTTCCATAATATGCCGTTACCAAATTTGTTTAAAGTAACTTGCATTTGGAGCACAATTGATTTTGGGCTCAAAAGATCAAGGGTGAAGATCATGGGGACTGAAAGAAGGGAAACTTTCTCCAAACAAAAAGGTGGCTTGTATAGCAGATACCATGACAAAACTTTGTAAATGACTGGTACTTGAGACGAGGAAGTAACCTTATGGTTTTGGCACTGAAACTTGTGACAAGAAAGGTACATATAGGGTCAGAGGTCAAGGTCACCAAAATTTTGCATTTAAGACCAGGAAGAAACCAAATGATTTCTGATTAAACAGTTCATGTGTTTGACCAGTGAAAAGGTTATATATAAAAGAAGTATAATAATACTATTTATTATGTGGATATAATGTACCATTTATAGTATTTTTGTTATAGAGGCAGGTTACATGGGAATCTCTGACCATCCTTCTGTCCATCACAGTCGTGTGAACAAGACTAGTCTCTCAGTTCCTAATGGATCACCTTGAAACCTCAGTGTTGTGGTCATCACTTAAAGATGCACATATTGATGGATCACTTTGTTCCCACAATTTTTCTTAGAGTTATTGCCCTTTTGTCTTGCAGCTGTATGACAGAATCTGGTGAATGCAGCTAGTTTAAGAGCTTTTGATGGATCACTGTAAAGCTTGGTAGATATTAGGGTCATCATCTGAAGATGTGACAAAACAGTACTCATGCAATTTTTATTAGAGTTAATGCCCTTTATTGCTTGCAGCTTGCATGATGGAATTTTATTGCAAATAGTCTCACAGATTTCAGTGGATTACTATGATACTTAGGAAGTTTTATGGTCATCATCTGAAGATGTGCATATCAACAAATCGTTTGCTTCTGCGATTTTTGTTAAACGTTTTGCCCTTTTCGATGTAAAGTATGACAGAATCTTGTGAATGCAACTAGTTTCATTGCCATGAAACTTTGCACATGCTATGATCATCATTTGAAGATGCATATATTAACAAATTACTGTCCTCTGGCAATTTTTAGCTCACGTGGCCAAAGACCAAGTTGGCCTAGAATATGGCCCTGCCTGTGTAGTGTGGCATCTGTCCGTCCGACAACTCTCGTTTTTGAACACTTTCGGGGCTTCATTTCTGAGCAGAATTCGATCAGGCATGGTGTGTAAGTTTAAGTCATCAAATCTTGCATGAGCTCGATTATGAGTGGCATGCATGCATAATAATGAGGTGATCTAGCATCTGATTGGTTGAGCTTGTGAACAAACTGGAGGTCATGATTCTGATTTTATTTTAATCAGATTTGGTATATTAGCTTGTACAATAAGGAATTTTAAGTTTTGATGTGTAATAGTGATTACTTTAAACATTATTTGAAGAGCACTATGTACTTTAATTGTAACAGATTTTTTGTTATTTTGCCCAAATTGTAACTCGTAAGCAAACTGATTTTATAGAGTACCCTGCCATATTGGTTTACATCCCGATTTGTCCGGGCTCTGTCAATTCATCTCTGGTGAAAACCCCTCTCATAGATAATATGGTTTAGCTAGTTTCATCTTTTAGCATTTTTGCAATCATTTTAGCCCATCTGGCCTCCTACAATATTTTGTCCCATGTCAACAAACCTAGAAATCGCAACAAAACAGACTTATGAAGACATTTCAAACAAGGATACCATACGAACCTGACATTATTCCTGATTGTAGCCGGCGAGATCGAACTCAATCCTGATCCTAACAATGACCGCTACGGATTGTGTTAAAAGCAGGTCACAGAAAGGGATCAGACCATTCAATGCAATGACTGCCAGAAGATGGAATCATTTCAGGTGTGTGGGTATCAACAAAAATGAGTACAAAAGATGAATATCAGAGGAAAATGATTGGTTTTCCCAAAAACTGTACACAGTGTGGCTTTTGTAATAGGCAGGACCTCAATTAATACAAGGCTGTGCAATGTGACTCCTGCAACTTTTGGAGTGCTAATACATAGGTAATTTAGAATATAATGAAATTCAAGCTACATTTTGTAATTGGATATGTCCTAAGTGCAAAATTCTGACTCATTTTATTTCTCATTTTTTTTAAAACAACTCGCCCATTGAAACTAATATACATTTAATATCTTAAATAGGAATTAAGTTGTAGCACTTCACACAAAACCAAATACAGCAACAATAAACTGAATTTTAAAAATCTGAAGTTTTTATCAATGAACATAAATAACATTAGGGGTATGAAGTTGGAGTTATTTTCTTTTATAGATGTTGAAAAATAAGACATCGTGGCTATGCCAAAAACTAAAATTGATAAATCGGTCGCCACCTCGGAGTTATTTACAGAGGAAATGTAATTGTAATGTATCTAGGAATGGTAGAACTTTACATGGTGGAGAGGTATTATTACTGGTGCATAAGGGTCTTACCCAGAAGCCTCTGGCCGCATTGGAATATGAATCAGAATCTGGGCCATAATCGTAGTGAATGGATCGTCCCACTGCATAGATTCCTGGTACACAGGACCTAGCAGTCACTGACGATATTCCTTAATTGACAGAACAGCTTGAGAAGTTAAAATCTGATAAAAACGGACATAAAGCACATATACACGTTATGAGGATGTTAATTATAATAACATTGATTGGACAAATAGAACATCCAAACTGGGGAATACGCTTAGTAACTCGGAGGGCTCGCTACTGATTGATATTATGAATGACCATGGCTTAGAAGAAATATTCGAACTCGTGATAGAAATATATTAGACCTCTTCCTGACCTCATTACCAGGCAAATTCTCGTACAATCATTCAGCTGAGCAGTTTAGTGACCATAATGTTACTGGTCGTACCCTATCTATACAAGTATCACAAAAAAAAAAAAAAAGTATAAAATTGTATTTGTTTAGCAAAGGACATTTTGATGCAATATCTGAAGCTAGCGCCTTTGCTAAATTCCAACATTTAAAACGTCTGCAAACAAGAGGGATATTGAAGTCTACTGAAAAATTATTTTAAAAAATCTTTACTAACTATTACAGTTTGAAAAAAAATGTTTCTTCAAAATTGAGTAGATCACTTGTGTCGAACAAAATTCGTGCTAAAGCGAAACTTGCCGGCAGAGCAAGATTAAGAACAAAATGAAAACAGTTAAGAGCTGAAATTAAATTTAAAAAATGTTAAATTCACATAACTAAGTCAACAACATGATTGGAAACCTCACCTCAGATTCAAAACCATTCTGGAAATACATCAACAATCATAAAAAAGATTTCCAGGGCATTCCTCCACTTAAGACAGATACCAGATTAGTAGAAACAGATGCAGAAAAAGCTGGAACACTGAACACCCGATTCTGTAGTGTTTTTACCGACTTTTGTGACATCGCTTCAACAAGTATATTTCCAAAAGTACCACACAAAAAATGAATAATGTAGTAATAATGTGTTTAGAAGTTCAAAAGTTGCTACAGGGTTTAAACCTTACTTATGGTCCTGATGATATACATCCAAAATACGTAAGGAACTATCTTCAGAGATTGCACCAGTGGTTAAACTCCTCTGTCAACAATCTTTGGACATTTGCAGCATCACAAAGGATTGATCTCTAGCAAATATATGCCCAATGTTAAAATAAAGTGACCGCGTAATGACCAGCATTTACCGTCCAGTCTCACTAGTGTTATTCGTAAAGTGCCTGAGCATAGTGTATGTTCTAAGATCATAAAACACTTAGATAACTTTTCTAACATTTAATAAACAACATGCTTTCCAGAAATTACACAATTGTCAAACACGACTGTGTTGTGTTATTAATGATTAGGCGAAACATTTAGATAAAGGTGACAAAGTAGATATTTTTGTAATAGACTTTGAAAAACTTTTGACACTGTCCCCAACGAATTGTTAAAGAGCACATTATTTCATTACGGAATCACAGGCAAAACTCTGCGCTTGATAGACTCGTTTTATTTTATGTTGTCGAGAACAATGTATGGTGGTAAATGGTTCCAAAGTTGGTTGGTCAAAAGTAGTCTCTGGAGTGCCTCAAGGCACAGTACTTGAACCAGTGCTTTTCTCCTTGCACATCAATGACATCATGATTAAAACTGATTCGGAAATTTACGTCTTTGCAGATGACTGTGAATGCTACAGATCAATCAAAACCCAGCAGGATACCAATATATTACAAAATGACATTAATAAACTAGAACAGTGGGCGCGCAAATAGGGCATGCGATTCCAATCTAAACAATGCAGCAAAATATAAATGACCAGAAAGAAATGCCATAAAATGAGTATGTCATATTCACTAGAAGGTACTTGTTTAGAAAACCTCAATCAAATAAAATATTTAGGGGTCACAATTACTAGTGATCTGAAATGGACTTTCAAATTCAAAATTATGCACCAAAGCAAATCCTACTTTAGGCCTATGAAGACGTAACTTGTCATCTTGCCCACAAAATGCGAAAGAATTCGCTTTCAAGGGTTTAGTTAGACCTATTTTAGAATATGCTTGTAAAGTTGGGGACCCCCATTCCCAGGTTTTACGTGATGAAATTGGAGAAGAAAAAAATCCAAAAAGCAAGCAGCCAGGTTTGTTAATCCAATTACGACTATATCCCAGGATGTATGACCTCAATATTGAATAAGTATTCTTGGAAACCATGAAACCAACAAAGACTGGAAAATAGATTAATATTTTTCTTCATAGATAAAAAAAGCAAAAATACACTACTACCATTTAATTAAACAAAAGAGAATAAATATAATTCAAAATGAATATACTTATCTGATACTATATGCACGAACTGATAGTTACAAATTTAGCTCTTTCCCTAAAACAAAGATTGGAATTCGTTACCACAAATATTTATCACAACTGCTGAATCCTCAGAAAACCAAAATTATAACTTTTCAAAAGTAGTACGGACACATTTTTTTTTCTAAAATTTTATTTTAATTTTGTAAAGTTTGACGCTCCGCGATGCAACAATGTCATTATGATGTAGCATCAAACTAGTCAAGATAACGATCAAGAATCGTACCTGTTATGTTAACTTGTATCCACCAGATCTCAGATGAGTTTCATTATGAGCATCATCCACACATATTAATGAGGTGGTCTTGCATCTGACTGGCTGAGTTTGTGAACAGTCTCGATGCTATATATCTGAACAGAAATGTTTGGTTTTGTTGGGTTTAACGCCATTTTGCAGCAGAAGTACCACCGACCCACGGGAACCTACTGGCAAGCTTTCTCACAAAATCCGCGTTGGTCGAGTGATCTGTAAAGGTGAGTGCCTTAGACCATTCGGCCACCCAGGGTCCCTGAACAGAAATGAATGAGACTTGCTATATACACTTGAATCATCAAAATCTCAGATGAGTTCAATGATAAGCAAGATTCGCGCATATTAATGAGGATCCAGGCTGATTAGATGGTGCGAATCGAACCCGCATCCTTCTGGACACAAGCCCAACGCTTAACCATTGAGCCACCGCAGCTTCCTTGGGTGGAGATCTCAATGGTTTCCAAATTATTACTCTGGGTGTGGGGCCTCACGAGGTTAAAGACCGACCCAGGTATCCATGCTGACTGCACATATTAACTCCCCTTGTAAATAGTAAGTAAGTATATACATTTAAGGCGGGGATATGAACATGCTAGTTGTATAGATGATTTATGCAGAGAGTGCTCCAAGCTTTTATTTTCCCTCGATAGTTTTAATATATGTTTGAATTGTTGTTATTGCTCCTTTAATTATTGGATCTGAATGCAATGCATGACATAATCTTGTGAATGCAACCAGTCCTGCCGTTTTTTATGGATCGCTGTGAGACCCTGGTACATATTATGCTCATCATCTGAAGATGCACATATCAACAAATCATCGATTTGTGTTAAAGAGTTATTGCCCTTTATGACTTGGATCTGGATGTAGTGTATGACAGAATATTGCGAACAATACTAGTCTCACAGCTTGCAATGAATCGCTTTGAAACTTTGTACATATGCTATGGTCATCATCTGAAGACGCACATATCAACAAATCACCGTGTTCTCGCAATTTGTGTTTGAGTTATTGCCCTTTTTTCGGAATAAAGCGTGTCTGAAATACAATAAAATCCAGAAATCGCTGGCGTATTCAGTAGAATTTATTAACCAAATAATATTGAAAATTTGACGATTTCGTTATTGAAAAGCAACCCCCCCCCAAAAAAAAAAAAAAAAAAAAGAAGAAGAACAACAACAAAACAGCCTATTTTTAAAAATACGCTGAGACAGTCAATCATTTATATCTACTAAGGGAGAAATTATAGGAAAAAATGGAGTTCAATCAAATATCTTGCATACTCCAGCTACAAAGTATAATAATAATAATAATAATAATAATAATAATAATAATAATAATAATAATAATAATAATATTAAGCTTAAAGGAGAAAATTGTCAAAACTTGCTTTTGACAAGCATTTGGACACAAATTTTGAACGTATTCAGGATTTTAATTTAAGCATATTAAGCGAGTAATCAATGAATCCCCAACGTGTAAGGTTACACCTACAGCCACTGACCTTTCATGCTCGAATGGCGGTGGCCAGTTCATTTGCCGTCTATTATTGACTAAACAAAAGAGCCAAAGTAACGTTGACTTTGCCCGGTGGTCCATTAAAATGTAAGTGTAATGAAAACGAAGGCTATAGCTATTAATTGATAGTTCAGACATGTCAACCAACTTTACTTAACAGCCCCTTTTTAGCTCAAACATTTTCATTTTGTGCGAAATGGTATGTCGATTGTGCAAAAAACTCATTTCATTCCAGCTAGTGATTATAAATGAATAGTTCCTAAATAAATACATTTTTTGAGCGTCAATTTCCACTCATCCATTTTGTATTGAAACATCTTGCAAATAAAGCCGTGTATATAACAATCCCGGAAAACAAATTTCTACCATCAAAAATGCATGGTTACAACAGAGTATAGTGCTGTATTAAATCTCAAGTTACACATATTCTCAACAGTTCTTCCTGTTACAGAACAAATATTATTTTATCTCTTTTTTTCCCACCAAATTTATTTGTTTATATTTGCACTTCCATCTAGAGTACTCGAAGCCATCATAATCAGTTACTGGTTGTCCAACTAACATACCTATTCAAGTGCAGATTTTCAATATATCCATCTGTGCGTACAAATTTGCTCAGATGAAATACACTCAGTGATCACTTATGAGACAATCACCGGCAAAAATTATTTGCTTAAATAAAATATTAAGGTTGTCGCTCAAATGAAACGGATGGAAAACAAATTTGTCGCGCAACTGAAATGCATCCCTTAGCTCAGCCCAAGCTTGGTGCGAGTTATTAATGTTATGCAATGTATGCTAGATTACCTTATGGGATCCACAAGTACGAATAAAGTGTGTTGTATATATATATATATATATATATATATATATATATATATATATATATATATATATATATATATATATATATATGTAGAGAGAGAGAGAGAGAGAACGAGATACATAGTAATATTGAGCTAAAATAACTAAAAACAGCAATATTTAATTTTGTAAGTTTGTATTTAATTTAAAAGCAACATAACCTTAAAATTCCATAAATCTTGATACATTAGAACAGATTTTATTATGCAAAGGAGTTTGGGCAGTAGGAGATTGTATACTAGATGATGTCAAATACACTCATTTGTAATCACGAACTGCTTATATTGAATATATCTGTACAGCACAAGTAGTATACGTCTTGAGAATTTTAAGCTTCTGCCGACCCTGGATTAGTTTTTCTTTATTTTTCAAAAAGTAAAAACACTAAAATATTAAAGGTGACAACATCAGTATATAAGGAAATTAACATTTTTCATAACAGAACACACATGCTTCCTCTCGTTGACTCATCTTCAAGTAGCACAGTGCAATTGTGTTGACTGGTCTTGAGTCAAAGAGGGTATTACAGCTAGTCAGTGCTAAGGATATGAGTTGACATTTCTTAAAAACTTCAAATTACTGCGGACGTGAAACTGCAGTTAGCCTTAAATCTCTGGAGACGGTATTACTATGCCTACAGGTTGAATTACTCATGGAGCCTCTAGCCTTTCGTTTAGACCTAAGGCCTCCAATGGTAGTTAAATTCAACAGCGCTATTGAAGTGATTCATCGACATTCCGGCTTATTTGATGTAAGAAACCAATAGCAACAACGTCCCAATTCACATTAAGAAAAAGCGATGAATCATGTTGCTGTGAGGGGTCAGATGCACCCAAACTCCAGACATGGATGCTCAGATAGATTGACAAACCAGAGAGAGCAGATGGGCTTTTACTAAACATTTATGACAAAGGTCACAAGTTAAATGTCAAAGATCATGCGCATGGAAAAATAATTAAATATATACTGATTTATTTCTAGTTAAATAAATCAACATGAAAACTTCAATACCCGATGTGTCAATACCAAAACAAGCAGAAAAAATACATTACAACCCCCTTTAAATGCGTTATCAAACTAGAAAAATTTAAGGAGGACGATTTTAAAAAATTTAAACACGAACACAACGAAAATTTTCACGACGATAGATGTTATGTTATGTATGAATGTTTCAGCGACATTCAACCATCTTTGAAAAAAAATAATCATCAAAAGAAATCGTTAATTTAGTTCTGTGGAAATACGGCAAGATATAACGATTAGGCTTATGAAGAGACCCACTCAGGGAGGAAAACAAGTTCAACATATACATTTTTACTACAGAACTAGGTCTCTGAATATATTGATTAAACCCTCTTTGAAATTCTTCACAGGAAATTTGGACAGACAAAAAGGCAAAAGTACAAGATAATTGCTTGGTAGGATTCACTATTTAACATTACATATATATATAGGTATCAACCCCTCTGAGGAAGCTCATGACTATATTTACCTAAAGGAGCTTGTACTAAAGAAAAAGGAACGGATAACAAATGTTTTATCTTTGCTGTGGAATCAAACTTAGATAACGCCCCCCACCAACCCCCCACCAAAAATAAAAAAACAAACAAAAGAAAAACACAAAAAAAAACAAAACAAAGATCATCAAAGGTCATAAAATACAATTTGGATAGATACAATAATTAATTTAATAGATATCCTGTAAAAATAGATCCGTCGTAATAACATAATTTTCAAGTTAGTTTCATCACAAATATGCAGACATAACAAACAGAAATATACCTGTAGAAATGTTTGAATTTTTTCGATAAGCCAAAAACATTATCAGAACACAAAAGACTATGTAACAACATAGATATCTCAAAAGGTGTAATGCTCATAAAAGGCTCAATTGTAAATTCAAGACAGCTTGATAGATATGAGGTCTGGAAAAGGCTAGGTTGTACAATTTTTAAACTATTACCACCAGTTAAAAGTTCTGTATGTTATTTAGTGTGATTTTGAAAGTATCATTGCGCCAGGGGAATAAACTTGTAGACAACTAAATTATGTTCCTCTAGAACATCAGGTATGCTGACAAAATATCATGGACAATCAAAACAGCCAAACACATTCCATCGGGATTTTGTATTTACCTCAGATCAATCCACACTAGTTTACAAAGGAACATGCTGTACTGAAGTACTTTACGATATGTTGGGTTCAAAAATAGTATACGAAGAATTAAGATCGAAAGAATGCAAAGCCTAATGTGTGCACAGACGAAGATGGAAGAAATTTTTACTCAATAAATATGTGTCATATATATCTGAAAGAAATCGTGCCAAAGGCAGCGTATACCGGAGTTGTGTTGAAGACACACGGACGCAAAGTGTCTGGTACAATAACTGAGGACAAATTAAGAGACCATGGTTGCTTAACATGTAAGTATAGAGGTCCAGCACATAACAAATGCAATTTTATTTTAAAGATACACAATACATACCATTATTAGGGGACCCGCACGAAGAAGGTGGCGGAGCCTTGTAGCAAACACGTCCTTCCGTCCGTTTATCCATCCGTCAACAATCTGGTTTCGGCAACATAACTTTACTGGTAAGTATTGGATTTTAGACAAATCTGGCATGCAGCTTGATATTGATGTGACCTCTTAAAGAGTCTAATTTACAACCCTTTATGTAATTATTCTAAGGAGATATGGCCGCCCATAGCCCGCCGACCTAACTTTCATTTCCGCAGCTTAACTTTATCAGGGATTGTTGGATTTCAACCCGATTTTCTATGCAACTCTATTGTCGATACTTTGAATGAGTTCGATTTCCAGCTTTCTAAGACATCATTAACAGTAGCTATGCCCCTTGTTTACTCATGCTCTGAATTAAGTTTCCGCAGCATAACGTTACCAAAATTTGTCGGATTTCAACCAACTATGGTATGCGGCTCTATATTGATATGGCCTTGAATGAGTTTGATCTAGTTTTCCATGATATCATTGACATGATTTCTGTTCCTTGATTGCCCGTCCTCATGGCTATGGTTCTGCAGCATAACTTTGCTTAAGGTTTGTTGGATTTCGACCCAATGTGGTATGCAGCTTTACACCGATGAGACCGTGAGTGGGTCATATTTTTTGTGTTTTTTTTTGTTTTGTTTTTTTTGTTTATATTATATAAAGGAGTTTTGAAAACCTTTTTGTCCGTCCTCTTAACTTTGGTTTCTACAGCATACTTTTACAAAGGAATGTTGGATTTCATCCAAATTAGTTTATGCGGCTTTATGTAGAAGAGGTATTGAAAGAATTCGATTTCCATCATTTCACGATATTATTCACAAGAGTTATGCCCTCTGATCTTCCATCCCTGTGACTTTGGTTTATGCGGCACTGCTTTATATTTCAAACAAATCTGGCATGCCGCTTTACATAGACGAGACCATAAATTAGTTTAATTTTGAGCGTTCCATAATATTATTCAGAAGAGTTATGGCGCCTGATTTTCCATCCACGTAACTTTTTAGTGTCTGCAGCATAACATAAGTAAGGATTTTTCAAAACATTTTAAACCAAATTTAGCATTCACCTTTATCTTGATAAAACCTGTAATTAGTTTATTTTTAGACTGCACGACATATGCAGATATGTATGAGCCACTCACCCCCTCCTCCCCACCGCTGCATTATTTTCCCCCTGTCTCCTGTCATTGGTTTCTACAAGCATTATTCTATGATATATGAAGAATTGTACGAGCTTAACTAAATGTGGCTTGCGGCCTTATTTTGATGGGACCTTGAACTGTATTTAAATTCCAGCATTCCATATTACAATTTAGAAGAATTATTACCCTGATTGCTGTTCATTCTTATGATCTTCATATTGTTTTCAACTTTGTATATATCATCTTCTTAGTCTGTAGAGATAACTCTTGTTCGTAAAACATACCTTCAGTATCTTCGCCGTTAAACACACGGATGACCTAATACGACCTGCCTAATTCTGAATATTTCCTCGGTAAATTTAGGAAGGTATCCTTTTGCAAATATTGTTTTATATTTTGAGATTATGATTGTTTTGCCAATTATTAATTTTGGTGTTCCAGATGTATCAGTTGTTAAATAACCGAATAGATTGATCCATACTTTTGATCTGCTTTCTCCCTTGCTTGCTTCAATGATAGTCATGGGCATTACTGTATCCATAAATTAGCTTTCGTAAAAGGTCAACCCATTTTCTGCGTCAAGTTTGTGTGAAATACTTGTACATTCTAGTCATCAAAGTTCTGTTAAAACATTTCAACTACATATGCTTGTTTGTCTCAGTAAGTTGAAAAGTACTCACTGTTTTCCTTTTCCAACAAATCCTTAACTTTTCTGTTGTGAAACTACTTTCCTTCATCAAACTGTATCTTTTTAGGCTTTCTCTCTTTGAAGATTTATCTGAATGTGTCATTTATATCATCTTCCTTTCTCGTTTTAACTTTCTGAGCCCAAGTGTACTTTGAGACGACATCTATCACTGTCAAAATGCATTTGTATCCATCTTTGTATTTTTCATATGCTTGCATGTCAATAATGTCTGCCTGACACTGATCATGCACGTAACTTTCATCGACCTTTCTTTATCAAAATCTTTGTCTAGCTTGCTTCTATAATGTGTAGGGAAATTTTTTTTTTTCTTTTTGTCCCGTTTAATTTGTTCCCACAACTGATCGATATTTGTGTAAGCAACGATACTTTCAGGATTGTGGTAAAGATGTCTTCAATACTGTAAATTGTAATTAGGTGTTATCAACAAGCCAACCGGGCAGCATTTGATAATGGGAAGTTTTATTGGCAGTAATTTGCAACGTTTCTTTAACCTTTTCAAACGTATGAATGATTTAAGATTTGCGTAAAATTTTGACATTGGTTGATTAAAAAACAACTGCTTCACCTATTGAGTCAGCAAGAGCTTTTCTAATCGAACTTTGTTTTCCATTAATTCTATCTCTGTTTTTGCTTAATTGTTGTAGAAAAACCTTGCAAAGTTTAGCAGATCTTTGATTTGTACTGCAAATTTGGCCGAATGCAAATTTATTTATTTACTCACATCAAATACGTAATTTATTCCTCCCTCATACCGTGCTGTTTTAAAACCTTTTTTCTATCTGGACCGATGATCTTATATCCATGTTATCATCATTATATGTAACCTGTAAATCTTCGTATTTTCCAAAACATTGCAGAGTATCTTTTTGATGCTTGAAATCATTAAATCAAGATTTGCATTATCTTGTATTTTTCTTTGTGACAGAACTGGCTCTTTTTCCAATTTAAACCTGTAACGAAATACACGTTATCTCTTGATATCCAGATTGTTGCTTTTATCTTAAACTCATCAAAAATTTACATCAACTCTTTGAACACTGTTTATGTCATTATCTATGCTGATACAAACATTTAAATTAAGTTTGCATGTTGATTAAAAAAAAGTTAATCTAACGCAGCGGGTTTGGAAGTTGGCCAGAAATCCGATCCCAGTGTAACTAATAACCCCACTTTCTAAACACTTTAAATATCGAATTGATGTCATAAGTAGGCCAAATTCGCACCTCCTATCTACTGATACCTGAAGGATATCAAAATAAAAGTCCAGGATATAATGGCATAGCATGTTATTGTTTTGTTTTGTTTTTCGTTTGTCTTTTTGTTTGTTTTTTTTCGGGGGGGGGACGGGGACGAGCTGATATTAAGAATATTTTTATTGATGCATTTAATTTTTCATGGATAAAGATAATTAGGGAATTACATCTTTATTACGAAAGAAAAATAAAGACCTATAGTGACACTGAAGTCTAGATATAAGCTAAATAAAAACGAAGATGGATCTCAAGATGAACAACAGTGAATATTTTAGCAAAGTCAGTAAAATAGTTTTGAAGTTATGGAAATTTCAATATTCATCAGTAGACGTAGCGTAAAATCGTAACTTATTGTAAACCTATAATCTTTTCCTGATTATTATGACGTCACATATGAGAAAACAGATTAAAAATTATTAAAGGTAAGAAAAGACACTTTTTTATTTAACAACATATTAACTCTCAATTTATATTTACATACTTTTTTTATTTAACAACATATTAACTCTAAATTTATATTTGCATACTGATAAACATATTTTCACGTGAGAAGAAATACAACTGATTTATATTACTGAGGATATGAAAGTTAAAATGTGGGTTTTATGAAATTAAAATTCAGTTTCCTGGAGATATGAACAAAGTAAATCTCCGATAATGTACCTGTTTATCGTAAGCACAACATCTGAAAATGTTTTAATGAAATTTGAGAACGTTTGTCACATAATATTAAGATTTAAAGAAATTGATCTTTATAAAAATTATTCAAATTCTAAATTTCAATTATCGAAATTATGGAAATTATGATGCAAAGTGTATTTACTATTTTTCACAGCTTTTTACTTCAATAATGAAAGAAAAGTATAATTAATTTGTCATAAAAGAGATATCATCCATGACATCATCAAAACTCATGAATATTAATGAGATTAATCTCAAATGTAATTAACTGATTTTGATGGAATTTTTACTGCTGTTCGTGCCAAGATGTTCTCTTTATTTTCTTTAGCTTGTTTTTAGACTTCAGTGTCACTTTAACAAATGTATCTATTTGGAGACCAATAAGTTTGTTAAATACTGATTATAAAAGAGGAAGTAAGGCCACAGCAAATATAATAGAAAGAGTTACACCAAAAATTATTCACAAGAGTCAGACGGAATTTATGACAGGTCGATACATTGGAGAAAATAACAGATTATTATTCGACATCATTTAAAATGGGGGAAAATGCAAATAAACCAGACTTTTTTTCTTCAGATTTTGACAACTCTTTTGATAGCCTGGAATCTAAGCCATATATCATTCATACATGGAAAGGTCCTTAATTTTTCTTTGGTACAGATCTACAAAAATGGGTTATTATTTAAAAGAAAAAAAAAATGTGAAGAGCTGTGTATTGAATAATGAACATTTGTATTATTTCCCTTAAATCGCGGTGAAAGACAAGGTTGTCTACTATCCACCTATTCATTCATCTTATCAATATAACTTTTTCATATGCTTTACGTCAAAATTAAAATATTAAAGGTTACGATTTCTCGGCAAAAGAAATTAAAATTTCAGTGTTTGCTGATGACGCCACACCTATGCTAGATGTCTCTAGAGGTAGTTTTAATGACATTATTATATTATTGGACAATTTTTATTATTATTATTAAAATCAGACTTATCTCTTATTATGAAAATTATATTGTATTGACGATCGTATCTTTAAAAGAAACTGATATAAAATATTGTCCCAATAAATGATTTACTTTTACTTTCACATTTGTGCAAAAACTCTTGGAATCACATTTCATACGAATCCTATCAAACGCATGAATTACATTGTTATCTGAAGTGAAGAGAATTGTATGCTTGTTTGGAAAAATCGAAACTGAGAAAGTCATTACCTTTAGGCACAATAACAGTTTTACCGAATCAAACAGAAAAAGCTCTCCACAATATTAAAAAACATTTTTGAATACTTATGGAACGGCACAAAAGATACAAAATATCTCGTAAATGTATCATTAAGAAGTATAACCAAGGTGGACTGAAGATGACTGATACTGAAAGCTTCAAGCACTCATTAAAAGGTGACTGGGTCAAACGATATTTGGATGCGGCAAATCAGAAAGCTTTGGAAATCAATTTATGTAGATTATTACATAAACTTGGTGGTTAACATTTTTTTAAAGAGTAGTTGCAGTACAATAGATTTAAAGCACAAACTGAATGGGTCATTATATTATCAAGAGATACTTGAAGCATGGTGCTATTTTAATCATGCAGAAAATTCAACTTTGATTAAAAATGAAACGTTATGGAATAATTCTAAACTATGTCATCATATGAAACTAATTGTTGATACAGATTCAGTTGAAAAAAGTATCAAGGACGTGAAAATATATATGATTATATAGAATACGAGGTTGATATAAGTATGAAGCACGTGAAAAATATATATGATTATATAGAATACGAGGTTGATATAAGTATCAATGACGTGAACAATATATATGATTATATAGAATACGAGGTCGATATAAGTATCAATGACGTGAACAATATATATGATTATATAGAATACGAGGTTGATATAAGTATCAATGACGTGAAAAATATATATGATTATATAGAATACGAGGTTCATCACTACTGATGAACTACATAACAAATTTAATTTATAGAATAGAGTTTTCTTAAAGTATCATATTGCTGTGGCATCCACTCCTAAACTAACTGATTTCTAAACTCAAAGAGGGAGAAACACAATTGAATGATAATCTTAATTTTATGGAAAAGTTCCTTAAAGGCCAAGGCCAAACTATAAAAAGGAGGGGGTTGCACCCTTTCTTCAGTGTGAATTTGACTTTTGTTGAGAAAGCATCACATTATCGTCATCGCCTACATGTCGAGTCCAACTGCAAACTGCACAGACTCATATCTGCCGTCGCATATATATATATATATATATATATATATATATATATATATATATATATATATATATATATTTATATAGTGAAAATTACATACATATTACTTGAAATCAGTTTAAAGAGTATGAATGTTAGTATTTTTGTAAATAGGTATTGAATTCCTGTCTGTGTTATTTTGTCTTTTTATATTGTATTATTACTACTTTGTATTTTCTTTTCTGAAATAAAACTTATAAAACTAAATAAAAGAATTAACCCCACCCCTCTGTATGCATAGGCGTGATGCTTTCCTATCACTAGTCCATAAGGGTATGAGAAAAGTAATATGTAAGATTTTAGCTGTTTCTGGGATTCTTTTTTTTTTTTATTTTTATTTTATTTTATGTGTAAATTCTCCATGTTAATTGATGGGGGATATAAACAAACTGTTATTGTGTTCACTTGGAACAGACACGAATAAGCTACACAGTGCATGTTGTATGTACATGATAATGACTAATGGGTTCACTTTCACCAGATGTGAATAAGTTGCATAGTACATGCTGTATGTACACGATGCTGACCAATGGGTCACTTTCACCAGACGTAAATACATTGCATAGTGCATACTGTATGCACACGATGATGGCCAAAGGGTTCACTTTCACCAGACGTAAATAAGTTACATGGTGCAAACTGTATGCACACGATGATGACCAAAGGGTTCACTTTCACCAGACGTAAATAAATTGCATAGTGCATACTGTATGCACACGATGATGACCAAAGGGTTCACTTTCACCAGACGTAAATAAGTTACATAGTGCAAACTGTATGCACACGATGATGGCCAATGGGTTCACTTTCACCAGACGTGAGTAAGTTACAAAGTGCATGCTGTATGCACACGATAATGACCAAAATGATCTTTATTCATTTGTATGTAGGTACTTAAGCATTATCTCAGATGCAACATATTTATGAAGAAACTTGCAAGGCGTGACCATTCTGTTTTAACTATAATTTACGTGCGAGAAGCCAACAAAGTGATCTAAAATATCCCAAAATAAAGAGAGGAAAAAGTACGCAGAGCAGATTTATTGTTTGAGAGAAATTAGATAGAGTAGTACTATTTGTGAGATTGCCTCAAAACGTTGTACAATTTTGCCTGATTTGTGTGCGATATAACAGGTATGGACATATTTTACACAACCTGTTGTGACAATAACGCTAGAGATGTTTATTGCAAATGATAATTTAATTTCCATGTCAAAAATAATAACAACTTTTTAGTAGCGATTGGCATGTTATGTTGCGTTTTACCAGGAACTTGAAAGGCTTGCGCGTGAATTCATTACGCCATGCATATCATCATATGACTACATAAAGCAGGTTTACAACAGTTTCGGATGTAAGCTAGTGCTAAATTTTCAAACATTTTGCTAGGGCAAGAAAAAAAAAATTATAAAAAAAAGAGGGGGGGGGGACGTTGAAATTAAACTTGAATTTTAGAGTCCTGCATGTACTGTCAAAACAAGTCAGATCGTTAATTTGTTTGCCTAATTTCGATTGTAAAATGAATTAAAATCACAAGAGAGTTTTCTTTATTAATCCGCATATTAGAGATTGCAACCAATTGTATATAAGAAACGCTACATAAATTATGCGTAAAGAAGATTTCAATTGTGTAAATGTGAGATTCAAGTGCGGAGAAAGAGGTTGAGAAAGAAAACTAAAGTGAGAGAGAGAGAGAGAGAGAGAGAGAGAGAGAGAGAGAGAGAGAGAGAGAGAGAGAGAGAATTTTCAGAGTTGGCATATACGTATCAATTATCGATTAAACTTGTTGATCATGCACAACAACAAAAAATTAGTCTAATAAATGCTATAGTCTTTTGTCTTTAGGGATGCCATATATTCAGAATATTACACTATTACTTAGTTTGCAGGGGCTGATCCAGAAATATCGTCTAGAATCACTTAGGGGAAGCGTAAACAAGTAGGCGAGGGGTCTGTTGGACGAAACTCCCTGTGGGTGCCCTAGGGACGAAGCCCCCATAAGCTCCTGCATTGTAAACCTTTCCAGGGCATACTTGTTTGTTTCTTCACAGAAAAGAAACCGCGATCTATTTGGACCATCTCGGCTATTTCTACGACTGAACTGACCGTTGGATTGACCGGGAATATACGAATTAAAACTAGTTTGATGCATTCCAAAGGGCAAGAGGAGATTTATGACGCATTAAACTCAGTCCATGATAGTTCCATGGACTATGCAACTCGTCTAAAGAGCGCTGAATTCGGGAAAAGAAAACAAAACGGATAACGTAAATATCTACTTCATCCCAGCTGCGAAGAATACCGAAGTCTTCCGTAAACCTGAAGATTCTTTTTGTAGTAGCTAGAAAATACTCCGTCTCTGCCCAAAGTCTCTCTATGCTCAAACTCGTGATGACATGTCAAATGCCCTTACACCCTCATGAAAATAACCAAGGACGGTTTGAGCCAAATTATCTGTTGAAGACTTCGGGTAAATGATACATCTGCTGGCTCCATCAATGCAGCCACGAATCACAAAACTTCAAGAAATTAGCTTCTGGTTGGAATCCGTGCGCCTGAAAGAAAAAAGAAGTTGAAACTTGAATGACAAATTTCAGATTTGATCATTTTCATGGCTAGTGTGTTCTCGGCCCAATACACATTTTACAAGGTAATAGTTCAAGAAACTAGGAAAGTATTGCATGTGCTTTCCACATAAATGAAGGAAAAGGGAGTCAAATTAAGACTCGCATGTGAAATGACCCAACAAGGCAGTATATAGACATTTTGTCATTGACTTATAACTATGTGTCCAATGCAACTTTAATTTTTTTATTCGTAATAATAGTGTGACGATATATTAATTGAAGATCGATCAGTAAAGCCAAACAACCAAGCGTTCGATTATGATTTTTAAAAATATATACTATTACCGATTATGTTTTTACCTTCCAGTTAATTTAGCCTTTTGATGTTTAGTACAACCCATGCGCCAACAGCATGGCAGACAACAAACGTGCAGGTAAACACCAGTATGCCAAAATTACATCGTCAGTAAAAACATATCGAAAATATCTTGTTATGTATGATGTTTATATAATATTATAAATATTTTGGGAAATTATAAATGTTTCTTCACTTTAATATTTGCTTAAATCTTAATGTTTATCAGGAAAAACATGTTTAACTAGTGTCCTTGAATTAGGTTGTTTTGATCAATATGTTTTCTCAATTTGAAGGTCAAGGTTGATTTTTGTTTACAAGTAAAATTCCATTAAGATGACTCATGTTCTAGAACATTCTGTCATGTGACCAATCTTTATATATACCATGTTTGGTGGACATTTATTCAGTTTTGACATTACCATCAGTCTTGTAAAGAGCTATTACAGTTGTGAAAATTCATTCCAAATTCTAAGAGAGGAATTATTTTAAATATTTATTGGATTATAACAGTGCTCATAAACTTTTGGATTTTGGATTTTTAATTGATGATTTTTGAATTTAAGTGAACTTATTCAGATATTTTGGAATACTTCATTTTGACATCAGCACATCAAGATTTCTAGTACATCAGGACTTTGGAGACCATTAGCACATCATAACATTCAAGGACACAGCCGTGAATTCGGAACATTCTATATTTAGGACTTGTGATTAGAACAATCATTCTTATTGGATTATTAGGATTTCAAAACACATTACTGTAAGTGACTTTTTGATTTTTCATTTTAATTATCTAGTAATAAATTGCTTGTTGATTTTTACTTGATTTGTTGGTTTCACTTTCTTTCTGTTACATTTTTCTTAGACCATAGAGTCGTAACAATCTGCAACATATTAAAATCGATGGTTGATCGGTTATGATGAACCAATCACCAAACTTTAAATTTCAACAGATTGATAATGCAAATTAATATAACTGTAATGTATGTCAAAAACTTTTTCCTTTCCCGGTAGTATCGAGTCACGACCGTTCGAAAGTAACTAATGCTGGGGATCGTGTCAAAAGTACATAATGCTGGGGATCGTGTCAAAAGTGATGAGAAATAGCACACTTGGCCCTTAAACAACACTGGATCAATTTTAATTAAAAAAATTAATTGTTGCTGAAAAAATATACAACGTAATGCTGTATGATTAGGAAGCTAGATCGTTTGGTTTAAAATAACCCATACATCTTCTTAGTGCCTCAGTTGCTGCTGATTATGTTATTACATTTTCCTACCTAATTCAGAGTTTTGGGAATGACATAAAAAAAAGAATACTACATAAATGAACAGAATACTTCATTTGCCGTTATCACCTTAAACATTAATACTGATGAAAAACATTCTTGCGAAGGAAACTGAACACTCTATCTCTATCAAAGGAAATACAGAAGCCATATTAATTAACATAAGATTTAATTGAGAAAATTTGAGACAATGAATGCAATCGAAAACACATTGACAATAAACATATTGTTATTTACGGTGACATTTTTTTAAATAAAATTGACACTTTTGTGTCTTCAGTTATTAGCCTCATGCAATCCCCTACTGACATACTGTAGATCACAGTATTTTCAGTGCTTTATTGCCGTTATTGAGAAAACGATATTTTTGGGTGGAATAACCCACTTCACCTCCAACCTCTGTTGGACCTGGCCGTGGTGGGAAACTTGGAACTGGTTCCCGTTGTGGTTCACATAGTATTTTGCACTCTAAATCTAATATTTCTCTAAAAGTCCCAGTAAGTCCGAGTGGTAAACCAGAAACATTTTTTAAAATCAGTTCCATTTTTTCATCAGTAACCATATTGTCAAGATTAGAATCAAATGTGTTCAGTTTTGGAATACACACTAGACAGGCATTATTGTCATTTATAGTTGTATATTCCCTGTAAACACTTAAGTATGTTGGTTGTGTTGTCATCGGTGGTCTAACTTTAAATTAAAGACAACCTTTAATTACAGACTTTCCAAGACCGATAGGTGCTCCTGAAATCTCTTGCTTTGTGAAAACTTCTTCATCTTGCAGGGAAAGAAAGGCATTCAAATCCAGAGCATCGAAACATTTCAGATCAAGTTGATATATTTTATAACTATTTATTAATTTACCTAATGAATATGTAAACATGGTTGTCATATATTATTGACATTATCAAGCATCTACCTCGACTTGTACAAATCATTCTAATTTCAGGTATTGTCCCTTTCTATTAGCATAATAAATATAATAATATTACAAGCAATCAAATCATCCCAAATTTTTCTAAACGTTGAAAAATCGGTTTAGACATCATTTAGACAATCATCGAGGTAAAATGAGAGAGAGAGAGAGAGAGAGCGAGAGAGAGAGAGAGAGAGAAAATAAGTCTTCCCATTTCGTATGGTACCGAAATATGAACTGCAAATAAATATCTTCATTGAACCTCACTCTGCAGACTTATGGTGGATAAATAAGAGCACAGGAACTACCAAACAGAACAAGTTTTACAATTAATGGGACGGTCTCTCCCATGAACCATTTCAAAGAACTGCAACAATTTTTTAAAATAATTTTAACTAAAAATAGGGATATAATGTATTTATTTTCTCAGTGTGGATTAGATAATATAAAACTTAGAAAATACGCTGAGATCGCGCTTCAGTGTTTCCATTTACAGTAATTGTGATAACTTGTTGTCCGTCTTTTTTCTCTCAAACTATCGATGACCATATTGACCGTGCGCGTGGCATTAGTCGTCTTTATTTCTTAAATTTCCACAGATATTATTAGGAGATATTTTATTGTATTCCCGCACTTCATCAGAAACAATCAACGGCAGCTTCAAGATTTAAAATAGCGAGGTCATTTCACGAGAGCGACCTCCAGCGAGCAAATTCATAGTAATTCTCGACCTGTGAATCGTAACTTTTGAACTGTAAATGCATAAATGTCATTGAATACACAAATACTCGATATTATCTGTAATTCTTAAAGGGGATATTTTCATCGTATAATGTAACTTTTAACACACACACACACACAGACACACACACACAGACACACACACACACACACCATTCCAGCATATGACAAGGAAACTTCTGACAAGCACAATGAAACTGTAAACACCGCCGTGTAGTTTAACAGTTAAAATCTAAAAAGTCGACATATGAAATGGAACTTTCAACATAAACAATTTGATTTAACATCTTAAATTAAAATTCTCGATATACAACAACAACCACCGCCGCTGTGTAATTCAACAGAGAAAATCTAAAACCTCGAAATATAAAATGGAACTTTCAACCACTGCCGTGTAATTCAACAGATAAAGTCAAAAAACTCGACATATGAAAGGGAACTTTCAACATAAACAATTTGAAAATGCGAAATTGAAATTCTAGACATAAAATACTGAAATTTCAACTACTACTTTCTCATTGGAAAAACATTTTTCCGTCACGGCGTCATACCTTTGCTCAGAATTCCGCTACATAAACGGATGTGTACTTCGATGATAAGTATCGTTGCAAGAAGTTAACCTTTCCACAAATAGTTGTGTTCCATAGTGTGAAAGTCGATAATATAGGATTTCCAGCGAGTGTTCTATAGGACCTAGTACGAGCCATTATATGAAGTAGAATGGGTGCATTACAGTACAGAACGCCATGTTGTTGACGTTGTAGCTGGCTGAATAAAAACAAAACAAAAAACAACAAAAAAACTTCATTATGTTGGAAAAATGTATTAATCAGCTGACACAAGGAAAATCTACATGAGAAAGGTAAGTCAGTTTACAAATAGATTATTGTAGAATGTTTACTGAAATATGACTGATATTGATGATAATTGATTTGTGAGTAACATAGGGACGGCCGTGTGTGTTAGGTTATTGCCCCAGCTTCGGATGGAATATAGGTCTAGGATAATAAACACATGATGCTGCTAATTAGATCTATTAATAACCGTCTTACCAGGGCCAGAGTGCATCTTGTCTCGAATGTGACTCCGAGGTTTTTCAGTTTAATATATGGTTATTATTGTTCCCTCTGAGGAAATAATAATAACCATATATTAACAAACATATTAGTCTCAATCGAGACTAGAGTACATAACAGGCTTTGTAGTCTCGAAAATCAGCGCAACATTTGATAATGTATTAATTCATAGCAGCAAAAGCATAATAGTAAATACCCCCCCCCCCCCCAAAAAAAAAAAACAACCCAGCAACAACATAAAATCGAAGATTTCTTGTTCCCTTTCCTAAACTCGTATGGACAAGTTATTTCCGACCTCTAAGGTTAAGATAAATACACACATGTAGGCCTAGGCTGTTGACCTCCAGTATCGGATCGAGTGAATCACTGAGCGATCATTGAAACAAAGGAATATTACATGCATATCGCTCTGTTTGGTAGATTACAAGTTGTTATCCGCCTTTTTCTTTTTCTTTTCTTCTGACATGACTGAACTAAGCAATTGAAAATAAAACCGTCAGGAGATAAAAAAAAAAAATTAAAAAAAATTTGGGAATTCCGCATCATTTTGAAAACTTTCTCACTGGGACTATGTTTGGCTTCTTGATGACCCCTGAAAAAAAATCCCTGCGTATCTATGTATACATGTGAACTGAAGTAGGAGAGGAAGGTTTACTGATACTAGATGAAAAATATTGTTTGAACGTTATCCAAACCTTTTGATGATTTTTTGGACTGTCAGCAGGTTGTATGCCCTCTCTGGGCTGGGATTTTGTGGAACAAGGGAACTTGCATATTTATTTTTAATGAGTAAAGGCACATTGATGGATGTTTTCGTAGATCAACGGAAGAAAGTGAAAATTTAAGGGTGTTTATTTTTGGGGAGCAATGGAATTTACTGCGCCAGCTAACCTCATTTTTGGTTCGACCAATGTGAGTGTAGTATTCCATTCAGCGCATTGCAAGTGAATATTAAGTGTTTCCGATCATGGCCATGCCCAGCGGTAACGTTGGAAAACGGGTTGGCATTCCTTAAAGGTGGAATAGTAAGTCAAATTTATGTAAGCGTGAAAAGTCGAATTTCGGAGCTCAACATCGGTACAAAATTTATTACGCTATGCAGATTGTATCTTGAAGTATCAGTGTCGATTCCTAAATAGGTCGCACGAGAAACGGGAGAAGTCCTCCCTATTATATATAGTATATTTATTTATGGTGGCACTCTCCAGTTTCGTACTTTGCATAGGGTTAGATTTTTAAAGAAAAAGAATTGCCAAGGTTTTCCTCACTGGCTGTCCTGGCGAATTGAAAAAAGACCTTGTATATCTTAGGTATTGTTAAAAGAACTTTTAATTCCCTTTATTTTGATGTATGATTGATTGGTGAAATTTGGGTTATTGAGTATACAGCTTGGTCATACTTAAGATGTGCACCTCTCAAAAAACTGCTAGCTCCACTTGGTCATTTTCACTTCCTGGACTTCAAAGGTAAATATATAAAAAAAGAGCCGATAACTTTTTTTACTTTTTAGCTATTTTGTAATTCATTCATAGTACTTTCAGAGGCTAGTATTGTCTGCTCTGGCAAAATTCGTTTCCCTATTTTAATAACTGCTGAAAATAGTGCACTTTTGACTAACTCAGGCTGATTTTTTGAGTACTTTGGAGCGGCCATTTTGTCTGCTGTGTGCTTAGATCATGTCCAGTTTCCACAAGTACAATATGTGAAGAAATTTCAGCCACAGTACATGAAAGTAAAATAGAGGTATGCAAACATTCTCTCCATTGTGCATGTTGCAAATGCAAAATACTTCATCTTACACCTGTCACTTTTTCAGAAGCATGTATTATCTGCAGAGCGCCCCCTATTGGTAAATTTGAAGCAACGGTACAAGCCCCTGTTACGGCAACACAGTCCTGTAAGAGGCATACTCTTTCGCTTTTATTTCTCTATCACATGCGCACACACACTCACAGAGATTGTAATAGACCGATACAAGATTAAAATAACGTAGATGAATGGCCACAGTGAGGTTCTTGAGTAGAACAATCAAGAGTTCCTGCAGAGATCAACGCGCTTCTTTATTTTTAAATTTAGGTCAGCTGTATTACAGCAGCTGTTGAAAACTTGCGTATATCGAGTATTCTCGACGGGCTAGGTGGTGGCAGATTTAGGTTGTTTAGGACTTGCTTATTTTGGAGTTCAAAGTCTGGACTGTAGAACTACAGAGCTAGTGAGTTCTTTATAGTGTTCTTTGTGAACTCCGTCTTGGACAGAGGATATATCTTCCATTTGCCCATAAAGTCATTAAGAGTGAGCAAGGTTGCAATGAAGTGCAACGCAAGTATGCTACACACTATGGTAGATTTGTTATCCCATTGCTATTTCTTAAAAAAAAAAAAATTATGGCTTTTCTAAAACATCCAAAAGGCATTGGGGTCTCTAATGCAGTAAATAACGCGAGTTTTTCCATAGCATTGCTTATTCAGCACGGTATTTGTATTCATAATCAGCAGGAGAAACTAGACGGTCTGGGGAATGTGGTTATTGGGAATAGAACTCACAACTTTTTGATCTACCAGCACAGATGCCTGTCTCTTTGCTTTTCCGATTCATAGGAAATCAACGCATTGCCTGCTGCATCCACTTTTCATTAAACAATTTGATATAAAAAAAAATTCGACGGATCTCTGGTCAGTTCTATCGTAGAAACATCTGACACCTAGCTAAAGTGAACCCATTCTCTTAATACCATCGGCTTGATTCGCGTGCCTGGGGTACATCTTACTCGAGGGACGAGGATTAAAGACAGAGTTTGTAAACCAGCCGGTTAGGCTTGAAAGAATAGGTGTCATATGTTACCCGAAGCTGTTGCTGAATTTTGTTATCTACCTGGAATATAAATAATCTTTTGATAAAAATGAAGTAGAAAAGCTTGAGTGAATAAGTAATGTATGTATGGCCTCAAAATTGAATTCATTTAGTTACAGATTATCTTCTGTTGTTAAATAGAATTACATACATACATGCATATATATATGTATATATATATATATATATATATATATATATATATATATATATATATATATATATATATATATATGTATGTATATAATAAAGATACAAACATATCTTCAGTGTTTTTCTTATCATTATTAATTAGGTTTTTTCTTTAAATCATCGACCCCAAATGAATAATGTTGGGGAAATGAGCAATCCCGCTCGTGTATGAGTGCGTGCCGTTCGTGCCGTTCGTGCCGTTCGTGCTTTAGCGCTTTCATAAAGTAGCACAGCTGCATCTACAGTACAGTTTGTGATAGATACTTAATCCCCTGGATCGGATTTGGGGATGATTGGAGGAGTGCACAATGGTCATATAATTTTTAGTCGTGTACTGAGGGACGGACGGGCTGACGGAGGTTGTGGTAAGTTTATGGGAATTAATATCTCAGAAAACACTGTGATGCAATCCTTCTTTACTGCGCATAATGGGAAGTAATAAGATCAAGCTGGCTGGTATTGAAACAATGAATGAAATAGTTAAATCCGAGCTTATCAAACTATTGCACGTTGCCGCAGTATCAAGTATTATATTGTCTAGAAAACATTCAAACGAATTTAAGGTGGGATTTTATATTGGACGTCTCTTTAAATAAATCGCGAAGCTGATTTTGTACAATGACAATTTCTTAGTGCGTTTACTGGCGTTGCAAAGTAACGGACCGAATGGTATTATGCAATTTATATTACAGTTTAAGGCCATGTTGGGTATTTTGATAAAGTGTATATATGTAAGTATGTATAGGGTTTAACGGCACATCAGCACAACCCTGTCTATACAGTGCCGAGTACATTTAAGCATCCCCAAAAGGACATACAAAACAAGGATAAAGGCAAAAAAAAAAAAAAAAAAAAAAAAAAAAGGGTAAAATCCTTATAATACAAATTAATTTTTTATTATTCAAAATGTAACTATTTAAAAAAGTTCCAGACCTTCTCAGCGTGTAAAACCACTAGAAGCATCCCATGTCAAAATTCCTGCCTCCATTATTCGCCTCTTACGACATGCAGGACGGTGTATTGGACCTATTCTACATCCCAGAGACTGCAGGCGGTGCTTTTTGATAAGGAGACTCCTCCTGACAATAATAAATGTGTTATTTATGAAATGTAGTCATACGAAAGCCTTGAATGAACATGCTTTTTGATAAGGAGACTCGTCCTGACAATAATAAATGTGTTATTTATGAAATGTAGTCATACGAAAGCCTTGAATGAACATCGTTTTTGCGTTGGACTACTGTGCCTTGCCCAGAGACATCCGGGCTGATGAGATGATAATTCGGACCCGCACGCTTCTGGTCTCGAGTCCGGCACGCTAACCACCAAGCCATCGCGGTTCCAAATTAGTGTAGATGCTTGAATTAGTAAAACTCTCTCTCTCTCTTTCTCTCTCTCTCTCTCTCTCTCTCCAGGATATCGTAAGAGGCTACTACTCTCTCTAATGGAGCAACTGTTTTGCTTCAGGGATGTGTCCAACAATGATGTCCACGTCTTGGATTTATTAAAGAGTTAGGTCTATAAAAAATATAAATAAAAAATAAAATATTTTGTATTTTAAAGATTTTACCCTTTTTTTGCCTGTATATTTTTGTTTTGTATGGCTTTTGGGATGCCTAAACTTGCTTGGTATTATATAGCTAGGATTGTACTGACGTGTCGTTAAATCCTTTACATACATACATACATACATACATACATACATACATACATACATACATACATACTCTATCTCTCTCTTTTTCTCATCCCGTCTGTCTGCGTCAGTCTATTCGCCCATCCGTATCTTTGGAGTGGAAAAGATAGATGAATGGATTTTATCATTTTATCTACCAATACTTCGAAAATGAGTGTTTACATGAATATAACAAGTGTATGTTGTATTAGATAACATTCTCATTCAGAGAACATTCATAACATCACTTTCGACTGTTTTACAGCAAAACAGTACTTGTAGAGACTCTGTCGGAATATTTTGCCATCATAATTAAACCAGAAATCCTGGCAAATTTGGATACTGACAATGCTCAGCACGATCTGCCAGAAAAACTTTATGTGTCGTTATGTGGGTATAAAGTGGAACATTATGTCCTCTATCATTTAACTGTTAATCATATTAGAGCATGAATTTTCTTGCGATAAAAGGTGTGAACTATTTGGTTGTGTGTGAACTATTTGCTCGTGATGTTTTGTTAGATGCAGTTTCTGGTCTGGTTCAGTTATTGAATCATTTCAGATTCAAACATCATTTTTTTGGAGACAAATCTCCAACTAGATAGAAATATCGGCGCTCCCCCACTGCCAACAGTGCCCTTCAAGCCCATCCCCTCTGCCCTTCAAGAGCCTTCCATTCTGCCTCTCCCCCAAATCACTAAAATGCCCACTTAAAATGTGTTGTTTTATATTTGTTTCACTTAGTTTTATGTTTATTTGATGTAGGATAAATAGCTGATGGTGCCTTTTGATTTTTCTACTCCCAAATTAATGATGAAGTTCGAAACTTAGTAACAGGCATCAAGTCTTTTTATCGCAAAAAATACACCTTTGTGCTTCTTTCACTAAAAGCGCCTTTATTCCCTCTGTAAGAAATTCATAGCTGGAGCATCGTCTTTTCTATCGATTTTTCAATTTTTCTTCCATTATCACTGTATTGGTTTCAACCTTAGAGCTTTATTGAATTACGACCCAGCTTATTTCTAGGAAACAACAAATGATTTGTAGCATCTTCCAAATTAAGCTTATTGATTTTACGGGAAACAACACATGATTTGTAGCATCTTCCATTCTGAGCTTATTGATTTTATGGGAAACAAATGATTTGCAGCATCTTCCATTTTAAGCTTATTGATTTTACGGGAAACAACAAATGATTTGTAGCATCTTCCATTTTAAGCTTATTGGTTTTACGTCACTCTTAGAAGAAGTAGCACCAGCCACTACCAACCACCTATTTATTCAACATGTACCAAAAGAGAGTGTATTTTATCAGACATTTATCTTGTAATAACATAAAGCGTTATTTTTATTTGTTCCCCAAAAAATGTTGTCAATATTTTGATAGGTCAGTACGTTTCAAAGGTAGGTGAATAGGAAGGAAGGAATATATGTGTATGTAAATGGACAAACATACGGACGGACGAGCAGACCTAAACAAAGTGGGTAGATAGGTTTTGCAGGCAGGTAACGGACGGACAGACAGACCAGTAGATAGATAAACCTTTATATTAATTTTGGCACTGTATCAGGTTTTTCTCCCTCGTGGATGATCTCTTGCACGTCATCTTGGGGCTTCCTCCTTGGCAGTAAAATTGCTTTCCAATACTGAAAGTAAATAAAATATATGAAGCTACGCTCTCGGCTACAAGTAGACTGTTCAGGTAAGGATATGCATACTCACGTGGTTTGCGTATTGGAATGTTTGAAATATTTAATTGCTTGTCGACATTTCGTTGACCGCACATAAACTAAATGAACTTTTGACCAGTCCAACAAATGAATACAATAGAGTATGATCACAGATTGGTATTCCTTTGTTGCACTTAGGTTATTTTAAGATCTCTTTCGACTCCGACATACATTTATTGGTGCATTCGGTACATAAAGAGGGTACTTCTTTTATAAGGAATTATTTTCCGTAGAAGAAAATTTCAGCATGATAAAATACACGCTACAAAGATATACCAACCCTTTTCAGGTGTTGTTTTATGTCTAACGTGTGTCTTTCATAATTTGACCTTGGACGGGTTTGGTTTGGGCTTTGTGGGGTTTAACGCAATTTTTCTACATGCTAGGCAGTGGCGGCGCGAGGGTTCGAGGCGCCCTGGGGCAATGTTCTTTAGTGGCTCCCCTACCTTGCCACAGAGAACAGTTTTTATGTCAGTTGCCAACCTCCAATCTTCCCGCCCCCTCCCTCTACGTACAGATGCAAAAAAAAAAGAAAAAAGAAAAAAAAAGAACTCCCGACGGCGCCCCCCCCCCATGCCCGGCGCCAGGGGCAATTGCCCTCACCCACCCCATCCCCCACTGATGATAGGCCATACATGGTGCCCAGTAAATTTGCTGGTGGAAAAAACCGGAAAGAACCACCGACCCACTGGAAGCTATTGACAAACTTTCTCACATACCCACTTTGTTCGAGCTGAGACTCGAACTCACGCGGACAGAGGTGAGATGTGTGAGCAATCTGTAAAGGTGAGCGGCTTAGACCTTTCGACCACCTTGGGCCCCACTGTGGAAGGGGACCAATGAGTCATGTTCCGAGAATCTCATTAGTATGATTACTCAAAGGCCACTCGTCGTAGACAAATGATATACGACAGCTACATTCGTATGCATATGTGGATGACCTGATTAAATTTTCAGTTTTGACATATTATTAAACTTTTTGAACTTAGGCTTATGACCAAAAATCTTGTTAACACAATTAAGCAAATACCACTTGAAGTAGACAAATGAAATTTGACAAACATGTTTGTGTGCATTCCGTCTTAACTCGCGTTTAAGTTGAGTTCAACTGCAAACTACACAGACCCTGATCTGCCGCCATATAATGCGCCGATTGATCAGGGTCTATGTTGTTTGTTCTACTGATTACTTCTAACAAACTGCATAGATTTTGATCTGCTGCTACGGCAGATCTGGGTATGTGCAGTTTGCAGTTGGACTCGACTTATAAGAGAGTATATTCGGTATGTAAATGTTAGTTTTCAGGCTATTACAAAAAAAATTGCAATTGGACACCTTTTTGAACAGTTTGGACTTGGATTTTGTGTGTCGTAAACCTTGTTAGGATGATCAAACAAAACCAATTAAGGTAAACATTTGAAATGTGGTAGGCATGTTTGCATGCATATGTTGATGATCTAATTAGCTTTTAATACCGTTCTCGCGATGTTTCAAATTCTTTTAAGTTTTTGAACTTTTTTGGACTTAGACTTTTTTGTCTGCAGTATGGACATTCGTGTTTTACAAACACAGATTTAGTTTCATTTTTTGTAATTTTCCTTAACTTAATACACTGTATATTTGTTCAGATAGTTGAAGAACAAGTGCTAAGAGTTGACAAAACCAAGCTCATAATAATAGCACAAGGTATGTATCGTGGCGCGTATTGTATCTGAAAACCTGTGAATCGCGATACGTCTAGCATTGCAGCTCCAGTAGCAATATATGGATTCAGTTATTGGTCGTTATGTGAGTATTAAAAAGCCACGATGTTGGTTGGTTTTTAACGGCACTTTCAACACATTATTGGCAATATCACGCTGAGCAAACGGGAGCTAAATGTCTTTCCCAAGGACACACCGAGGCAAGCGATGGAATCTGGCCTTGGCGGAAATGGAACTCTCGACCACTGGATTAGGAATTAGACGCTCTACCAAATGAGATTGATATTCACTCCACCACCACAACAAAAAAGGGGGTGGGGGTGGGAGGAGGGGGAGAGAAAGAAGATTAATAGCTACTGCATCTCTCATTGAATGTGATTGTTAGTTCTCGTCTTATTTATATGTCAAATGGCCGTAAGACCCACGCTCTTTGCAGCTCATACTCTTTCAGAATCTATCGTTGCATTAAGGCTTGTTTAACCCTTGGTCATTTAAACTTTAGAGGATGCTGCTGGTAGCTCAGGTGGTAGAGCTATCAGACTCGTAATCCAGCTGCGGGTTCGATTCCCAACCAGGCCAGCCCGGGTCGGCTCCCTCTATGGGTTCTTAGGAAAGGCACTTATCTTCCATTTCCTTGGCATGATATAGTCAATAATGTCTTAAAGTGCCGTTAAAAAAAAAAAAAAAAAAAAAAAAAAAAGAGACCCAAAACAAATTATAAAACACATTTTTACAAGAGTACGTTGACTGAGTTCCACCATACTTCTCTTATCACACATTGAAATCCAGTCAAAAGTAAGGGGAAAAGAACCAGTCTATATATCGCGACTCAGATGCGCATCATTGTTACGTCATCGGTATTTTGTGACGCCTGCCGCGTGCTATCTCAAGAATTCCCGACTTTTTCCTCCTAGTACGTATTAGCCAAAATTTCAAATTCTGCACTAAATCCATTGTAGAAAATAGCACAGCAAATGCAGTCTAAATATAATGTGATGCAGTTGTAAAAGCTTACGGTTATATCCAAGTGGCATTTTACCTACAGATTTACAGATTTGTGCCAATGTTGTTATCCTGTCAAAGGGAGGAAAGCCATGGAGAGAAGTATGCGTAAGACCCATTGAGCTTATGGTATCCCTCATGTGTCGTACATCATCAGGCAAATTTGGCAGAGAGCATCATGGTATAAGGGCTTTTCAAGTTTGTACAATTAATGATGTCCGCCATCAAATATGGCCACCGTTACGATAAAGAAAAACATTTAAACCCACTTCTAAAAAAATTATTGATAGAGTTTGACCAAATTGGACAGAACTCACTTGGACATAAAGACTTTTCAATTCTGTTCAGATTTATCTTCTTTTCCGAGATGGGGAGGGGGTCGCAGAAAATATACTTACTTCAGTTTCACAAGCAAGTTCGATATATTTACGTAGGTTTTGTAAGTAACTTCGATGAAAGTGGTATTCCAGGCTGAAACTTTTTGTACTACAGAAAGAGGTTTAGTTGATGTTCATCATGGTATGGAAAGAGGTAATGTTTAATAACCAGTCTTAAAACGGTAGATCAAACGAAACTTTTAACGTATTTTAGCCAGTGTGTCCGTATGTTTGTCAATCTGTGTAATTTCTGCTTTTCATGTATTCGCTTTTCTCATAATGCCCCACAACGAATATAGAAGGAACGAATATTGTTATTTTTGCCCGTCCTTCCGTTCCATTTGGTCAAGTTTTGCTCAGGTCAGGATAGAGTCATTCGTCATGGTATGCGGGTGCGTATTGGTGATTACAATATCTTCCTGCTTAAGAGTGTCGATGGGATCTATATTTCAAGAGAGTCCCGTATGGGTTTTTCAATGGAGGTTGCTCAATATTAGAATAATTTGTATGCTAAGAGGACATTCATGTTCCATTAAAAATGATTTTTCTTGTTATTTTTGTCTGTATATCTGTGTGTCTGTATTTAAACCATTTTGATGAAAATGTACCGAAAATCCACACAAGAAAGGATACATGATTAGCTGAAGTGACACACTGACAGATCATTCGGACCACCTTGGTTATTTCTGCAAAACAAAATCAAGCCTCGGATGTATGTCGGGGTAGTAATTTGCAGAACATTTAAAACTTTTGTTCGACAGAGATTTCTTCGCAAAAAAACAAAAAAACAAAAAAAAACAAACCAGAAACCGCAATCCATTCGGACCACCTCAGCAAATTGACTGAGAAGTTATGAATGAGAATGTGAAAATAGTTCGCTGCTTAGTCGAAATCCTTTGGAGTGCCAGCTATTGGCATACATTCGAGGTTTTATGCGTAGGATTGACTGAGAAGTAGCGAATGACTGACATACCGGTGCAGAACTTAATTATTGCCTCATGTGGCGTATGTGTGGCATGCGGGGTTGTTCGAACAGCAGTTTCAGTTGGCATAGAAGCATTCGCAACTTCGATGTAAATCCTACAGATCATGCCTCGAATCTATGCGGATATCTACCATTCGGCCCACATTGGCTTTTTACGAAAGACAAATTGACCGAGAAGTTGGGAATGCATCAAACTATTTTTTTATTCGTAACCTCTCGGTCAATCCAATCATAAAAATAGCGGAGATGGTCCGAATGGATTGCGGTTTCTTTTTGCTGGCGGAGAAATTTCCGGCGAACAAAATGTAAATGACTGCGCCGACATACATTTGAGGCATATTTTTTTGTCTCGCAGAAATAGCTGAAGTGGTACGAACGGTTTATGAAGGTGTCAGATCGGTGCAGAATCAAAATGTTACGTATGTTTTTTTGTGCACGCAATCAAGGCTTATGTTCTGGGATGTATATTTACGATATGTCAATCTACGATGCATTAAGACTTTTTAAAAAAGTCTTTCGTGTCTTACTTCTTAATGTGATTAAGTCCACAGCGTCTGCATAGGGGAATTTCGAGAGTAATTGTAATTGCGAGTCATAAGCCGTGTAACGTTCAGTACACGTGTAAGGGAGGCCACTTGCGATAGAACTAACATATTCAATTACACGTCTCACGTAACTATTTGAATTCAGTCTATGTTATATTATGTTCAGTCTGTAACGACAACAACAACACAAAAGAGCATTTTTTAAAATTATTTTTTGACAATATTGGTATTTCCATAGCCCTAGAATATAGCGGAGCCTTCAAGCTTTTGAAACGCTAGTACTTTTAAACAATTAGCAGAGTATTTAGCTAGTATAATACCTGATAATTTCTGGCCATCCTCGCAATAACGTAAATTTATAGAAGTTTACAAAGAGATGACCTTTGCTGTATATTCATACAAACCACTTAACTATTCACATCGTGCGTGACTGGTGTACTGATATATTTTGACATCCATAGCGAGCTGTAGAAAATAGCTTTCTTTTCTCAAATATAATATATAATTTTCTTGCTGCTTGTTACTTCTCTCTCTCTCTCTCTCTCTCTCTCTCTCTCTCTCTCTATATATATATATATATATATATATATATATATATATATATATATATATATAAATCTCTCTCTCTCTATATGTATACACACACATGTATATATATATATATATATATATATATATATATATATATATATATATTACCCATTTTACGTTAGAAAACTGTTCCTAAATGTCTCGACATTATAACAAAGAAAAAGACAATGCATTTTCCGATCTACGCATTTAATTATGTTGACAGCTTTTGCATGATCCACATGTCTCGCTCTTTTACAGGAAGGTCTTCACAGATTCTCAATATCCCAGTTGAAAAGCATCTGCTTTTTGCACCCAGTGCAAATGTATTAAAATCGATGAAAACAACAGCTGAATAACTTTCCTCAAAATTTATGTTCACGCATTAATATATCATGGCGCGTAAAGAATATATCAATCTGGCATTATGATAAAAATAAATAAAGTGCGCAATGAGAAAAGCCGTCAAGATTTCGATCATTTTTATAAAACTTATTGGTCTTTGCTTTTAGTGATAAAGAGAACATTTATCATAACTATGGCTTTAATGGTTTGTTTGTTTATTTATAAATCGAATTTTACAAGAAATAATTTAGACTTAAACGCTAAGTACACCTATTATTGTTTCCAAAGAAAAGTTGTATTCTGTTCCTCTTTCGTGTCTTTTCTGTGTGGAATAAAGAAATCGAGCTGGTCTGTACGAAATATTGCAACGTCTCTCTATGTTCCGCAGAATTTATCAATAGACCCCCACCCCCCCCATCTCTTGTACAGACACACTAAATACTACCCAGTAACAAGTCTAACAACATGTTACTGTCAGTTTTTCTTGTGTCCCTCAAGTGTCAAGATCTATACAGTTACCGGATTGTTTGAGTGCATGTTGTATTGGAATCAAAGACAATCTATTCAGACTTTTACGAATACACAGGTAAAATCAAACTACAGTAAAGACGGACATGTATGCCCATTATGTTGCCTCAGAGCCAACATAGTCCACAATTTCCTCAACTTCCCGACAATAACTACAAGGGGATTCTTTGGCTTATTAGATTCATGGGACCTTCTGAACTCTTCAGCTTTCTGGATGATGGTTCTGAAGCTAAAGGTATGATTCCATATACTGGACAACATATCAATTAAATTATATCAAGAAAGTTGTAAAAAAAAAAAAAGGCCGATTTCCTAGAACTAACAAGTTAATCGGGGCTCCCGACGAGAATCTTTTCTGCTTCCAGGAAAACCCAGCACCAGTTTCTCTCAAAGATGCCACCCCCTCCCCTTTCCGGGACCCCCACCCCAACTTTATTAGCTTTAAGGCAGTTAACATTTTCTCCCCATGTCTGTATGCGTGTGTATTTTTTAGTTTTGTTTTATTTTGCTTGATAAAAATTATTTTTTCCTCCACTCGTTTTCCAATTTATCTTTTTGTGGTATTTGGTGAAAAATGCGGTCATTAATATTGATATTTAGCTCTACTGGTCATAGACCAGAAGAGCTTATGGGATGGTCTGTTGTCCATCGTCCGTCCGTCCGTATAAGTTTGTTATCGCGACTCCTCCTAAACTACATGGAGGATTGCCTTGAAACTTTACACACATATTCATCTCATAGTCTAGTCGGTCCTAGATGAAAATGGTACTGCTCAGACATCCAATATGGCCGACACAGTGGCCATTTTGAAAATCTTGTTGTCGCTACTCCTCCTGAATGTATGGTCATATCAACATGGGTTTTTCACTAAAATACATCTTATGATGCCTAGTTGATCCTAAATGAAAATGGTGCAGATCTAACGTCTAATATGGCCGCCAAGGCAGTCATCTTGAAAATCTTGTTATCGCTACTCCTCCTGAATGGATGGTCATATCAACATGGGGTTTTCAACGAAAGACGTTTTATGATGCTTAATTAGTCCTAAATGAAAATGATGCCAGAAAATGGTGCCAATCTTACATCCAATATGGCCACGGGAGCCATCTTGAAACTCTTGCTATCGATACTCGTCCTACATAGATGGTCATATCAGCATGGGGTTTTCACTAAAGGACTTAATATGATGTCTAGTTGGTTCTAAATGAAAATAGTGCAGATCTTACATCCAGTATGGCTGCCACGGCAGCCATCTTGAAAGTCTTGTTATCGCTACTCCTCCTAAATGGATAGTCATATGAACATGGGGTTTTTACTACAAGACATTTTATGATGTCTGCTTGGTCCTAAATGAAAATGTTGCCGATATGGCATCCAGTATGGCTGCCATGGCAGCCAGCTTGAAAATCTTGCTATCGCTACTACTCCCGAATGGATGGTCATATCAACATGGGGTATTCACTGAAAGACTTTTTATGATGTCTAGTTAATCCTAAATGAAAATGGTTCTGATCTGGGGTCCAATATGGCCGCCACAGCAGCCATCTCTAAAATCTTGTTATCGCTACTTCTACTGAATGGATGGTCATATCAACATGGGGTTTTCACTAACAGACGTCTTATGATGTCTACTTGGTTCTAAAGTGGCGCTCTACAGATAGTACGTACTTCTATAAGAGTGACAGGTGTATGGTGAAGTTGTTTGCATTGCAACATGCACAATGGAGAGAATGTTGGCATACCTCTATTCTTCTTTGATGTACTGTGGCTGAAATTTCTTTGCATATTGTACTTGTGGAAACTGTACATGATCTAAGCACGCAACTGACCAAAATGGCTACTCGCATGTGCTCGAAAAATCAGCCTGAATTAGTCCAAAGTACACTATCTTTAGCAGCTATTAAAATAGGAAAAACGAATTTTACCAGAGTATGCAATACCAGCTTCTGAAAGTGCAATGAATGAATTACAAAATACGTAAAAAGCAAAAAAAAAAAAAACGTTATCGACTCGTTTTTTGTTGTTGTTGCAATTTACCTCTGAAGTCTAAGAAGAGAAAATGACCAAGCGGAGCTAGCAGTTTTTTTTATAGGTGCACATCTGAAATCAAGCCGAGCTGTATACTCTATAACCCAAATTACACCCATCAATCATACACCAAAATAAAGGGAATTAAAAGTTATTTTAACAATACCTAAGATATACAAGGTCTTAATCAAATAGCCAGGATATCCAGTGAGCAAAACCTGGGAAATATGGCTACTATGGCATACATCTTGAAAATCTTATCATCGCTACTCCTCCTGAACAGAAAGTTATATTGACGTAGGGTTTTCACTTAAAGGCTTCGCGTGATCTCTAGGTGGCCCTACATGAGAATGGGGCGGATTTGACGTCCAATATGGCCGCCATGTCAGCCATCTTGAAAATCTTGTTATCGCTACTCCTCCTGAATGGATGGGCATATCAACATCGGGTTTTCACTAAAAGACTCCTTATCATGTCTACTTGGTCCTAAATGAAAATGGTGCTGATCTGTCGTCCGATGTCCGTCCGTCCATTAGCACAAGTTTGTTATCGCTACTCCTCCGAAACTATTGTCTGGACTGCCTTTAATATATATATATATATATATATATATATATATATATATATATATATATATATATATATATATATATATATATATACATACATACATACATACATACATACATATAGATTAATATATTAAGATCCCTGATCATAACTATCAAGTCACTTGAAGAGAGGAGGTGTTAGATGTGTCATGTATTTAGGCACTATGTGGCTTTTGCAAGCCTGTACTTTGATTTTCATTATTTTGATTAGTGGCATTGTCTTGTACAATTTGTTGAAGTGTATCTGGGTCTACCAGGACTAGGGGAAGGGAGATGTTAAGGAATTAGGCCCTGTGTAGCGTGTGTCTACTTGGTCAAGGGAGTTTGTTTTTATGGCTTTGCTTGACAGGCACAGATAAGAGTGGAAATTATGGGCCAAGTTGAGGATTGGTCTGGTGACACAGTGATGATGTTAGATCTGTTGTTTATGTTTTAACACAGTTCAAGAAATCCATTATAAGTCCAAGCCAAGCATCCACTACCCAGAAATAAAATGGTATTTGTTGATGGGAATAAAGTACTTTTAACTTATTTTCATGCGAAGTAGTGTTTTTGGACACATGCTATGAGTTTTTGTAGAGTTGGAAATTAGTCCTAGGTTCATTCATCTGCATCATGGACGAGTTGTTCTTGACATGGATTCTGTCTTGATTTTCTTTGATGTGGATAAAATCTGGGATTACTTTTCTGTATGAATTTACGTCCACATCATGAATATCCTCTTGGGTGAATATAGAGAACTCAAATAGACTGGATCCATTGAAAATTTGTTACGGTATTGACATTGTTAGATTTACCACCATTTTTTATATGCAGAACTCTGGTAAGTATTTTTAAAAAATAATAAAAAAATTTGTAACAGCATCAGTCACAATGAGGATTTACCAAAAGCATTTAATTATTTAGATGAACAATATCCATTATTACAAAAATACAAGATGAATGAATAATCATATGATATGCACTGATTTGACAAAGTACTTGTAAGCAATTGTTTACCTGGCCACCATCTTGCAGCATGGAAGAAATGATGCGAAACCACTCGTTTTCATCATGCAAAATGGTAGACATTGTTAAAACGAAGAAATGGTCTTATCTTGATTTCCTGGAAATTATTTTCGCCCAGTAGAGCACCAGTCCCTTCTAGGGACTCTTGCTTAAAAGAAATATCTAGATGGAACGACGATCCCAGAGAGAGAATGGTTTGTGCTTTAGTCGTTTCTAAAAATCCTAACACCTTCTTTAACGTATAGAATACTCTCAAAGGGTTGGATGTGAAGGTTAAATTATGTTGAGATTAGAAGAAACTGTAGATTCCAGAAGAAAAAAAAAATAAACTTTGGATGGGCAACCATTTACCTTTGTGTTTGCTGGAACCATTGATCAAACCTTGCACTGCAGAGATCCATATGTAAGCTCGTTGCCCCTGCGCTATCCAATTGCCTTGATGCAGTCATGTTTGTATTATAATCATTGTTTTTATTCCAAAAGGGCTGTTTTCATCTGGTTACCAGCGGTTTCCATCCAGATACCCATGGTCCATTTTTGCTAGCACCAACTAGGATACCTGGTTTAGAAGGTAGACCTAGAATAATGAACACCTCCACCAGTCATCTCACCGATAGTTTTCTTTACAATGATGATATACAGCAACTTTGAAAATTTAGCTTTAAATAGTAATATAACCAGTCGAATACTTTAAATAAACACTTTGCACACGCTTGAGTGGAACATAAAAGCAAGGTGAATACTAAACCACGTGATTATCATAAATACTAGATTTGTGCATATTGCCGCGCATTGTGTGTTCGATTGGAGATTATAACACTACGATATTGGGACTTAGACTTGGCTGTGTGACATTCCCGAATTTTTGAGGTTACTATGGAAGAGAAACTCGTACGTATGTAATTTTTGTAGCCTATATGAACAATGTATTATGTTACATGTATTTATATGTATAATTTTCTAGTACCCTGTGTGTGTATTGCTTTCATCCGCGGAGTGATGCAATACCCACGTGGTTTAGAGGACGCACTCTCATTTCAAGACCAACAAGTTTCAGCATGATACTTTAGGAGCCAAAATATGAGATACATTGAAATCATCAGTGAATCTAAATTTGCGAAAGTCATACCTTTTCTCACATGATCAGGTATCGTCTGCTACCGAGTACCCATTGTCTACACTTAACATAACAACATCATAAAATCAGAATTCTGAAGTCTGCATAAATCTGACATTCGTTTCTGAAACATATTATGAAGATTGGAAGCGAATTTAGAATATATGAAAAATGTTTGGAAGATATATTTTTCGCTACTTTAATACACATTATGGATACGTCGACTTTTTGGAAGTATGAATTCGATATCTGGTGTGTGTTTTAGACGTTTGTATTTTTGTGTAGGCTATCAAGGCTTTTGTTCTGGGATGCATATTAACGATATGTCAATCTACGATGCATTACGACTTTTTAAAAAGTCTTTCGTATCTTACTTCTTAATGCGATTAAGTCCACATATAACGTTCAATACACGTGTAAGTGAGGCAACTTGCGATAGAACTAATTTCTTCAATTACACGTCTCACGTAACTATTTGAATTCAGTCTATATCATAATATGTTCAGTCAGCAACGACAACAGCAACACAAAAGAGCATTTTAAAAATTGTTCTTTGACAATATTGGTATTTCCTTAGCCCCAGAAATCCAATCATGCTCAACAAATACAAGACAAATAAGATCCCACCTCAAAGACAACAACCCAAACCTGCTAAACATGACAAGAATATTCCTGCTTCAAACAGATTGATTATCGGACCTACTTCTGCAGCCCCCTACCAAGTTTCTTACTTTGTCAATCAAGCAATGAATCAAATATAGCGGCGCCGTCATGCTTTTTGAAAAGCTAGTACTTTTAAATAATTAAAATAGTCAGAGTATTTAGCTAGTATAGTACCTACTAATTTCTGGCCACCCTCGCAATAACGTAAATTTATAGAAGTGTACAAAGAGATGACCTTTGCTGTATATTCGTACAAACTACTAAACTATTCACATCCTGCGTGACTTGTGTACTGATACTAACTGACTCGAAGGTACAGTAAATTAATCCTTTTCTGGTATTGTCGGAGCTGCTATAAACGTCCCAGAACGCGAGACATAGCAGTTACGGCCATTCCACCACACTCCGCGGTGTTTCCTTTTGAATGACTATCTTCTTTCTGTATCATTTGATATGCAGCCGATATGACACACGCACACACACACACACACACACACACACACACGGCTAAAGCAGCAGTTGGTAATTGACTGCCAAGTTAAGAATCAAAGCTACAGGTTGGGTCGTAATATTTATTTCACTCGAGTGAATAAATTATATTTTATAATCCATAACGAGGTATAGAAAATATAGTTTTCTTTTCCTAGAAGTAATTTTCTTGCAGCTTGGTACCTATATGTATAAAAAAAAATAATACACAATTTAAGTTAGAAAACTGTTCCTAAATGTGTCCACATTGTAACAAATAAAAAGACAATGCATTGTCCGATATATCCACGCATTTAAATTATGTTGGCTTTTGCAGGATCCACATGTCTCGCTCTTTTACGGGAAGATCTTTACAGATTCTCAATATCCCAGTTGAAAAGCATCAGCTTTTATGCACCTAGTGCAAATGTACTAATACCGACGAAAACAACAGCTGAATAACTTTCTTCCTACTTTCTTCCTAACTTTATGTTCACGCATTAATAGATTATGGCACGTAAAGAAGATATCAATCTGGCGTTATAATAAAACAAGCAGTGCGAAATAAGAGAAGCCATCAAGATTTCGATCAGTTTTATAAAACTTATTGGTCTTTGCTTTAAGTGATAAAGAGAACATTTATCATAACTATAACTTTAATGGTTTGTTTGTTTATTTATAAATCGAATTTTACAAGAAATAATATAGACTTAAACGCTAAGTAAACCTATTATTTTTCCAAAGAAAAGTTGTATTCTGTTCCTCTTTCGTGTCTTTTTCTGCGTAGAATAAACAAAATAGAGCTGCTCTTTACGAAATATTGCAACGTTCTATGTTCCGCAGAATTTACCAATAGACCCCTCCCATCTCTTGTACAGACACTAAATACTACCCGGTAACAAGTCTAACAATATGTTACTGTCAGTTTTTCTTGTGTCCCTCAAGTGTCAAGATCTATACCGTTACCAGATTGTTTGAGTGCATGTCGTATTGGAATTAAAGACAATCTATTCCGACTTTTACGAATACACAGGTAAAATCAAATTACAGTAAATTGGAATTAAAGACAATCTATTCAGACTTTTACGAATACACAGGTAAAATCAAATTACAGTACATTGGATTTAAAGTCAATCTATTCAGACTTTTACGAATACACAGGTAAAACCAAACTACAGTAAAGACGGCCATGTATGCCTATTATGTTGCCACAGAGCCAACATAGTCCACACAGAGCCAACATAGTCCACAATTTCCTCAACTTCCCGACAATAACTACAACAAAGAGCCAACATAGTCCACAATTTCCTCAACTTCCCGACAATAACTACAACACAGAGCCAACATAGTCCACAATTTCCTCAACTTCCCGACAATAACTACAAGGGGATTCTTTGGCTTATTAGATTCATGGGATCTTCTGAACTCTTCATCTTTCTGGATGATGGTTATGAAGCTACCGGTATGATTCCATATACTGGACAACATATCAAGAAATTTGTAAAAAAAAAAGGCCGATTTCCTAGAACGAACAAGTTAATCGGGGCTCCCGACGAGAATCTTTAAAACCCAGCATGAGTGCGCAAAAACGTGGACCATTTACAACATATTAAGTTTAGGGAAGCCTTTTAGCCTTGAACTACATATATAGTCCGTACCGCATAAATCCATTTGTAGGTACCTTCTTCCATTGGTTTAGAAGGTAGACCTAGATTAATGAACACCTCCACCAGTCATCTCACCGATAGTTTTCTCTACAATGATGACATAGAGCAACTTTGAAAATTTAGCTTTAAATAGTAATATAACCAGTCGAATACTTTAAATGAACACTTTGTACACGCTTGAGTGGAACATAAAAGCAAGGTGAATACTAAACCACGTGATTATCATACATGCTAGATTTGTGCATATTGCCGCGCATTGTGTGTTCGATTGGAGATTATAACACCAGGATATTGGGACTTAGACTTGGCTTTGTGACATTCCGTCATTTCTGATGTTACTATGAAAGAGAAATTCGTACGTATATAATTTTTTGTAGCCTATTATGTTACATGTATTTATGTGTATAATTTTCTAGTATCGGGTGCGTTTAGTGCTTTCATCCTAAGTGTGATGCAAAACCCACGTGGTTTAGAGGACGCACTCTCATTTCAAGTAATAAACAAGTTTCAGCATGGTACGTTGTTGGGAGCCAAAATATGAGATACATTGAAATCTACAGTGAATCTAAATTTGTGAAAGTCATAAATTTTCTCACATGAGTACTCATGATCTACATTACACATAACATTATAAAATCAGAATTCTGAAGTCTGCATAAATTTGACATTAGTTGCTGAAACATATTATGAAGATTGGAAGCGAATTTAGAATATATGAAAAATGTTTGTACGATATTTGTTTTCTCTACTTTAGTACGCCAAGTGGAAACTTCTACTTCCTGTATACGAACTACGTGGCAAGCGAACAGGGCCATCATGTGAAAACATTTCGCTGTCTGGAAGTTCGAATACGTGATCTATGTGGGTGTGGGTGTGTGTGTGCGCGCGCGCGCGTGCGTGTGTGTACTTTAGATGAGGGATACTTCGAATCCTAACTTTGCTGTTAGCTTTAGTTTGGAGGAATAGGCCGTTTTGGGGTACTTTTTTTACTTTTGATACTCGTGGTTCACGGCAACCACAAATCTTGTTTGAACTGCGTCAAGAGAAAATACTTCAACGTTAAAATCTATCATAAGCAGAACTTCGGAAACGCAGCTTCCAGTTTCGTAAGATATTATCGCGTTTCCGTAATATTATAAATCTCGCATTTAACAGTATGAGGAACTTATTGAAAGTACGTTGTATACTCACGGCCACCAACCTAGTGCACCGCAAAATTCTACGATATGAAAAACATGAGTGGGACAGGGTCTGGACAGGATTTCGAACCCGTTTCTTTGTGGTCAAGAGTCCGATACACTGACCAGTGAGCCTCCGTGGCTCCGCTATTTATGTCCCCACTGCAGGGGACATGTAGATTTGGTCAAATCAGTACGTCCGTCCCAAGAAGTTTATTAGCAATATTGCGCAAAAACCACTCACTCTAGACGAATGAAATTTTGCAAGCTTATTTGTATTCATATGGAGATGACCTGGTTGGATTTTCATGCCATTACAGCAATTTTTATTTATAAATTTTTATATATATATATATATTTTTACACATTTTAGACTTGTTGGCACGATTAAGCAAAAAAGACTAAGAGATAGAGAAATGAAATTTGGTAGGCGTGTTTGTATTCCATTGAAGCAATCTTTGAATTTTTTAAAAAACGAATTGTTAATAATCTTTTTAATATATACTTGTTTGTTTGCAGTGGGGACATACGTGTTTTACAAATACACATTTAGTTTTTTGTGGTGTGAGGGCGGGGGTGGGGGGTGGGGTCAACAAATTTATACAGTACCTGAGCCAAAGCAAGTTACATGTAGAGCCAAATGTAGATAATATTTGCCTCATTGATTTGAGTTGTATCGATGTTACTGAACTATCATCATATATATTGTATGATTAATCAGTAGCTTTTCATAAACAAAATTCACAAGTCTGATTTAAGTTGGTCTTGCAACTAAAATATTCATCACTTTGGGATTTCCCAGCTTCATACTCGTTAGATATGCTTCTTTTACATAACTATGGAGGTGTCACTGAGGCGTGGATAGCATGATGATAAAACGCTCCAGCATGGTTAATGTCATCAGATAGATTCGGAAACAAAAGTGGTTGCGTAAAATGGCTTTCCTTAAATTGTGCTAGCAAGGTTATTGTCAGAAAAAAGTACAAGTTCGAAAGGTTAAAAAAATGTATAAAAAAGGAAAAAGGAAAGTAATGCCCTTAAAATATAATCAGTTTATATGCATACGAAGACAAATAAGTCGAAAAAAATTCATTTGTCAGCTTCAAGTGGTTTTTGCATTATGATGCTTATATGGATTTGTCTCGAAATAATGTCCAAGTTAAAAGCGTTTAAAATTCTGTAAAAAAAAAAAAAAAAAAAAAATGGAGAAATTGCTAAATGGGCCTGAAAATCTAAATCTAATCAGGTCATCCACATATAAACACAAATATGCCTAGCAAATTTAATTTGTCTACCTTAAGTGATTTTTGTTTGATCATTGGGCTGATTTGGCTCAAACGGTTATGAGCTCTTTTGCTCAAATGAAAGTGGGACTGACGGACGGCACAAAACCAAAATGTCTCTCTTTCTCAGTGTCTCGGTGGATGGGGGAGGGTGATAATAAATGTATATCTTTTATTATATGTTAGTCAAAGCCTGTGTAGCTTTACTCCAGTTTACTCATTTTCGGAATATAGACGGACAGAGATTGGGAAGGAAGGGGGTTGGGGGTTTACGGTTTCAAACTTTTACTTTATATGTGCCCGAAATCCTTGTGACCGATATCATTAATTAGTTGTACTTCATTTTTAAAAAAAAAACAAAGACTTTTACTTCGACAAGTCAGGTATAAGGATACTCAAACATTAATGATATATGTATGGTAAGTCAGAAGATAGACATCATGCTTGTCGAGAATTTTGCAAAATGGACATATTTCATCGAAATGTGTGTCCAACAGCCATCGCGAAACTGCGTACGCCGTTTTCTGTAGTCGACTATGTATCTCTCTTCCCCCCCCCTCTCTCTCTCTCTCTCTCTCTCTCTCTCTCTCTCTCTCTCTCTATATATATATATATATATATATATATATATATATATATATATATATATATATATATATATGAAATTTGGACTGTTTTTATTGGGAAAATATTTTCGTACTTGCTTTTCTCCAAGTTTCACGTGTATTCAGTAAAGGGAAGAAACCTCTGGAGTCGACGAAAAACCTCTCTCTATTTGTGTGTTTCTGAATCCTATTGATGATATATAGGCTGCCAACCCTGTAGCTCTACACTTTTGTGGCCCCTGGTTCAATCCACGGTTCCGGCACATGTAATGCGTAGTGGCTCCCCATTCGGGTTCGGTTACCTTCTCTGGTTTATCCGGTTTCCTCCAGTTCAGCGGACACCAGCATTCGAGCCATTGAGAGCACGTTGTTTAAATTGTTAAATATGTCTTTTTATATGTACATATTATATTATGATATCCGTCCGTACGCCTGTTACCAATTTAGTTTCCACACAATAACTCCGAGTTCTCCACATTCTATAGTTTAGAAACTTTGTGGATGGCTTGCACTTGGGGAACGGAAGTATGCAATGGACTTGGGGGCTAAAAGATCAAAGGTCAAAGTCACTGTGACTGAAATAGAAAATATGGTCTCTGCACAATAATTCGAGTTCTCCGCCATCAGCAGATACCAGACTTTGTGTATTTGCTTGCACTTGAGTTTAGGCAGAAGACTATTGATTTCGGGGTAAAAAGATCAAGATCAATATGACAAACAGAAGCAAAATGGTTTCCGCACAATAACATTAGTTCTGCGTCACATACCTGGACCACACCTTGTGGATAGCTTGTACTTGGGGTAAGGAAGAAGCCTGTCGACTTCGAGGTCAAAAGGACCAAAGTTAAGGTCAATGTGACTGAAAGAAGGATTTTTTTTGTTCTTCATAATAACTCAAGTTTTAGATCACGTACCGTAACCAGTGTTTGCGAAGGGCTTGCATTTAAGGCATGGAAAAAGACTATTGGTCAGGGTTATTGTTCCTAAAAGAAAAATCGGTTTTGCAGAATAATTTTTTCTCTTAGAGTAAGTTCTTGATCAAACTTTGTGGAGGGCATGTACTTAGGGTAATAAAGAAACCTAAAGATTCAGGTCAGCGGTCACGGTCATGTTAAGTCTAATAAGAAAATTATGGTTTCTGCACATTACGTTTAGCGTGTTAAGTACCCACACAAAAAGCTAATTTAACACGGGGCGGGCGTGTAATGTTCCGTTTAACCTTGATATTTCCATCAGCACGTGATTCTTTGTCATCGTCGTAATGTAAGTTCGTGACCAATCACAAATTTGATCCTTAACTAAAATCTGGTTTCCTTTCCACTTTTTCTGGCGGCAGTCATTAACTGTTACTTATAGTATATATAGACGATGTTACATGAATGCTCATTTCAGATCAGATTTATGAAACGAGTCGAATAATATCTATTTTTGTTTGCCTAGATTAAAATTGTTTGACGAGTTTCGTAAATTTCGTTTGAAATGAGCAGAAATGTAAAATTGTATTTATCGCATGACAAAAAATACTACTTTTATTTGACGAAACCGCTGAATAGTGTTGTAGAATGACTTTGAAATACATTCGGATGCCTCGGTCGTTACGCCTTTCCTTTGCCTGACGTTCTACCGTCATATGTGATGTAATTAGGTGTTATTACACGTGTTGTGTTTATGACAGTTATGATATGGGTATATTAACGTAAATAACACAGTAGTTATGAGATACATTGAATTTGTTTCATATGGGGTGGGGGGGAATTGAGTTTAGCTCCGAAAACTGAAGCTAGTTTGTTTTACAAGATGTGTAACTACCGTCTAGAATCATGCAACATCAGTTGTTGAATCTCTTATTGCTAAGTGTAAATAGCTTTCCTCGGATCTGTGTAATTATTAGTGAATTTGTCTCTTGACTCAGTTGGGAACCTTCCCTGCCACGGAGCAACTTGCTGATTAAAAGTGCATTACACTAGCACACTAATACAACGTTCCTTTGCTCGTTGTACGGAATATTTGGATGATGGATTTGAGTTTACACGAATGCAGCTATAGAATTTGCAATAGAAAACAAACAGAAGAAAAAGAAAGAAAGTATTAAAATAGAAAGTAATCATTTTGGTTATTTTGTCGTTGGTCATTTTCTTTATTTTGTTTTTGATGCAACACAATTTTTTAAAAAGACAATACTGATAAACATTGGTCATACAAGAGGCCTATGAACAGGAGTTGTAATTAATTAAAGTTAATTTCTGCTATGTCGACCAAGAACGGCGTATTTTCGTACTCTTGTATGGAATTGTGAGAAAAACAGACATACAATCACGCGCACTGCTACTTTATGATAAGGATGTATCCTAAAGCGCTATACAAACATTTTACTGGCATTAGTAAACAAAAATTATGCTCACTGTATGGCTCTTCATCGTTAGAATGTATTATAAATGTTCAGAATATATACCGTGCAAGTAAAATCGAACTGCAAATAACATCGACCCTGATCTGCCTTTTTATAATGCGCTGGCAGAACAGTGTCTATGTTGTTTGTTCTACTGCTTACGCCAAACAAACTTCATAGACTCAGATCTGCCGGAGTATTATGCGACAGCAGATATGGGTCTGTGCAGTTTGCAGTTGGACCTGAATTATAAGCGAGTACATACGGTATGTGAAAAGATCGTTAGCCAAACCCGTCAGATACGAACTTTTGATGTAATTTCTAACGACCTGCTTGAAAGCTGAAAAGAAATTTTAACCGGCCCCGACAATGACAGCATTACCTTTTGAATCGTGAAGATCATAACATTAAGTTCAGAACATAAAGCTGTACTAAAGGCTATTAAAGTAACACCAGTGAGGCTCGTTGATAGTTAGTTATCTATAATGGTACGTACCATCAGCTCATGACTGCAGAAACACCTGCAGCAAAAAAAAAAAAAAAAAAAAAAAAAAAAATTTTTAACAAAAGCAGAGTGTGTACATTTGTTGAAATCGATAATTTTACTATATACTATTATACTATAATTTTAGCTATGGAAACATGATAAGCTTTCCCATAGCTAAATCACCATTTTTAAAAATGTGTGTGTTTACCTCTCCCGTAAGACCGATTGAGCTTATTTTATTGCCATGTGTCCGCCATACGTCGTCCGCCTCTCCGTCAACGTTTGTTACCACTCGGGAGGCCATGTTAGAATTTATCTTTATATCATCAATATCTCAGACGAGTTCGAATATGAGCAAGATCGATGCATAATTATGACGTGATTTTGCATCTGATTAGATGAGCTGTTACCATTCTGGAAGCCATATTTCTGATTTGATTTTGATTCAACTTAAAATATGTGCTTCTATCATCAAGATCGATAATGAGTAAGATCTATGCATATTAATGGAGTGATCTTGTATCTGATTGGCTGAGCATGTTGCCAGTATGGAGGACATATTTCTGATATGATTTTTAGCCCTAATGGTCATAAACCAGAAGAGTGTATGGGATCGTCCTTCGTCTGTCCGCTAGCCCAAGTTTGTTTTCGCTGTCCCTCTAAACTACTTGGAGGATTGCCATGAAACTTTACACACACATTCATTCTATGGTCTAATTGGTCCTAAATGATAATGGTGCCGATCTGATATCAAATATGGCCGCCACGGCAGCCATCTTTCAAATCTTGTTATCACTATTCCTCCTGAACAGAAAGTCATATAGACTTGGTGTTTTCACCAAAAGACTTCTTATTATGTCGAATTTGTCCTGAATGAAAACGGTGATAATACGATGTCTAATATGACCGTGGTGCAGTGGCGTACTAAGGTTAAATGGCGCCCGGTGCGACGATGATGGCCCAAAGAGCTAGAATACGAGGCCCGAATTTGTATCAGCTGTTTTGGCGCCCTAAGACCACTGGCGCCCTACGCCCCCCGTTAGTACGCTACAGCCGTGGTGCCAATCTGACGTCAAATATGTCCGCCACTGCAGCCATCTAAAAAATCTTGTTATTGCTATGCCTCATGTACGTAAAGTCATATTGACATGAGGTTTTCACCAGAAGACTTCTTATGATATCTAGTTGGTCCTAAATGAAAATGGTGCCGATCTGATGTCTAATATGGCCGTGGTGCCAATCTGACGTTCAATATGACCGCCACTGCAGCCATCTTGAAACTCTTGTTATTGCTACTCCTCCTGAACGGAAATTGATATTTACATGTTGCTTTTACCAGAATACTTCTCTTGATGTATAGTTGGTCCTAAATAAAGATGGTGCCGATCTGCTGTCTAATATGGCCGCCATAGCAGCCATCTTGAAAATCTTGTTGTCGCTACACTTCCCGAACGGATGGTCATATCAAGATGCGATTTTCATTGAAAGATTTCTAATGATATTAAGTTGGTCCCAAACGAAAATGGTGCCAGTCTGACCTCTAATATGATCGCCACAATGGCTATCTGGAAAATCTGATAATAGCTAATTCACCTACAATGCTGGTCATGTCGACCAGCAGACTTCTTATGATGTCTAGTTGGCCCTAAGTAGAAATAGTGCGAATGTGATATTCAATATGGTCACCATGGAAGCCATCTTGAATATCTTGTTATCGTTACTCCTCCAAAACGGAAAGTTATATCAACATGGGTTTTTCACAAGAAGACTTGTATTGTCTTGTTGTTCATAAATTAAAAATGGAGCTGATCTGACATCCAATATGGCCACCATGATGTCCATCTTGAAATTCTTGCTATCGCTACTCCTCTTAAATGGATATACATTTTGACATGGGATTTTCATCAGAAGAGTTCTTATGGGGTCTAGTTGGTCGTAAATGAAATTGATGCAAATTTACTCTGACTATGGCCGCACAATGGTGAACATCTTGAAAATATTGTTATCTCTACTCCTCCCAAATGGAGGGCTATATCAACATGGGGTTTTCACCAGCAGACATCTTATGATACCTAATTTGTCCTAAATGAAATTGGTGTGAATTGTAATACAATATGGCTGCCACGACGCCTGTCTTGAAAAGTTGCTGTCTCTATTCCCCCTGACGGATGGTCATATTGACATGGGGTTTTCACCAAAAGACTTCTAATGATGTCTACTTGGTCTTAAATGAAAACGGTGCTAATCTGACATCCAATATGTCCACCATCGCAGCTAATTTGAACCTCTTGTTATCGCTGAAGAATATCAGAGATGGTTTCAACACTCAGTTAAAAGGATGAAATGGTCTTATCTTGAATTCCTGGGAATTCTTTTTGCTTAGTAGAGCGTCAGTCCCTTCGAGGGACTTTGTTTATTAATCTTTGAATACATGCTTATATCATCAAGATATCGAACAAGTTCGATAATGAGCGAGATCCACGCATATTATTGAGGTTATCTAGCGTCTGATTGACTGAGCTTGTTACCACCCTGGAGTCCGTATTTCTGATACAACCTGGATCAATCTTGGAATATATACTTTTGGTTCCGCTCTACGGTTTTGCACTTTGTATAGGGTTTGATTTTTACAGAAAAAGAATTTCAAAGTTTTTCCTCACTGGTTATTCTGGTTATTTAAAATAGACCGAGTATATCTTAGGTCTTGTTAAAAGAACTTTGAATTCCCTTTATTTTGGTGTATGATTGATGACTGTAATTTGGGTTATGCTACTGCTTGGTCTTCTTACTGCAGGCTCCGCTTGTACATTTTCACTTCCTTGACTTCAGATGTAAATTAGGAAAAAAATAGGTGATAACTGATTGTTATATATATATATATATATATATATATATATATATATATATATAGAGAGAGAGAGAGAGAGAGAGAGAGAGAGAGAGAGAGAGAGAGTATTATTCTACAGATTAGCGTTTAGAGAATATTTTTCATTCGTTCCCTACCGGTACTGGAACCCAGGTCCACGGGTTACCGACCCATATACCCCCATAGACCAGGGGTCTTCAACCTTTTTGTTCCTACGGGCACATTTGTAAGTTTATGAGAGAGTGGCGGGCACCAACTAATTAACTTGACCCATTTTTTTATTATTATTATTCATTATAACCTCTTCCGCGGGCACAGAAAAAAAACTTGACGGGCGCCATGGGTGTAACATAGTCGGTGGTATAAGCATTCGAATGTAGCAGACGCGACCCAGCAACTATCTCATATAATAGACAGTCACTGTGTGTACCGTATACCTATGACAGAAATCAAAGCTTAAAGAAATTACTATCGACATGTACAACGAACTATACACCTGACAGAGCGGAACGAATTACAAAAATTCTATAACCTGTAAGATAATATTTCACTCTATATTATCACACATCCTCGTGTAGGATCCAGAGTTAGCACTGTCAGGTGTGTGTGTGTGTGTGTGTGTGTGTGTGTGTGTGTGTGTGTGTGTGCAAATTGCACATTCAAATGCTAGTAATGTCTACTCTAGCAAAATTCATTTTTCCTATTTTAATAACTGCTAAAGTTAGTTTACTTTGGACTAGTTTAAGTTAATTTCTCGAGCACATGGGTACAGCCATTGCGATCATCTGTCTGCCTTAGACAGCGCATTGTTTCCCTAATACCACATTTAAAAAAAAAAAGATTCAGCCACAGTAGATAAAAGTAAGAGAGGTATATCAATATTATCTCCATTGTGTTTGTTGCAATTGCTCAGCATATACCTGTCCCTCTTTGAGAAGTACTTAATAACTGTATAGCAGAACTGCACTGTTCGCGAATATCGTTTTTGACTGAAATTCGCACCACCATTGAGGGACAGTTTTTATGCACAAATTTAATGCCACATCCAACTGCCAAATATATAATTCACAAAAACTAAAATACACAAGTGAGGTCAAAAAGGTCCATATTTTTGGATAGCTACAATAAAACAAAACATAAGACTATCATTCACTTGACCTGAAAAGTTAGTGGAAGTTCATAGCAAATGAAGTTTATGCACCCCAACCCAAAATTTATACATGCATTTTTCATTTTTGACACAAAGTGATGCTCACAGTGCAAACACAAGCCCTTTCCCTACGCGATAATTTTGAAAAACAATGTGTACTAAACAGCTTGATTCAATTCAAACTAGTTGCCATCCAGGCCGTTTTGGAGTTATTCTACTTGCCTTGAACCCACGTGTCTACTGTTATGGGTCGCTAGCTCTACTTCCTAGCCAACTATTGGTATTTCACTGTCTTCATACTGTGAAGTAACTTTGGGAGATGTACAACATGCCTCACATCAGTTTCAAGAACAACACAAGCCCGAAACACCTAATTTACAAATATATCCGTATCTTTAATTATTAAATAATGGCTGAAAAAATCACATCATAGCCTTGAGAAAAAAAATGTGAGAGGGGACAATTTCCCAAACTATCTCCTGCCACCTGAAGCCAGAGTGACGATATGCCTACCAAGTGTGATGCGCCACTTTTGTGTTCTGAGATTAACTCCAGTTGTTAGGGACCGACATATACCTTGGGGGGGGGGGGGGGGGGGGGGGGGGGGGGGGGGGGGGGGGGGGGGGGGGGGGGGGGGGGGGGGGGGGGGGGGGGGGGGGGGAGGAGGATTTAAGTTTTCAAATTTTCGGCAAACAAAAAAACTTTTTTTTTAAAAATACTCTTGCTCTTATAAATTCTTGTCCGGTAGACTGTTCTCTTTACATCTTGCGTTCAGGGTACGGATTTCTGTTGTTTTAGTAAACGCTTCTCTTCGTTAAAGCTGTAAAAGACAGTCCATTCTTGTCGGAAATACTATTCTGTTTATAGTGCGCATATCATTCTCTTAATGGAGTCCACGTTTCTTTTATGAGCTGAGAAAGACAGTCCAGTAAGAAAGCACTCCGTTATTTGAAGAAATTAATACAACCAAAAAGATACCGGGTCTGGCGCCCTGTAGGACTTATAAATACCAGTTCCAGCTGGTCTGAGTAGTGTCCCACTTTTGTGTCTTAAACGTTTTATAAAATGCATATGTAAAACAAAAACTGTTTTCAAGTGACATGTGCAATGACAACCATTGCACATGTCACTTGAAAACAGTTTTTGTTTTACATATGCTTGTTCAGTATTATGTCACACTAACAGTAGACAGCTTATCATTTGAGTCGATGCGTTTCCCTAGTGTTCCGACCAGTGTTTGAGCTTTGCAAAATGAGGTTGATCTCAATATAGCCGCATACTACCAGCAATTTTTTAGATGTACACCTTCCAGTATCACCCCCCACCCCCCCAACACAGACTTTCAACGTTCCGTCTTTGTACACTGTGTCAGTAAAATGAAGCCAAGAGCCCTTTTCCTTAAGCGCTAAGTGTCCTTAATGAAGGACCGGAAGAGTGCAAGGAGCAAAATCTTGTTACGCGCACTCATCAGAAAACTTGTAGATGGCTTTTTCAGGTATTTCAAGTCAAAATGGCCTGATAATTTTCTGTTAGCTCGTGACTTTGTCCTTCATGGTTTATATTTTGTGTTGTTGAACATTTTCGAATATTTTAGAGCCAGCTCGTACGCTAGCTCTGTATGTTAAATACCTCTTCTTTTTTTTTTTGTCGCGAAACAGTCATGTCCGTTACAAAAGGGACACCTCATCTGGCCAAATATAGTCATGTTACTTAGGCTGAACCTACGTCATGTGAATTTGTCAGTCTAGCATAGAGACCTAAGTTTGAAAAAAAAAATGAATGCTCTGTAATTTTATCTTCATTATTATTAAAGTTGCAGACTATCAGAGTTTTTGGGATTCTGAAGTTGAGCTGGAGTTCTTTTCTTGCTCAGATGGTTTTGAGACTATGGGGTCAGAACTTGAATGTATCGACCTTTGCTTGTGTTAACACTTCAGTCGTTTCCATGGTATCATTTCCCATATTGGTTTCATTAATGAATGTCAGCTGATAATCGGTACAGGCTCCTGTGAATTTTATTTTCCGTTCCATAGTAGTCATTCAAAAATTACTCTCCAAAATCTTCATTGAGCATTCATAGAACCATTTAAGCGACTGTGCCAATGTTTTGTGATAGTCCTCTGTGATTTTCGTGTTTGAATCTCTTATGATACGCTCATTCTACCTCGATATTAAGTGATGAACATTCACTTTTCAACTAAATTCTAAGCCTGGTTATTAAATACGCGATCTGTGCCTTCTATCGTTGCAATGAGTAGTATTGTAATCGAAAGCAAAAGCGGTGAATGGTATCCATGCGCAAAGAGAAATAGCGCAAGATCAGCGAAGAAGGAAATTGTCTGATCATTTAGCTGTCAGCCGAAATTTTGCATGAGTTTCCGTCGATGTAAATTTCGTGCCATACAGTTAACTGCTAAGTTTAAAAGAAACGTGTGTTACTCACTAAGTCGGTCATGGAAATAGGTACCGAAATTTTACTCTTATGTATTGGTTTGCCGATGTTTAGGTAAAGCAAGCGGAGTGATGCACAGGATTGTCATTACTGTAGTCTCTTCGCTCATTTATGGTCTAGCACGACTAGCCACGCTTTATTCCTTAATTGCTGCAATATCAATTAAAACTAGGATGTTCCAACTCCATTTTGTTATAAAGAGTTATAAACCTTGACAATTAACGTGATATCTTCATATGAGATATTGTTTGTAACCGGCATAGATCAAGAACCATTGAACATATTCTGATGCAGTTTGGTTTGAACATTTACCTAGATGTGACTTTTATGGGTTTTGTATTGTGAACTCCATTTTGGATAGAGTTATTGCCCTTGACAATTAACTTTATATCTTCACTTGGGATAATGCCATAGCTCAAGAATCATTCAACGTATTCTGATGCAATTTAGTATGAACATTGTCTCTACGTGTGCATTTTATGGGTTTGTTTCGTCTACTCAAGTTTCGACAGAGTTATGCCCCTAGTCGAGCATATTCTTGTCTTCACATGGAAACTTCGAATGCTGCTTGCAATTAGCATAGCTCAAGAACCATTAAATATGTTTTGATCGAATTTGGTTGAAAAAATTGTCTCTTAGACCTAAATGTACGTTTTATACGTTTTGTCTCCTCAGGACAATTTTGGGCCCTTGTGAATCAACAACAAATCTTTACATGGGATGTTATTTGTAATCAGCATAGCTTAAGAACCATTCAACATATTCTGATGCAATTTTATGTAATCATTGTTTTATGGACCTAAGTGTCTCGCCTGCTCAAAATTTTTATCATAACATGGGATGTTGCTTGTATTGACGAAACCTTGAAGGAGTTGCGTTTCACGCATTTTACACCATCATTTAGAGGAGTTATGGTCCCAACTTTGGTTTCCCAACACAAGTCATTATGTTAAGGCACTTTGGAGCAAATTGTTGTAAGCAGGGCCCTTTGCGATGCATCCATGGAAAATAAGTCGTTTTATTTTGTAATTTTATGAAGGAAAGTGATGGAAATATTAATAAAATTACCGTTCATTGTCTACTCAAATATGAAGTATGAGTGAAGTTAAAAATGAAATAATTTATGAAGCCAAAATAAGTTGCAATGCTTTTAGAATGTGTATACATTTCTTTTCTTATACCACGCACACATATTTAGTTAACTCATTTACACAGATAATATTCAGTGAAACTAATTCTGAACATACACAAATCTCAGGCGCACGTGCTTTTGTGAAACGGGACTCTGGGAAGAAAATAGGCAGTGCATGCTAGTCTTTCAAAGTTTAAACGCTTATATCTCCCAAGCATATATTCTGTTTGAGTGAAATATTTTGATATCTCCCAAGCATATATTCTGTTTGAGTGAAATATTTTGTTTTGTCCTTTTTGTTAAATATGCTTTTAATATAAGACAATTTCAAATTGGACGATTTCCATAAAATTTATCGAGAAGTTGAGTACTTCGATTTAGCAATTGATTGTTATATCATTTCTTGTAGGACACACACACACACATATATGCGCGCGCATACGCACACACACACAATTGGCATATTTTGTATAGATTATCTCTGAATTTAAAAAATGGGAAAATGAAAAAAGTGCGATTGAGCCTTTGATTTTCACTTGGGAGGTGGGGGTGAGGGACACTTTCAAATATGATTTGCCTTACAGCACAAGGGAGTACCTATGCACTTGTTTCTCCAAAGAAGCTCAATAAAACTTCAATTTAAACAATAAATTACGGATGTGCTGGCTCTAAACGAAAGAGCTACTTTTCTAAAACTATAATAAAATAATGCAGTTTCCAGCTTACAGTGCTTGTATGGTCATTTGCTGGATACACCACATCGTTTTTCGTGTTATAGTTAGGTCAGTGGTAAGAGCGATTGGAAATATAACAAGTATCTCGAGATCAACTCCCATGGAAAACATTTTTTCTCTTGCTGCATTTTGAACCTGTCACAACCACGTTCGGTCGTTTATAAATATTACTCGTATTTCCGTTAGTAGTATGTATTTATTATCATTTCTATGAATGGCGCTAAAACTATGTCAATTAAAAAAAAAATGATCCTTGAATATTGTTTATCTAACATAATTCAAAATTTAATCGATGATCGATTAATAATCGTTTTTATCCACATGGTGTGTTGCCAAACCGGGTATATTTTGCAGCAGCTTTAGGTCTGAAACGGCATAAATGGCGCAGAACTGAATTTCCATCTAAATTGATCACAGAGATTGTAATGACGTAATTTGTCATTTTACTTAAATTGACCAGTGTTTGACCAAATCGAATAAACGGAACAGCACTACCTGTATTGTTGAAAACAATTTTGAGTAGAGAACTCGAACTCGAGATTAAAATTCCAAAATTGATACTGTAAAATCCTTTATCTTTGTCATGGAAATGATACATACAGTGAGAGGTACCAAAGTTAAGATAACTGCAGTTAAATGTGTAGCTTCTTGAATGGTTCTATTTCCTAACCTTACGTATTGTCACGTAAATATTAATGAGGATTGCATTGAATGGAATCGTACTGTAATGGCTCCTTCTTGCCGTATTCGTTTAAAAATTATATCTCCAAATTCCAAACAGAATCTAGTAATCAACCCAACAACCAATTTATCAATTGTCCATACCTGTCAATACCAATACTTTGACTGGTTGAATAGTGATTGTATTGCTTTGGATACACGCCATGCTTTAGTCCAGTTTTTACACGACTTGCAGGTATCATTATTATTATGGTGAGGTCATAATTTATAACTTTCCCGTCCCAGGGGCCACTCCTTGGCTAATTGTCGGCACAATCACACCCATGTATATTACCAAGGTTCAGATTTAAATGGCGATATTTATTTTGTCAGACACTAACAATATGGTAATACTCGGGTCAACCTTTATGAAATTTAAGTACTTATAAACGGGACATAAGTATGAGTAGGGCATTTTTTTATATTCTGTCTGTATATTAAAGGGTATTGTGTCAAGGTGTTTGTCTAGACTGCATCATCATGCCGTGTTTTAGGGCAAAAATCCCTAATCAACATGAAATGCTGGAATCGGATTCCATCCATTTGTCAGAGGTAAGATTTTATCGGTAAGAAATATAACCCGAGTTTCTCCATAGAGGGAAGTTTTTCACTTTTCGGAATGGTGTTATGTTTAGGATTTAATAGCATATTTTTACCTTATACTATTTCAGTGTGGATTCTTTCTTTTCGTTTGTGTTGTAAGTGTAGTTCAAAAAGCAAACTAAACCAGTCTCACTTCTTTTAGACATTTAATTACTTACATCACTTTATTACTGAAATGTGGATGGCATTTTCCATCACTGCAACACAGACGAAATAAATTGGCTCTTCGGTATACTACCAGACTATCTGGCAATCCATTTGATCATGCTTATGTTGTTGTCTTTAGAGCCAAATATAAAATCTTGTACGATCGATCAAAAACACCTTTTCTTTAAAAAAAAAATGTAATGTTTCTTTATTCCATTTACTGCCACACGCTCATACATCGCGTATTACAGGCACCTACTCTTTTTCGAATACCACGGGAGGGATATTTTACCTGCACATGGTGTAACTCTCCCTGCCCCAGGAGATCGCCATGAAAAGTTTCCATCCGACGGACGGTATGCTATTCAGCATTCATACCCGCCAATGATGCTACTGGAGGTGTTCCAAAACACAGTTTCTTGCCACCACTGGGATTCTAACTTGGGACATCTGGCTCCAGAGGCCAGTTCGCTAACCGCAAGGTCACCACCTCGTTCTACTTTTTGAATTTGACTAAATTTGAAAGTAGACATCGTTGTATGAAAACCTTTCAGATTTGTAACAACGATGCCGATCAACCATCAAATATGGTCACTGTTATCAAAACAGAAAAGCCTGCAAACGACTTATTCTCCAAAACAGCCAAATAAAATTTGACAGAATTTTTGACAGAAAGCATCCTGGCATAGAAATCTTTATATTTTTGTGAGTTCTACTGGTCATAGACCAGAAGAGCTTTATGGGATGATCTGTTGTCCGTCGTCCGTCCGTAGGTTAGCACAAGTTTGTCATTGCTACTCCTCCTAAACTACTTGGAGAATTGCCACGAAACTTTACACACTCATTCATCTCATGGTCTACTTGGTCCTAAATGAAAATGGTGCCGCTCGGACTTCCAATATGGCCGCCACATTGGCCATCTTGAAAATCTTGTTATCGCTATTCCTCCTGAATGGATGGCCATATCAACATGGGATTTTCACTAAAAGATTTCTTATGATGTATAGTTGGACTTACATGAAAATGGTGCCGATATTACATCCAATGTGGCTGCCACATTGGCTAGTTTGAAAAGCATGTCGCTCAAGAGTATCAGTGATGGTTTTAACAGTCACGAGCTAAGAAGAAGAAATGGTATTATCTTGAATTCCTGAAAATTCGTTTCGGACATTAGAACGATGTCACTTTGAGGGACTCTTGTTTTGTTAGAGTTTTTGCACTTTTTGTCTCGCAGCTGGATGTAGTGTATGACAGAATCTTGTAAATGCAGCTAGTCTCACATATTGCAATGGATCGGTACGAAACTTGGAAATGTAATGGTAATCACCTGTCTTCTGAAGATGCGCATATCGATAAATCTCTGTGCTTCTGAGATTTTATTAGAGTTATTGCCCTTTTTACTTGGATTCTGATGCAGTGTAAAACGAAATATTTTGAACGCAACCAGTTTTAAATGGATCGCCATGAAACTTCATACATGTTATGGTCTTCATTTAAAGATCCGCATATCGACAAACGTCTGTCCTCCACCGGTTTTTGTTAGAGTTTCTACCCCTTTTTGTCTGGAGCTGTACGGTAGAGTATTGCGAACGCAACTAGTCGCGCGGATTTTGATGGATTGCTGTGAAACTTGGTACATATTATTTTCACCATTTGAAGATGATCATTTCTACAAAACAAAAAAACACTTTGTCCCTGCGACGGTCGTTAGAGTTATTGCTATTTTTTTTTTTATAGCTCTACTCGCCTTAGACCAGGAAAGCTTATGTAATGGCCTCATATCATTCGTTCCTCATCGATCGTCCTTCGTCTCTCCGTCCGTTAGCACAAGTTTATAATCGTTACTGCACCTTAAATGCTTGAAGGGTTGCCATGAAACTTTACACATTCATCCTATGGTCAAGTTGGTCCCCAAAAAATGGTGTTGCTCAGACATACAATATAGCCACCACAGGGGCCATCTTGAATATTATCTTGGTATCGCTGCTCCTCCTGAACGGATGGTCATATCAACATAGAGTTACACTAAAACACTTCTTATTATGTCTAGCTGGACCTAAATGAAAAATGGTGCCTATCTAACGTCAAATATGGCCACCACAGATAGAAAATCTTGTTATCGCTACTCCTCCCGAACGGAAAGCAGTATTCATTTTTTTGTCGCAAGAATACTTCCTGTGCGTTGTTCTCAAATAAAAATGGTGCCGATCTGATATCCAATATAGCAGCCATCTTGAAAATCTTATCGTTAATCCTCCTGAATGGAAAGTCATATTGATATGACGTTTCACCTGAAAACTTCTTATGATGTCTAGTTGAATCTAAATGAAAATTTTTCCGCTCGGATATCCAATATGGCCGCCACAGCAGAGCTTCCCGGGTTCACCCTCCTGGACCCGCACTGGGGTTTCCGTCCCAAACACCCCTCACCCACTGGTCTGCGCGCAGCCCCCCCCCCCCCCCCTTCAAACAATATTTCTGGATCTACCCCTAATTTAATTCTGAAGAAAGTGTACTGTATCATTAAGACAGTTCCTAGCCAGTAGCAGTGCTCGGCAGAGCTCGACAATTTTCGTAGGGAAATTTGGTAGCCGCGCTGTTAAAACATTTTAGAACAAGACACAGCATCATGCAATAATGTATCTAGTTAGCAGTACCAACATTCTGCAAAAAAAACCCTAAAAAAACAAACAAATAAAACGGTCTAGCCAACAGATCTCACGTTTCCAATAATCTTTAAACAAAATTCAAATATGAGAGAGAGAGAGAGAGGGAGAGAGCATGCCTGTCTATCTTATGGTTGTGTTCAAAACAATAAGAAATCTTTAAAGCAAGTGAAATATTCCGTTTAATTAATCCTTACGGTATAGTTCCACAACTAAACCTGCGATTTCAAGCTTTGTCATTTCATTCTAGGGCTTTCCTGTGCATGTGCCCTATTCGGGGAACGAGAGCTGTATATTTTTCATACAAAACCACAACACATACTTTTGTCCGACTGTTTTTAATGAATAATGGTTTTAATGTAAGTTTTACTGCTCCTGTGATTTTTTCGCACACGGGGAATACATTTCACAAATCGCAGTCCATTTTCATGGTCTTTACCAGGTTCAAATTGTTCTGCTTTACAGCTTGTGTCCCAAGTATTCCCTGAATCCAAACACTTTTCCTTTATATATAAAAAAACAAAACAACAAAATACTGCGTTGCTCAATCCAGATGCACTATCCATACTAAACCTCCCTTTTCCTACACTTGTTTTAGGCAAATGTCATAAAACTCATGCACGTCCACTTTTCGACTCTGAAAGCCAAACTTTGAATGACGCGTTTAGCATTCAACGGACAGAGCGCGGGAACATAACCACGTGTATACCGCATGCTCAACCTTGATTGGTCCGAGTTTACAACTAGTGTAGAGCCATTATAGACTTATACCATGTCCCACTCATTAACCCATTTTCTGCACTCGTGCATTAAACGGGTTAACTCGTGGGAAACGTTATATATATATATATATATATATATATATATATATATATATATATATATATATATATATATATATTCCTTACATACATTATTATTTTCTAATATGCATGAAAACGAACAAGGACGAGGTTATGCCACTTGAAAAATACGATTATTCAGCTACGTTTTGCACATAACAAGCACGTTTCTTTGTTGCAAAGTTACAACATGAAACTATTTGGTCGGTTTCCTTTTTAGCTCTACTGGTTATAGACCAGAAGAGCTTATGGGATGATCTATTCTCCGTTATCCGTCGTCTGTCAACCGTCCGTCCGCACAAGTTTGTTATCGTTACTCCACCTAAACTACTTGGAGGATTGCCATGAAACTGCACACACACACACACACACATTCAACCCATTACCTAGTTGGTCCTAAATGAAAACGATGCCAGTCATACATTCAACATGGATGCCATGACGACTGTCTTCAAAATATTGTTGTTTCTACTCCCCCTGAATGGATGATCATTAGTATATGGGGGTTTTCACCAAAAGACTTCTAATGATGTCCACATTGTCTTAAAGGAAAATGGTGCCAAGCTGACATCCATTATGTGTACCACAGCAGCTAATTTGAAAATCTTGTTATTGTTGAAGAATATCAGAGATGGTTTCATCACTCGACAGCTAGCGGAAGAAATGGTCTTATCTTTAATTCCTGGAAATTCTTTTCGCGCAGTAGAGAGGCAGTCTCCTCTAGAGGTTTTTGTTTTATAAACATTACGTGACTTTCATTTTACATTTTCGAAGTTTTTGTACAACATTGGAAAGGGGGTGTTTGTTGGTGTCACGTGACTATTGGACCTCTGATGATATAGACCTGCAGGTTGCGAGATTTGGGTAGTCACGTGACCAGCAATGCAAATGACGAGTGCTAGGTCACATTTTATCAATGCTAGAGTTTCGTCACGTCTGTCAGCGGATTAAAGACATAACTTATATGTTATACTCGCTATTTCTGAGAAAATAAATCATCTTCCTGTCGATTTCATGCAAGTTTGGCTCAGTGTGAGGTCGTTTAAGTTTCCTAGGCCCGGTAAAAAGCGATTACCCAAATGCGGTGTCGGCGAATTCCAACTTTTAGATAGGTAATGCGCGCTCACCCACACCCCAACATAAATGTCAAAATAACTAAAATGGGGTGGGAAGGGTCCGACTAATTTATACCAAGTGTCAGGGCCGGATTAAGTCCTTTAGTGGCCATTAGCACTGAAAAGATTATGGTGCCCCCTTCCCCCCCCCCCCCCCCGTAATTAAAAATAAAAACAATACTAAACCTTAATTTCTCATTTTTTTTTTTTTTTGATGCCCTGCTTTGCTGGTGCCCTAAGCACGTGCTTAGTCTGTCAATGAGTAATCCAACACTGCCCAGTGTATATGTGGAGGCACTCGACTCATTCCATTAGGAAATGTGAATTTGCAGATTGCTCTCGTCTCCCAACTACAGGAAGAAGGGAGGGAAACTTTGCAATTTTGCATTATCTTATGAACAGAGAGAGTCATTTCGGTGGTGGCAGCTGCGGGTGAATGACCTACTATTGCAACACGGTGACCTCCCACCTATCTAAATTTAGTTCGTGATTGACAGCAGTAAACATCAAATCACATGACTGCATGGTGTAGTGACGTGACCTACATTTATCTGTATAGACCCAGGCGAATCAGCTGATTGCAATATAAATGGACATATCTTTGTTGTTCTTTGTTTGTAACCTTCTATCCACACTAATTTTGTACTGAAACAAATTTGCTGACTGTTTATAGTTATGAGAAATACACTACGCTTTTATGTTGATTGTGGTCGATATTTTTTTGCGAAAGCTCAGATTCCCGCGAGTTTGGAGAAACGCACAGTTATTTTTGATCACGAGAAGAACCAGTCCTAATTCGTGCAAGGGTCATCGAAAAGTGATTCGATAAAACGTTAAATTCCTGGGAACAAATGTTGGATTCGGGTAAATTTTATTATATTTCTTTTTTGTCACAATAATTGCTGCAGCTTAAATTCTATATATACATACGGCAGCTTTGATCTCAACGATTTCTTTGTTCAGTGATGAAGTCCATCACTGTATATAAATAGGTGTTTACGTCACTCGATTTCTATATGATGTGTACGTGACTCGGATATGAAATCTGTCCGACCGAAGTATTTTACTCCTGGTTTACAAATCTGTGTCCGACACTTTATAATGAACCCGGTAAGTCTTGTAAATACCTATGTTTCTTGATTATGAAAAACTTACATGTATATACTGGATGAAATAACAACATCAGGAATCCGGCGTTTGGATTTCTGCGAATGTTGCGATTCTGTCAGTTTCACGAGCTAAAAAAAAGTATGCCGAGTTGAATGACCGCCTTAGGGACCGACCATTTAGTTTTTGCGTGTGGGAGATACCTGGCATTTTCATTCCGACCGGATATTTTTTTTTCTTTTACCACAATATAATTTTTAAAATAAATAAAATGATGGATATAAAAAATAAAAAGGGCTTTTTCTAAAAGTCTAAGCAAGAGAATTTTATTTCGAGCTTTGGTCAAGAAATTGTAAAAAAAAAAAAAAAAAAAAAATTAATTATCGGCCCACTTGTGCAGTACTCACAGACTGTGCGCTTCTGTACAAGTCCGTCTTGTGTTCCTTGACTGGCCATACAATTCAGTTTTCTTAAATTTTTAATTTCGAGACGATAGTGAGCTACTTTATTTGTTCCGTTATCCTTAGTCGAACGCCTGCATGTTTTTCTTTTCATTATTTTGTGTGTGTGCCCGCCGTATTATTAGAATTTGTAATCCTTGTTATTGGTTGTTCTTTACGTATGGACAACAACTTGTAATAGATTCAATAATGCTAACAACAAAGAACATTTTAAAACTTGAAATTAAATTTTTTTTTTTTTATGTATATGCCAGAGTAGTTCGTACTTTTCATGACTTATTATGACGTCCGTCCGTACTTACGTCCCGCTGTTACTTTTTTGTTTCCGCACAATAATTGTAGTTTTACACCATCAGTCTTTACCAAACTTTGCGGATGACCTGCAGTTGGGGTAACGAAGAAGCCTTTTGACAGCCGATGCAGCCCCCCCCCCCCCCATTGTCCAGATATCAAAGACGGGGTAGGAAAGCTGAGAGGAAATTGATTAAAGCGTATAATTTACTGTTCACAGTACTTTTGTTGTATGGTTTAAATGGTTGCCTTTTTACTACATTAGTCAAGTCAAGCATTTTGGAGGAGTTAGCACACATTTACAATTGTTGGTCAGTAAATTTAGAATCATAAAGGCAAGACGTGATTGACTCCTACCCAGGGTTAAACTGTCATTACGTGAATAGGACTGTTGTACATGTTTACCACTATTAGAATTTGTAATCCTTCTTATTTGGCTCCTCCTTTCAACTTGTAATAAACGAATGCAATATAATGATAATAATAATAATAACAACAACAACAAAATTAACCCGTAATTTGTATAATTGTATCATGCATATGACAGAGTTCGTACTTATCATTCAACTCAAATTATAATAAATTTATTTATATTTTTCTTGTATTTTTCATAATATTTTCATTTTATGTCCTGTCAGGGTTCATCAAATAGACTATTCCCGACAAAGAAACGCATAGTTTACCTTGGTCTTTGGAGTCAGTTACCAATCATATAGTGTAAAGTTTACCGGTACCTTGGTCTTTGGAGTCGGTTACCAATCATGTAGTGTAAAGTTTACCTTGGTTTTTGGAGTCAGTTACCAGTCATGTAATATATAGTTCCAGTAGACTACTGATGTAAGACTATTTGTAGTATCCAGACCAATAATGATAACTTTCATAATAAAGACTGCAATTTCCAGTCAGCTAAAAGTTTACTGTACTTCACACACTATGTTCTTTAGTTTAAACACATTTTATTGTTACAAATATGTTACAATGGGATTGGGCACTATATGTTTCAGTGAAATTGGGCACAAGTTCTGACAACTTAATTAACCCTCTTCCTAAATATTTCAACATGACAACAGTGAAGCAAATATTGAAAAATAATTGGTAAGAGTATTTATAGAACTCTATGTGTGTGTGTGTGTGTGTGTGTGTGTGTGTGTGTGTGTGTGTGTGTGTGAAATTAGATAAGATAAATGGATGAAATGTTTTTACACTTGGTTTAGGGAATATGCTCTACATACAGGAATCTTCCTATGAGGTAATAATTACAAGTGACAATATTCATTTTGTCAAGTCTAAAACTGAAGCGATTCTTGAGAATCACTTGGAAGCTATTGCTTTTATCTTTTGTCACGAGAGGGGTCTTTGTTGTATCGCATAACAACTCAATGTCAAAGTTATAATAATATACACTATTTAAAAAAAAAATGAAATAAGGGAAAATCATTCACAAAATGTGATCGCGACAACTAGTATTTTGATGGATTGAGACGTACTTCAAGCACTTTGTCACGTTTTACCCCGACCCTGGTTGAACATGTATAATCAAGGTAATTCTGACAAGCCATTGTTTGATGTTTAACATTGCCGCAGGTGCACTAATCCCTTACGTAAGATTGCCGTGGATAGCCAGACTTGGGACCTGCTAGGCCGACAGAGAGACAATTATCACCTAGGTGTGGAAACCCTTTGTCCAGATCAAAGGAAGTTGCCCCGAAGACGTGGGAGTGTCTTAACTTTCTGACCCGCAGACAGACAGCCGGGTTGAATTGACCGCTTAGGCGATTGGACAGGGTCACAGCGCCACCCCATCAGAATTGAGATAGGGGTGGGACCCGACTTTGGCGGGAATGAGATCCCCGCGTCTCTCAGCAAAGAGTTAGTTCGCCGTAATTTTCTAGAGAGAGAGTGCCAGAGTAAGACAGCGAAACTCCGATCAGCCATTCGTAATTGGTGGGAAATCTTAAGGCAGGAAAATTTTCTAAGATAGACAGCTTCTATAAGCTTTGAGGGACAGATCAGTACAGTTGGTCCCATAGTCTCAGATAGAGAGACGGAGAAAGGAGAAATAGGAGAGAAGTCAGGAGACGTGGAAGTCTAAGAGGAAATTGGAAGAGAAGGAGGGAAGAGGAAGTGGGAGCGAAATTGGAGGAGATAGTCAAGAGGGACAAGGAGTCGAAGGAGGAGAAAAAAGGAAGGAATTAGCGGAAAGAATTAGATGAGTAGACACAAGGACAGGGGGAAAATCGAACTCACACTGTAAATCACGTGATGAATTGGGTTGTCACTTGGTCGAGGGAAAGACGAGTGATTGAGAGTCATCGTTTTAATTATCAAATTTATTAAATTGTTATTAACTGAATTTCATCTTCGTGTTCTCTATAATTTAACCGTCGGCATTGCTGACTGGGGGCTCAGAACTGTAAATCTATCACGCCACTAATTTAACTTCTAACCCACGAGCCAGGGTGGAATTCCTCATAATATAATTAACGTATATTGGAAGAACCCCACCCCAACCAGGGCAAACGTCACACACTTCTACTGCCTGTACATACATATACCAGATACAGTCATGGCTCGCGCATGAATAAATACGTACATACATAGTTACATACATACTATCCATATTGACTTAATCAGTATTCATTGGTTATCGATTCCATAACAATTTTAGTCAACTTTCTCGCCAAAAAAATCACCGTAGTCAATTTTCGTTTACTCATCTTCAAGGGGACCCCGGGTGGCCGAGTGGTCTAAGGCGCTCGGCTTTACAGATCACTGACATCTTACCTCTGTCCGTGTGGGTTCGAATCTCGGCTCGGCGAACGTGGGTACGTGAGGAAGTTTGCCAGTAGCTTCCGGTGGGTCGGTGGTTTTTCCCAGGGATTTTCCGGGTTCTTCCTCCACCAAATATACTGGCCGCCATGTTTAGCCTTTCATGTGCTAAAAAATGGCGTTAAACCCACAAAACAAAAACTGTCTTTATGTGAAGATAACCTCGACATAAATATTGTAGCTTACTATTTTCAGACCTCATGCATCTGTTTTTACAATTAACGAAGCTGTGTCCTATCGTCTGCTATGGTCACTGTTATCGATCTTAGAAAATAGAGTTGTTAAGGAGCAGTGTTCATGTTAATGGATGTTTGGTTTGGTTTGGTGTTGTGTCGTGCCGAGACAAAATGGAATAATATGCATTGACCAGAAACACGCTACTACAGCCGATCAGGCTTGGTTTGGGCAGGATTCGAACTGGCACCTTTCTGTGTGTGAGTCCGGCACGTCGTCCGCTGAGCCGCCGTGAGTTTCTTTCTTGTCCTATAGATGATATTATGCTTTTGTCTACTCCATATAACTATAATACTGTGCTAATGGTTCTTTATTTTCAAGTTAAAATTCAAAAGTCTTCGTTTTTTTCTCACCGCTTTCACATTTGTAGTCGTAATCTAAGGGTTGCTGGTTTGATAACCGCCCAGACCAGCCCGGGTCGGCTACGTCGGTATGTCCTTGGGAATGGCTCTTGGTTCCCATTTCCTCGGCATGATATAAAATTGTGTACATTGGTTTTTATGTCGTCATTATACTAATATTTGCCCCAACGCCTGAAGGTTTGGATGGTTAGTGGTGATATATTTCACAGAGCTTTGTTTTTGTAACTGTATGTCGTGTAGATAGATTTTCAAGGTAAAGTACATGGCGCGAAGCAATGCCATACTAATAGTATTTTTTTAAAACCTAAAAGTCACTTACCACATGGATTTCACAATTTAAGTCAGTCAGATGACTTACGGGTCAGATATTGACTCCACAGTTATCTTCATGTATCCACTTGCATCAGTAAACAGTTTACCAAGAATAGTGTTGATAGGAATATGGTGTTACATGTAAGGTCGTAATAAATCTAATATAAATATAGAATCTATGTGTTTATAACAAGTGCTTGGGAGAAAATGTATACAGTAAGGAAATAATATTCAATAAATATCGATTTAAAAAAATCAACATTTGTTGTTCAACCATAAGAAGGCACGGAATTTGTCTATTCATCTGTTTTCGCCTGTAGCATATATGTAGCTTACACTTTCATAATAATATTTTGGACACTCGTGCCAGTGAATTTTATGAATTATGCTGTTAATATTTCATCTTTCATGGCTTCTTGCATTTTCGTCAAAGAAACCTGATATACGTTACTTCCTTGGTAGAATTAACTTGGACTACAAGCTTCATGAAGAGCGGCCGCCATGATTGCAATGTCTAACCTTTTTCTGTCCCCATTTGTCGTAGGACTGGAATCAATATTTGTAAGTTGATATGTGTTTGGTGTTATCTTGATTCAGTTCCATGATCACCAATTTTTATTATCGTTGGGCAGAGTCTATTTATTGGCAGGCTAACCATTCGTACAGATTTTTCCGCATTATACGGATTGCTTTGTCACAGTACAAAAAGATCATTAGAAACTGAGAATTTTTCATGGATGAAATTACACTATTAAACTTACTATTTATTTCGAAATCCTGCGTCTAAGACTGATTTTTGAAAAATATATCCGGTAATTGAAAATATTGCCAGCTGAGTGATAAATTACGGGGAAAAAAAAAAAAAAAAACCGCGTGAAATTTTTAAATACTTTGATTTTGCTATTGTCTTTTTCATTTTGATAGAAATGTGGTTTTTCTTCCTTAAATGGGAACACGGGTGCGGATTTACTGCAAAATCTGCGTGGTTGCCCTCTTTTGTACCTCGTCTGTTGCCAGATAGTCCACTCGTTGACGTTTTTGTTTCACACAGTCACTCGAGGTCTGCTGAAGAAACATCACCGCCTGGGTTGCCCAATGTGATAGAAAGAAGCCTGTCAGTATTGGAGTACAGAACTGAAAGGAAAACAGTTTCTGCAATAATACTTTATTTCTGACTGGAATTTAGTAAACTTCTCAATGAGTTGCTCTTAGGGTCCAAAGAAGCATATCGATTTGGGGGTAAAACAGTCAAGGTCAAAGGTCCAAGTCTCTGTGATCAAAGGAAGGATAATTGGTCCGTGTAATAATTTGTTACGTACTTCACATACGTTCAATATACTCCACAGGTGGGTTACACTTGGGGTTACAAAAAAGCCTGTCGATTTGGGGTTTAACTTTCAAAAGTGATGGTCAGTGTGAACCAAAGAAGAGAAATGGTTTCCACTTGATAACTTAGATCCACTGCATATACCTTCAAAAAACTATTAAAAAAAAATGTTTTGCTCCTTGAGACTAACAGTAATCTACTGATTTGAGGAACAGAATGTCAAAGAGTCGAGGTTACTGAATAGAAAAAAAAGTAGATAATAAACTTCTTTTCAGGATTATTTTAAAAATATTGTTGTCCAGTCCAAAATCTATGCACTTAAACATTCTATTCTTGGATAAAAAATAATCTGAAATCGGATTCTGACCTAATTTTGATTAGGTATTATTTTTCCTTCACACAGTTACTGGTTAAATAATTTTTTTTCTTCTTAGCTCTGCATGTCGAAAACCATAAGAGCTTATGCAATTGGGCCTGCGTCTGCCGTTCGTTACCAGTTCTTATTGCTTATTGCTACCAATCCTAAAATACTTGGAGATAAGTCATGAAACTTGGCACACTGTTTCATCCTGCGAACTAGTTGATCCTAAATAACAACGGTGCCCCTCGTACATCCAGTATGGCCACCATGGAGTTTTCACTAAAAGACCTCTTATAACATACAGATGGTCTGAAATGAAAATGGTGTCGATTTGACGTCCAGCTTTGCCACCATGGTGGCCATCTTGAAAATATTGTTCTTGCTACTTCTCCTGCACGGTTGGTCATATCGACAAAGAGTTTTAACTTTTTGCGATGCGTAGTTGGTCCTGATTGAAAATGGTATGGATATGACCCCCTGATATAGCCGACACAGAAGTTATCATGAAAATCTTATTATTACTCTCCTGAATGGATGGTTGTATCGACATGGAGTTTTCACTAAAACACTTATTGCAATATGTAGTTGGTATGCTGATTTAACCTCCAAAATGGCTGCCTCAGTGGTCATCTTGAAAATTATCTTGTGGCTTCTTGTCGTGAATGGATTTGTGTATCTGCATCGCTGTTCACTATAACAATATGTAGCAGATCCAGAATTAAAATGGTGCTGATGTGACCTTCAGCATCGCAACCATAGTGATTATCTCAAAAATCTTGTAAACACTGCTTCTCTCGAAAGAATAGTGACATTGACATGGGATTTTAACCAAACAAATCCGCCATTTTTTGCAGTGTATAATTGGTCATGGATGAAAAAAACTACACCTACTTGACTTTGGCGTCAAGTCAAAGGTCACTGTGTGCGTTTTTTGTGCTTTCATGAGTTTGATATTGTTCTCAAGATGAAGGGTCTTGACTTGTTTGATTTTGTATCCGATGGCTTGTGAGCACGATGACATAGACAAATACGAATGGGTTTTTTAAAAATCAAACCCAGCTTGTGGATATTTCTGAAGAATACCTTGAATTATACCAGTTCAACAGCATGAGTTGAAAAAAAATTATGGATTAAAGCAAATTTAGCATTTGGATATATATGACAGTATCTGAGACGAGTTCTATACAACAAATTTTAATAATGTTTTAGGGATTTTGCATCTTTTGCCTTTATCTGTTATTTTATATACATTTTACAGAATTCTAACATCTTTACTTTTTATATTGCTGTACATGATGTTTACATTTGTCTGAAAGTGTTTATCTTCCTGTACATGATGTTTACATTTGTCTGAAAGTGTTTATCTTCCTGTACATGATGTTTACATTTGTCTGAAAGTGTTTATCTTCCTAACCTTTTGTGCAATTCGTGTTTAATTTTTCGAACTTTACCTTTAGATGACACTAAATAGCCACTTTTGTGATGAGATGCCATAAAACACTACTACATACATACATACTTGTGTACATGATATTAAATTCAAGGTTAAAGGTCATGACAACATTTTTGCTTTCATGTATCTGTGAACATGTAAACTCAAAAATATAGGAAAATATTTATTTTGTTTATAACCAAATTTGGTATTTTCACACGGGTTGTTCAAAATGACTTAATGCAAAGTCAGTTTTGTGAGTTCATGACATTCATTTATTCATGTAATGGGTACAAAGAAAGGAAAGGCTGACCCGAAATCGCAAAACATCAATTTGAAATTACAAGATAACTTATGTCTTGCGATCTAGATTAAGCATCAGTGGAAATATCAATTAATTTTATTGTAAGAAATGCAAAGAAATGTATTAAAAATGTTGAATACACATTTCAATCAAGCAATTATTTGGGAAAAGAAAATAGACTGAGTATTGTACAACAATAGCTTATGTTCAAATCATTTGCTGCTTTAACTAGTAATTATAGATTTAGAATTAGTCCACCATGATATCCAAGCCAATGTACACAATTCTATCCTGTGACAGGATGTTGGCTGGAGTATCTTAATACAATTTGAGATGATTTTAATACTCAACAATTAAAAAAGATAACAGGAGGGAAGAAATAGACTTCCTACAAATTCTTTTTGGCCAGTAGAACTTCAGTCCCTTTGAGGGACTCTTGTTTGTAAAGTAACCTATCCATGTTTAAATCAGCTTTTAGCATTATTAAGTATCAGTTATTTCCCACTGGTTGTTCCTTGGGCAGTATGTATGTATATTCATCCTTTATTACAAGGATAAACCATCAAGTTTACGTCACATCTTTAAAAAGATAACGTAGTTTTCCCCAATAAAATTATGTAAATCAACAAGTGCATAAATTGCATATCTGACCTTCTGTACGCGCTATATTTTACTGCACAGTGCTCAAATGTTCTTTCTACTTGATCTGATCATGATAACTGTACATAATTAGCTTAGAATGATAAGGGATTAAAGATATCACCTTGCTGGACCAGTGTATATATGTGCATGCAATCAGAAACATCACCAGATGATGTCAAAAGTCTGATAGCTGTGTCAGTATATGTAGTTAAATACACAACTCAGTGATCTGGGTGCAAGATAAGTGACCCAGTTGGGATTGATACAACATACCTGAAATTGCTTTTCATGAAACTGGCTGTTTAAGATGTATTGATTTCATGGAGTTTACGAACAAAAAAAAAAAAAAAAAAAGTTGAAAGATGGCTTTGGTAAGTTCTCATATCAGGTTTTGCTATAATGCCACAAATATTTTGTCACAATGACATCTCATACTCGTACATGTTAATTCAAAAATACACACCATTATCTCCACTTTTGAGATATGTATTATTTTAGATAATTTTTTTTATTGCTCCCTTATTATTTTTCCTTCCCATTGCTTGAGAATATAGTTGAGTCAGCGTCATGCACAAATGTAAAAATCGGCTTTCCAGTAGTTACAAATGTGCTTATTAAAACTTTTAAAAATCAGCTTTCCAGTAGTTATAAATGTGCTTATTAAAATGTAAAAATCAACTTTCCAGTAGTTACATATGTGCTTATTAAAATGTAAAAATCAACTTTCCAGTAGTTACATATGTGCTTATTAAAATGTAAAAATCAACTTTCCAGTAGTTACATATGTGCTTATTAAAAACTTGTAAAACTCAGCTTTCCAGTAGTTACACATGTGCTTATTAAAACTTTTAAATTCTTTTTTTAATTTAAAAATGTGAAAATTTCCCAATATGGAAGATATGAGGGACTGAACATTCATTTTCAGGGGCTGGGGTGGTGTTTTCTTTCAGGCTGGGGTATTTTTTCTTTATCACAATGTTATTTTTGTTCAGCTAATACAACGGATATAATATTTTTTTTTATATGCTAGAAATCAGGGCAAGGATTTTTTTCCAAGCTACATGAGAGCCGGATTTTTAAAAAATCCCTTTAGGTTAAAATCTCTCTCTCTCTCTCTCTCAGATATTATTTCAAACACATAATAATGCCAGATTACTAACTGCTATACTTGACATCACATGTGTGGAATGGCAAGTAGAATCAAATACCATCCATATACAATTGAATTCTACATTGTCATAAAAATGTCAGAGGTAACCAAAAGTCATACATGTGTAAGTTAATGATTGTTTGTCAAAAGTCATACATGTGTAAGTTAATGATTGTTTGTCAAAAGTCATGCATGAGTAAGTTAATGATTGTTTGTCAAAAGTCATACATGAGTAAGTTAATGATTGTTTGTCAAAAGTCATACATGTGTAAGTTAATGATTGTTTGTCAAAAGTCATGCATGAGTAAGTTAATGATTGTTTGTCAAAAGTCATGCATGAGTAAGTTAATGATTGTTTGTCAAAAGTCACACATGTGTAAGTTAATGATTGTTTGTCAAAAGTCATACATGTGTAAGTTAATGATTGTTTGTCAAAAGTCATACATGTGTAAGTTAATGATTGTTTGTCAAAAGTCACACATGTGTAAGTTAATGATTGTTTGTCAAAAGTCATACATGTGTAAGTTAATGATTGTTTGTCAAAAGCTGAGGTAATAGCTCTGGAACAAACATGAGCATTGAAGCTTGAGGTCGGTGTGGAAATCGCTGTTTGAAATAGGTGATATTTGACCACTTAATGTATCAGGCTTATTTGACCACTCACTGTATCAAGAATATTTGACCACTTACTGTATCAGGCTTATTTGACCACTTAATGTATCAGGCTTATTTGACCACTTACTGTATCAGGCTTATTTGACCATTTACTGTTTCAGGCTTATTTGACCACTTAATGTATCAGGCTTCAGAGAAATGTTCTGGCCTGGAAGATACCTCGTATCACAGTCTGTACAGTGACAAATATTTAAGTTCAGTTTTGCCCAGAATACTGGACAATTTTATACTTTTATAAATATTTGGATTACAGTATTCTTTCTGTATTTAGTTATAATGACAGAAAATTGTGTACATTTTCCCTGATAATTTTGTGTCCTTATGTTTTTCAGAGCATAAATGAGCGCCGTGACAATTACCCCGAAGCCTAGTATGTCAGGCGAGGAGGGTGGGGGGAGCTGGCTGGTAGTGGTGGCAGCTTTCTTTGTCCAGTTTGTAATTTGCGGCATCTCCTACAGTCTGGGCATTTTCCACATTGTGTTCCAGGATGTGTATGCACACAACCACTTCGACACGTCATGGGTCGGATCTATTCAGTTGTATACAACTGCACTTACAAGTAAGAATTACCAAGTAAAATACACTATTAGACTGATTTTAATCTTCTTTTAATTTCACATTTTATTATTGTTCTAGTAGTCATGGTTCGAAAATAACTATTTTCAGTACTAGCAGCATTTTGATAGTTGTAATATTTTCAGCTAGCAAAAATCAGGCTATTTGCAGTGTCCATTAGCATATTTCATACTTTGAAATATATATTTAAACATGCTTCAAAATATCACTAGCAAGAAACTTATAGTTCATTTTTTTCCCGCTGGCAATATCAGAATTATGACTAGCTAAATGTTAGCTTGCTAGCATTAATTTAAAGCCCTGGTCATGTATAAAATGAAATGACATATTTTCTGCTGTGTTTTATTGCAGAAGGTTAGTTTTTAGAAAATCTTTTGAAACTTCATGTCATTAAGGTCAATTGTAGGTATAATTTTTTTAAAAATCCACTTGTATATTCTCTCTCATTGAAAAGAGTTGAGAAACTTTGTTAAAATACAATAAATCACAATATTATAAAGAACAGACAAGTTTCATGAAATTAGTGGGATATCGGAATTCACATTTTTATGCCCCACAACAAATTTGGTTGGGGCGTTTAATGTTACCTTTGTCTGTCTGTCCCTCCATCCATTTATATTTGCGTTTAGATCAGTTTTCAAGAGCTGCTGTGGCATAGTGGTTGGCACGTTGATTTATGCAAATTTAATGATGCTACAAACTTATGATTCACAGTAATTAGAGGCTAGGATGATTTGTTAGGTGGAATAATTTTATTTGTTGTCAATTTTGTGAAGAAAAAATTATGCATGTGTAACGCCATAATTCACTGACTGATAGGATCTATATTAGCTCAGTTTGTAGAGCATCAGACTCATAATCCAAGGGTTGTGGGTTGGATACCCATCCAGGCCAGCCTGGATCAGCTGCCTCAAATGTGTCCTTCAGAAAGGAAATACACTGAAGCTTTATTTCTTCAGCATGATATAGCTATTAATGTGTTGAAAGTGCCTTTAAAACCAACCAGCCAACCAACCAACCATTACTAACATCACTGATCAAATTGCCTTTAAGGTATGCAAGTGGATAAATAATACACCTTATGATACATATTATAATGTCTATGGAGGTAACCATAGTTACAATGTTTATGTAGATAACCATTGTTACCTTGGATTCTGTACACTGTTTGTTGGGGAAAAGTTAAGGCAGGGAATTTAGTTGAATGTTTAAAAAGAAATGAGGAAAATCTACAAAAGAAATGAATCAAAATTTATCTTTTCCTGATCAGCCAGACATTTCCAAATAAAATGAGAAGCTGTTCTGAATGAGTAATGATTATTTTACTGTAACTGTCTTATTAGAGGGTAACTGAGATATTAGACGGTTCCTAGATCCATAGAAGCCGTACTCAGCATTTAACCTAAATGAATGTAGAGAGGATATATTTACACAAAAAGTTTGGAAGAAAAACAATTAATGATTTTTAATAAATATATTTGAATCTATTAGCACAACTGAAAATCTTGTCTGTGTTGAAAGATGCAAAAGATAATTTGAAAATATGTAATTATCCCACTGAAAAGAAACACAAGGCATATAATTAGACTTTTTGTGATGTTTGTCAATCTGTTGATCTGCCTTCTCTTTATGCATCTGACAGACAGAATATGTCTTTACATCAAGCATTCATCTCTGAACATGTTGGAAATGAGGAAAAGGTTTTGTACATTGGTTCCCCTTAAGGTTGCAATGTTTACCATAATTTCTAAATGTGTACACAGCATAACAATAACCTAAATTGTGCCATTTAATTGAACTGATTCAAACTCAACCTTTCCACCGATCTGTACATTAGGCTTACAGATGACAGTTATTTACGTAAGCCATTGACAGTGTGCATGTTGGAATTCACTTGACTTGAGATTATTTCATTTGCTGTACAACTTTTATTGATTATTATGACATAATTGAGTTTCTAAGACATGTCTTTTTTGAATATATCTGACAATTCAGATAAAAGATCCTTAGAAATATCATTATTTTTTTTCATACTGCTACATATATATATATAAAGAAACTGGACATACTGCCTGGACGTGTACATCAGCTAACATCAGATGTACTTGTGATTCTTCATTTACATGGATACCAATTTTGTATATGTTTACAGGCAGTTAACTATCATATATACTCGCGTATAATCCAGGTCCAAATGCAAAAAACATAGACCCTGTGTTGGCAGATCATGATCTATGTTGTTTGTTCTACTGATTAGCCCTGACAAACTGCATAGACCCAGATCTGCTGGCACATTATGCAATGGCAGATCTGGGTCTATGCAGTTTGCAGTTGGTATTAGATTATACGTGAGTATATACGGTAAGCTGTTGACAAATTGCAGCTTTAGTCCCTCTAATATGAGGCCATTCTGTAGTGAAAGGCTGGCCTTAGAGAAGGGGTGAACTCTCTTTTTGGGGACAGAATGGTATAAATATAATTGTTGGTGTCTGGTAAAGTGATCTCTGATCAAGTAGTCTCATTCAACCAGACTCTTTCATGGTTCTCACAGATCTCTGCCATATGATGATCTGGTAAAATGCTTCATTGGTCTCAATTATTGATAGAAGGCACTTTATACAAACTTTGTAGAAGCAAAAATATGAAGACAGTTCTCACTATTTCAAAGTTTATACATGTACACATACTTTTTGCTATCATACAAGTCAAAATTCTATTTCAAAGTTTATACACACATACCTTTTGCTATCATACAAGTCAAAATTCTATTTCAAAGTTTATACACACATACCTTTTGCTATCATACAAGTCAAATTCTGTTGTGAGCTTACTGTATATACTTGTGTATAAGCCGGATCCAAATGCAAACAACATAGACCTTGATCTACCATTGCACAATGCGCTGGCAGATCAGGGTCTATGTTGTTTGTTCTATTGATTAGTCCTTACAAACTGCATAGACCCAGATCTGCCGGTGCATTATGTGCCGGCAGATCTGGGTCTATGCAGTTTGCAGTTGGTATAAGCTTATACACGAGTATTGACGGTAATAGAGTGTTATTATACATCACATTGTAAACAGTTTTGGGTTTGGTTTTTTGTGGGGTTTAACGCCATGTTTTGAGCACATGATAGGCTATACATTGTGGCCAGTATATTTGGTGGAGGAAGAACCAGGGAAGACCCCAGGAAGAACCAGTGACCCACAGGAAGCTACTGGCAAGCTTTCTCACATACCCGCATTGGTCGAGCCGAGACTTGAACTCGTGCGGACAGAGGTGAGATGTGTGAGTCATCTGTAAAGGTGAAAACTTTAGACCACTCGGTCACTTGGTCACTTGGTCACTAGGTCACTCGGGGCCCCCACTTTGTAAACAGATGCTGATGAAGAAGGTGTGTCATGATTGCCCATTGAAACTGTCCAGGTTTACATGAAACAAGATGAAATCTCATTATCATCGTGACATATTACGTTCCCTTATCTCGTTAGACAATCAAATCCCTTTTCCAAAGTTTTGGGAAAGCCTTGTTCTGGCATTACATGGAAAATTGTATGCTCCTCACAGTGGGTTAACTCCTTGGGTAGGATAACACCACTGCCACAACGATGTAAATTTGATCATAACATTCCACCTGGAGAAAACTATACATTTTGACAACTGCAGGGGTTTCAATAGGAGCTGGGAATTTTTCACCATATATTTGTAAGGAATCACCACCTACAATTCAGAATGTAGGAAAAGTTTTTTTTAAAGTTTTGTAATACTCTGCCTACTCCATCGGAAGTGATTCATCCAATTAAGATTAACCATCTTCCATTCGATACAGATCAGTCTAAGCCTTGAAGACGCTTTTTTGGATTCAGCATTATTAAAAGTGCTTGCTTGACATGAATAAATCAGCAACAGAGAGAACCATAAATATTCAGTGTCTTTCCTTTCACTCCTAATTGATCACAGTCAGAAGTGGTGATCTCATGCTCATAATGATGCAAGGCACACACCTGACTTTCGGCTCATAAAAAAAGACTTTTGACTCATAAAAAAAAAGACTTTTGGCTCATAAAAAAATAAAAAAGTGGTTCATAACAAATTATCCCAAAGTTATATAAATTATGGAATCTGGAGGGGATGGCATAAAATGGAGATGTAATAAGATAAGCTAGTGGATGCTTCCTGATACAGTATCCAAATAATACCAGTGACGATTGACATGTCACACATTTTGCTTACAGTTTGACCTAAATACAACTGATAAAAGCACACAATGAACATAAAATACAACATAAAAACAACACACATATTGTGACATATATTAAACATTTATTAAAAGTTAGTCTACTTTCTTTCTTTTCTTGTAGAATGTATCTATATTTTATTTATAATTTGTAACATTTTCAGTACATATACAGTTTTATAGAATAGGCGTACAGTATCATCTGCCCAGGACTTTATCTACAGCACAATACATCTTCTTCTTATGTTGATTTTTTTAATTGTTGATTTTAGTTTGTGTATTATTATAAAACCTTGTCTTTTCTTATTTTCCTTATGTTTCATCACTTGGCAACTTGAATTTTCCCATGCTTCTTTGTTAACCTTTTTTTTTAGTTTAGATTTTGTATTGGATAAGAGCAATAGATATTCATTTCATTCAAATAAAAATGAACAGACTGCAATGATTTAGTATCAATATTAATGAAGCTGATGATTCTGCTGTATGAAACAGAAGAGATCATGAACTCCTTCACCCAAGATATGAATTAGCAAGATGAATTTTATACAAACTTCTATAATACAATAAAATTATTTTCAAACAAATTTCACATTTTTCCATGAAGGAAAGATAATGTAACTTGAGTTGATACATCAGCACTATTTCAGCTTATGGGGGCACAGCTCCTCATACCCCCCCAGTGGCTTTGTCCCTGACCACCAAAGGGGGGTTTTACCCCCTGCCATCCTCCATCAACTTTTCTGACTTCTCCTAGTTCTCTGTTTCTTATTCAAATCCCTGATAACTGTCTTGCACTCAAGTTAGATTGCATTTTGCTGTAATCTTTCTCAGCAATAGTTTCAGTGCAGAATGGGAAGAATTTCCCAAATATGTAGGAGGGAAAAGTCACAGATTCTTTACATGCAGTGATGGAGTACAGGGTTGATGATGTTACATGGTGGCAGACATTACAGTATACTGATGATGTCACAATAAAATTTGAGCCTCCATATATAATCTGGTTCTTTTCTCTTATTTTTTTATTGGATTTCAATCTATGATAAGTGAAGCAAGGGAGGATCCAGTCAACATACTCATGCACTAATGTTTAGAGATAATGTACTAAGGTTTAGATGACCCAGGTTAAAACAGCCGTCGACAGTGATATATTCTGAAAGAGTATGAGTTATGAGTAGTGTGACAACTTCTTTTTTACCAAACCCTCATTTGGCAAAGATCTTGTGTACATAGCCACATGAGAGTTCTGGTTAAATGAGGCTACTGATTAGGGGGTGGCCACTTATCAGAAGGGCTTTTCAGTAGGGTGATCACTGTAAACAATAATCAGGATAGGTTAAAATGCACAATACAACCTGTCTGAGTATTCACTTGTTTGTAATGGACACCTGATTATAAAGTACAAAACATTTCACTTTTATTCAAGGGACACTGAACCTTAAAGGACAAAATTGTAATACTCCCATTTGTCTCCTTTATACACAGGTATTCAAGATTGAGAGTCAAAAATCCCCTTGGTGTCAGAAGTGGGGGTCAGACTGAGTATAAAAGCAAATCTGCGTGTCAGAACTGGGGTCAAATTAAAAATTTGGGGGTCTTTGATGCACAAATGAGGGTAAATGGAAACACTGGGTATTACTGTATACATATATATAGTTACTTCGATTTAATATTAGTATGGAGAGATTTTTAACAGAGGTAAATTTAAATTAATTTATAATTCCAGGCATATTGTTTCGATGCTTTATGAGTCGTTTTGGCTGCCGAGTATGTGTAATGGCAGGTGGTGTCCTGTCAGCCATTGGACTTGGACTGGGAATCATCGTTACTGACCTTTACCAACTTTACCTCACCTTTGGAGTGCTGACAGGTAAATTGTATGTTGTTTATTCCATGGCTGTATCCCCCTGTTCCACTTTTATATATCCTGTTGAACACTTACTATTAGACCATTAACTCTTTCTTTCCCAAATAAGAGGTTAAAGTTTCCAATGATTTACCACATATACTCACTTTTAAGTTGAGTCCAACTGCAAATCACATATACCCAGATCTGCCCTTGCATAATGCACTGGCAGATCAGGGTCTATGTTGTTTGTTAGAATGACTACTTTTAACAAACTGCATAGATTCAGATCTGCTGGCACATTATGAGATGGCAGATCTGGATCTGTGCAGTTTGCAGTTAGACTTGACTTAATAAGAGGTTAGTTTCTGTTGATTTAATAGTGGCTCAATAGCTCTTGAAAGGATGAAATGATTGAATATAGTCTTGACCCAGACTAGTACACCAGTTCAATGCACAAGCTTAGAATAAAGCCAGTATTGAAGTTTTTTTGAGTGGTTCTGGTGTACAGCCAGGTCAGCTACAGAACAGCTCAAGTTAAATGCCTTGCTTAAAGCCCTAACAGTAGAGTTTATTGTGAACCTTGAGCTCACAAACCCTTTGTTGGCAGAAAGACAAAATAGAAGCATAGCTCATTAGATGATAAAAATGTTTTAAAACGTACCGTATATACTCGCGTATAATCTGATACCAACTGCAAATTGCATAGACCCAGATCTGCCGGCGCATTATGCATTATGTTAATTGGGAGTGGGGGGGGGGGGGTACCACTGATTGAATCAAGTGCCTGTGTAAATAGCCTACTTTTGTTGCTGTGCCATGAAACACCAAATCAATTTACCATCTCCAAGTGTGTTCAAAACACATTCATGCAATGTCACATGATACTTGTGGTCTGTGGAGTCCCAAATGTAATATTACAGGAGGAAGCTTATCTGTTGATTACTCCTAGCAAGCTACATAGATCCAGATATGCTGGTGCATTATGCTAGGACTGATCTGGGTCTATGAAGTTTGCAGTTGGACCTGGATTATAAGCAGGTATATATGGTACATATGCAATGGATTAAGAGATCTAGATTTGATCAGTTGGTGAAAAGGTTGCCTGACCTACACCCTTGACTGTAACATCTCAAATTTTGAGTCTTTGTGCAAAATACTTGGCCAAGTTGCCTTGCTTTAAAATGCCATAACTGCTTGAAACACAGTCAAACCTTGTCTAGCAACCACCTGCATTGTAGCAATCACCTGTTCATACTGATCTTTGTTTTTTAGTCCCCTCCTATTTTCCAGTATATTTTGCTTGTATATAGTGACCACCTGCCCAACAAAACCAGTATATTTTGCTAGCTTATAGTGACCACCTGCCCAACAAAACCAGTATATTTTGCTTGCATATAGTGACCACCTGCCCAACAAAACCAGCAACTGCTTTTTTTGATCCCATGACTCGTGATGTTACAGCATATAATGAGTGGCAAGGTTTTTGTCTGGTACATGTATCATGCAGACAGATGGCCTTTATTAATTTAACCTAACTACCAATCTATCTATCTGTTTTTCTATCTATCTATCTATCTATCTATCTATCTATCTATCTATCTATCTATCTATCTATCTATCTATCTATCTATCTATATCTATCTATCTATCTATCTATCTATCTATCTATCTATCTATCTATCTGCCACTTGTATGTCTTACAGTCTATCATGCACTCCATCTTTAAATCTACTGTATACTTGTACCTCTATATAAAGACCACCTATCTATAAAGATCACTCAGCTGGTCCCCTGGGTGCTCATTTGATATAGGTTAGACTATTTTCTTGTATGCAACTTGAACCCAGCTGTTTACACCATAGATGTAGGCTGTTGCTGGTCATGTTATATCACACATACAACAAACAGCATAGATCTTGATGTCCCAGGACATAATACAGTTGTCTCTCACTATAACATTCTTCATTATAACACAGTTCCTGATATAACACAGGTATAGTCATGAATCCCATATTGTGCAACAGTCCCACACTATAACATGCCTCATTATACTAAGGCTTCTGAAATAACACAGGTAATGTTATGGATTCCAGTGTACAGTGGTCCCTTGCTCAAACATGCCTCATTATTACACTGTTCTTTATATAACATCGGTAAAATCATGGATCCCACTAACCATTGGTCCCTCACTATAACATGCCTCATTATAACATGGTTCCTGATATAACACGGGTAAAGTCATGGATCCCACTGTACAGTAGTCCCTCACTATAACATGCCTCATTATAACATGGTTCCTGATGTAACATGGGTAAAATCATGGATCCCACTGTACAGTGGTCCCTCACTATAACATGCCTCATTATAACATGGTTCCTGATATAACATGGGTAAAATCATGGATCCCACTGTACAGTGGTCCCTCACTATAACATGCCTCATTATAACATGGTTCCTGATATAACATGGGTAAAATCATGGATCCCACTGGACAGTGGTCTCTCACTATAACATGCCTCATTATAACATAGTTCCTGATGTAACATGGGTAAAGTCATAGATCCCATTGTACAGCGGTCCCACACTAGAACGTGCCTCAGTATTACATGGTTCCAGATATAACATGGGTAAAGTCATGGATCCCATTGTACAGTTGTACCTCACTATAACATGCCGGATTATTACATGGTTACTGATATAACACTGGTAAAGTCATGGATGATGTATTGTACAGTGGTCCATCACAATAACATGCCTCATTATAACACAGTTCCTGATATACCACAAGTAAAATCATGGATCCCATTGTACAGTGGTCCCTTTTTATAACATGCCTCAGTAGAATATGGTGATATAACAATGGTATAATCATTAGTCCCATTGTACATTGTTCCCTCACTATATCATGCCTCAGTATTATAAGGTTCCTGATATAACATGAGAAAAATCATGGATCCCAATGTACATTGTTCCCTCACTATAACATGCCTCAGTATTGTAAGGTTCCTGATATAACATGAGAAAAATCATGGATCCCATTGTACATTGTTCCCTCACTATATCATGCCTCAGTATTATAAGGTTCCTGATATAAAATGGGTAAGGTCATGGATCAAATTGTACAATGGTCCCTCACTATAATGTGCATCATTATTACATGGTTCCTGATAACATGGTAAAGTCATATATCCCATTGTACAGTGGTCCCTCTGTATAACATGGTTCTTGGTATAACACTTGTAACGTCATGGATCCCATTGTACAGTGGTGCCTCATATATGTAAAATGATAGATACCATTGGACTGGGTGAATTATATTTTTCCATATAATGTACCATAGTAAAGTGACACCTCACCTATATCATGTACACTTTCATGAGTCCCCTGAAAAGTGTTATAGTGGGGGACCATTGTATATTTTTTTTTTTCTGGGACTAGCATACACTGGGATAGGAAACTCTATATCTACCCCATCAAATATAATCCATTACTTTTTGATATGCATATTAGGGCACGTAGCACATGAGATCAGAGGTACAGCAGGGATTTCAGGGGCAAGAGAGATTTATTTGTTTATGGTACATATGTTATAATACCATACAGCTTCACTTTTTCATTATTGACAAAGAAGATAAAAATCATCCTTTTTGTTTGTAAAAGATGCAAGAATGCATTAATTTAATTTATTTGAATCTTTTGAGCAACATATTTTGAAAAGGCTAGGTAAAAGTAAATTTTAAAATAAAAAAAAATCCTTTTCTTGATCTGTGACTTTCTGTAAATCATTTTACTACATCTGTATCAGTAATTCAATATTAAAACTTGTATTTTAGACTCCACACACATTGAAAAATGCATAGCAGCTATTTTTGCTCAAAGATTGAAGTATATTGATAAATTTTTAGACTCTTTAATCTGAGGTTACAATCACGTGTATGTTGAAATAAGACAGCTTTTCATTGAAGATATCTGTGTTTCTGTCGCTCATTAAGTTACATACAAATATATCGAAATGGAAAGCAGGAAACACTTTTTCCTTTGCTATGAATTTAAATTCAAATTTAAGTTTAGAGCCAAGGTAGCTAAGTTGGTTGAGCATCAAACTCATAATCCACGGGTTGCAGGTTTGATACCTGCCCAGGCCAGCCAGGGTCTGCTGCCTCTGTGTATCCTTGGAAAGGCACTTTGCTCCAATGCCTTTGGCATGATATAGCCAGTATATAGCCAGTCACATGTTAAAAGTGCCATTAAGACAAAAAAAAAAAAAAAAAAAAAAAACCTTTAATTTAGAAAAGGAGTTGTAGAAGGTATATTTCTCTTTCATCAGAACACAGTTATCGCTAACTATAACGTGTAACCTTGGTGAGCACAACTTTGATATATAGTTGAGGACATGGTAACCCTTGATGTTCTTTGATCTCATTGTTAAATAGATCATTGGTATCTTCCTATCAGTAGGGCATGGGTGATATCTTAATCAGCACAGTGGAGTCATCAATCCCCAGTGCGATTGACCCTGTTTATAATATATTATAACTATCAGTAGGGCATGGGTGATATCTTAATCAGCACAGTGGAGTCATCAATCCCCAGTGCGATTGACCCTGTTTATAATATATTATAACTATCAGTAGGGCATGGGTGATATCTTAATCAGCACAGTGGAGTCATCAATCCCCAGTGTGATTGACCCTGTTTATAATATATTATAACTATCAGTAGGGCATGGGTGATATCTTAATCAGCACAGTGGAGTCATCAATCTGCAGTGTGATTGACCCTGTTTATAATAATATTATAACTATCAGTAACTGCACAAGAATTTAATAATTTAGATCAGGAAAAAAATTATTACATTATATATGCTGTAGTTTTCATCATTTTGTGACCTAATATAAACAGTGTCGGCATATGTTTATTTTTGTCCAGTAGGAAAAGTTATGAACTTTCACCTTTTTATACATTTATTTGTCCACAGGAATGACAGAGCACAGGATAATTAAATGAAATAATTTCTTGTCAAGGCCTTGACTAAATTTTACTAGTCATTTTCCTTACCTTTCTGAAGCTGAACCAACAATGTCACATGATCAAAACAAAAATTTCTGTTTGTAACCATAAGCCATGTGCCTAAAGGTGCAATGGTGTTTTTATTCAGACATAGTCTTGTACATTTTTTTGAACTTTACCTTTAGTTAGCACTATATAGCCACTATTGTGCTGAGTGACATAAAACACTTCTAGATACATATACTGATAGAAATAGGAGTACTCATTTTATGACATCAAATATTACTAACATATAAATGCACGTCGTTGATATTTTGTTGTTATATATATATATATATATATATATATATATATATATATTACCCAGTATGCTTAAGTACTGTGTATACTCATGTATAATTCGGATACAAATGCAAACAACATAGATCCTGATCTGCCATAGCATAAAGCACTGGCAGATCAGGGTCTATGTTGTTTGTTCTACTGATTAGTAATTACAAACTGCATAGACCCATGTCTGCCTGCGCATTATGTGACGTCAGATCTGGGTCTATGCCGTTTGCAGTTGGTATGGGCTTATACATGAGTATATACGGTAGCTGAATAACTTGAGCTTAAAATCTGGTGAATAAAATGGAAGTTGGATTGGGTAAAGCTTTTATAAATAGATATTTCATTCCTGTGAATGATGCCCTGCCACATTGTGCACATACTATACATTGTTTTCCATTTTCATTGCTGAAAAAAAACCATAATGTGACTATCTTTGACATACTATAGTAGGTTAGAGCTTTGAATATTAATTAACTAAAAATTGACAACTTTTAAACAGTGAAAATAATGGAAAATCAGGCATTAATGCAAGGTTTTACCAAGCAAGGAAACATAGATAATGGCAATGTCCTAAATTGTTCGGTGTGCACAAAATGTATGGCAGTTGTGACCTATATACTTTTATATTTTATGTATTCATTGTCAGGTGGATTCTGTAAATGGAATGTTGAATACAAGTGGACTGATTAGATAGCTGTCCCTAATAGATGGCCTTAATTCTAGCAATAGATACAGTTAAACTTGATGACTGAGAATCTGTATCACTATCAGATGGGAAGGTCAGATCCAGAATCTTTACCATATGTACTTGCTTATAAGTCAAGTTCAACTGCAAACAACATACACCCAGATCTGCCATCACATAATGCATTGGCAGATTAGGGTCTCTGTTGTTTCTTACACTGATTACACCTGACAAACTGCATAGATCCAGATCTCCCAGCGCATTATGCAATGGCAGATCTGGGTCTGTGCAGTTTGCAGTTGGAGTTGACTTAGAAGTGAGTATATACGGTAATCTGCTAAGCTGAGGGCATGTAAACTGTTTATCTTATCATTTAAATACCCTGAATATTTGATAATAAGAGACCTCTTCTGATAGAATACAAATTTATATTTGCTCAACTTTAATTAATTGATAAGTACAGTACTTGATGACATATTCAACATGAAAGTCAAAATATAGTTACAAAGGTTGTTTTTTTTATCATTTTGCATTTTAGACCTTTCTTTTATCTAAATATCTGTTCATAATTTATGATTTATTGTAGCAATCAAAATAACAGAACAATAATGATGCAGTTTTACAAAAAGGCATTCATAATTAACAGATTCTTTTTGCTTGATACATTAATTAAATGTGTCATGTATTGATCATAATACTAAATTTAACAAAAAAAACATGGTGAGGTTGGTTTGGTTTTATGGGGTTTAATGCCATTTATCAGCACATGATAGGCTATACATGGCAGTCAGTATATTTGGTAGAGGAATAATCCAGGAAGACCCCAGGAAGAACCACCTACCCAAGTTAAGAAACTGGCAAGCTTTCTCACATACCCAGGTTGGTTGAGCTGAGACTCTAACTCAGACAGAGGTGATATGTGTGAGTGATCTGTAAAGGTGAGCGCCTTAGACCACTCAGCCACCCGGGGGCCCCTTACATGGTGTGAGAAAAGAGTGGACAAGAAGGAAGATAAGTAAAGCAGATAGTGAGATCAGCAAGAAAATGGAATTCTGACCACAGAAAAGATTTTGTTTTTATGCTAGATCACACCAGCTACCATACAGGTGGGGGCCATTCCCTGAGATTGATTCTCAATCAAAACTGCAGCTCTAGTTCTTATGAGATCTGCTGTGAACTGGGAAGAGGGGAGGGAAGATACCATATACAGTACTCCCTCATTATAACACTGTACATGGCAGCCTTACAGTATACCACATTACAATGAAGTACATTATACATATGCTTTATTGCCAGATAATGAAATAGGATCCATGACCATACCCACCTTATGACATGAACTGTGTTATAACGAAGGGCCTTATAGTGAGACTGCTTTATAATTAAGTACTTGATACGTATAATTTTACTATCACATAATGAAATAGGATCCATGACCATACCCACCTTATGACATGAACTGTGTTATAACGAAGGGCCTTATAGTGAGACTGCTTTATAATTAAGTACTTGATACGTATAATTTTACTATCACATAATGAAATAGGATCCATGACCATACCCACCTTATGACATGAACTGTGTTATAATGATAGACATTATAATGAGAGAGTGCTGTAGTTCACAAAGAAAGCATGACTAGTGTTTCTAAAGTTAATAGTATAAATGTAAATTTGATGAAAAGGCTGTAAAATTTAGGGTTTTACATTTTTTCCATAAAATTACAATAGTTTCAGTTGTCAAAACAATTTGCCCTACATTTGAAAAGTTTCAGTTGGAAATACAAAAGTTATCAACCAACAAGTTTAGCATTGGAAATTTCTTTACAATGGGTTGACACTACAGACACAAACCTTCATGATAATACAAATTGGAAATTTCTTTACAATGGGTTGACACTACAGACACAAACCTTCATGATAATACAAATTGGAAATTTCTTTACAATGGGTTGACACTACAGACACAAACCTTCATGATAATACAAATTGTAAATTTCTTTACAATGGGTTGACACTACAGACACAAACCTTCATGATAATACAAAGTGCTGTAAATCGCATTGTTTTTTCATAAGCATAAAAAATGTGTCAATTTAGTAAAACAAGTAAATTTGTCAAAATGTTATTAATATGAATAGCAACAAAGTTGCACAATACATGGGTACCCCACTTTAGTGCTGTAGTTGGAATCCATATCTGCAGACTGCATTATGTACTGAAGCTCAGTATAGTGAGAATGGTTAAAAATTTGATGAATGCATGTGTGAATGTTGGGCGGGGGAACAAATGCTAGTCAAATATATAGTAATAATTTAATCGCCATTTTATATAACAGTTGGGATTACAGTAGTCTCATGCTTCATAAATGTTAATCGTTGCTGTGTAAGAACATTAATTATGTTCTCCAAGCTATATGTTTCTGAAACTTGACAGAATTATTTTTGTCTTTTTCTCAGCTTGACTGATGTTTCGTGTAGTGTCAGGGAATAAGGGACATCTAAGACAAAAAATTGGGAGCCATGATGCAATCATGTTATGCAGTGGCGTACCAAGGGTAAATGGCGCCCGGGGCAATGATGATGGCCCAAAGGGCCAGAATACGTGGCCTGAATTTGTATCAGCTGTTTTGGTGCCCCAAGAATTCTGGCGCCCAGAGCAACCTACCCCGTCTGCCTCCCTGTTAGTATGCTACAGATGTTATGTATATCTGAATTTGTGTTATAATGAAGCGTGTTATAGCGGGGGATCTCATGTATCAGTGCAAATAAAAATGCAGATTAAGCTTAATTTACTGAATTCACTTAAATTAAATGATGCTAAAATCTAATGTAGAATTAATGGGACATGCACTCAATTTATACACATTGGACAAAAATTATTGACTTGTTGGCCAGATTGGACTGATTATTGCAGATTAGTTAAGAGTAATGCAAAAAATATACAAAAAATTTATAACATTGTTACTTTATGAACAAGGTTTGCTTTGATATTAGGCTTCTTTTATTTGTTTACAGGTATAGGATTTGGTCTGGCATGTACTCCATCAATTATGATAGTGGAGCAGCATTTTCATCAAGCACGGTTCGAGGCCCTCAGCGTAGTGGCAGGAGGAATTGGTGCTGGAATTATAACTTTTCCAGTAGTTATTCGCTATTTATTGGACCACTTTTCTTGGCGTGGAACATTGCTGATTTTGTCAGGAGTGGCTTTTAATATGGTTATATTTGGTGCTGTTATGAAACCAGTACCAAAAAAGAAAGAGGTTCACTTGATGCCATTACTCTCATGTTTGCCCTTGCGGCATCCAATATTTCACGGAATGTGCATAGCAAATTTATTCTGGAGCTTTGGTTCAACAGTGATATACATGTATTTGCCTGCATATGCTATAGAGAAGGGCACAGATTTCTATACTTCCACATTCCTTATATCCTGCATTGGAATGGCCAGTTTCACGGCCCGTATGATTTTTGCTTTCATGGGCCACAATAGCGCACTGGATGATGTAACAGCCCTATTGTGTTCAGTTTGTCTTGGAGTTGTGTTGACTGGTGTATCGCCATTGCTTTTTAAGGATTTTGCAGGACAAATTGGATATACACTGTTGTTTGGTTTCTACAGTGGATACTGGACAATATTTCTATCACAAGTATCGAGAGAACTTATTGGACCAGAATATATTGCCATGGGCAATGGATACCTTAGCTTCATGGTTGCACTGGGTTCCTTGCTTGGTGGGCCAGCAGCAGGTAAATATATCAAAGAGTATATATTATTTGCTTATTTATTTATTTATTTATTTATTTATTTATTTATTTACAGTCAAGCTTCAACTACTCAATTTAACTATATATTGAATGCTCTGCATCACTTGAAATGACTTCATCAGTCCAGATGCAAAACATTCTCTAGTTGATGACCTTGAAAATTTGCAACAGCTGAAGTTTTAAAAAAAATTGGACCTCCAGTGCTTCAAGTTTTCAATATGATACAGAATTTGATATCATGAAATAGGTGTAATGTCTGCAAAAAATATTAGTATTTCAAGAAACAAGAAACAAAACTTGAAGTTATGCTTATGTCATTTCCAGTTAACAAAAGAAAGATAAACACACAAGACTACATATGTGTTTTGTTCTGATTCGGTGGATAGAACGAGTTCGATAAGGTGTAGGGGTACATCATGGCCGTCAGGCCAAGATGTATTCATACGCCATATCAAATGAGTTTTTCCCCCTGACTTGGAACAAAATGTGAATGCGGTTTTGTATTTATTACATACCCCCTCTTTTACGCTTTCAAAATATTTGTAGCTTTACAGTATAGATAAAAATTCAAAGCAATTTGGGAATAATTAAAATTTAATTCACTGTGTCTAAAAAATCTATGCACCGATGTCAAAGGAGACACCTAAGTAGTTTAAATCTGGGTGTGTGATACGGAAATATAGATTGAACAGCTGTATTGAATGACAGATCAAGCATGTTAGATTACATGGGTATGTAATAATATTGCTAATTTTTTACTTTATCACAAGTTAAATAAATTTTAAAATTGAAATTTTTCAAGCAAAATGTTAAGGACATTCCCAAGTATTATAGTGTTCACATAGACGATGTCCTGATTAAATGCCATCATAATACCTGTTCATTGATGTTAAAATTGCTGAGAAAGCTTAACAGTACACATTCAAAATCATTCAGAGATCCTCAGAACGAAATAAATAAATTATCCAATTATTTTTCGCCATATCTAGGACCTAACACTCCTGTCATAAAAAAAAAATCTGACAAATTTTTTCCTAATTTCATAAGTTTTTGACCATGTTTGACCTTTGGCAGAAAATACATTTGTTGACTGAATTCGTAATACAGATCATAAAGAGAAAGCACCAATAGAATTTCTGACACAGTTTTCCAAATTTTGTACATCAGTTTGGTATCAGAATGTTACATCTTGGAATCTTGTGAAATATTGGTAGCAACTGGAAAATACCTGACATCATCTTCATCAAGCAGTGTTTATTTTATGACATGTATACACTACCCATTTATGATAGCCTGACACAAAGCACATTTTTTGTTGATTGGCAGATGAAAGGGATGTATATCTACTTTCTCGCCACTGTTACATCCGTGTGAACAACTATTTCTGTATGGAATGTTAGCTCAGTAAACATGGAAAATAGTATAAAGAGTTATAAAATGTTGAACAATTTCAGATTTACAAGGTGTTTTGTGTAATATTCATGTGGAAATTGTTTGAGTGTTGCAACTTTAGATTTTCAAGCTTGGGTTCATGCTGGATAGCCAGTTCCATTTGTGTCCATTGTTACGGACTCATTAGATTTCAAGTTTTAATAGCACTTGTATACAGTTGTATATTGGATCGAGGATGATTTCATAACAGTAATTCTTTAGGACGGGCATTATTTGTCCTTTTACTGAACATATCATGGCTGGTCATATCGACATTGTGCTTTCGCCAAAAGACTTCTTATGGTATTTAGTTGGTACTAAATGGAAATGGTGCCAATCTGATATCCAATATGGCCACCATGGCAGCCATCTTGAAAATTTTGTTATCGTTACTCCTCCAAAACAGAAAGTCATATCAACATGGGGTTTCCACCAGAAGACTTCTTATAATGTTTTGTTAGTCCTAAATGAAAATGGTCCCAATCTGACATCCAATATGTCCACCACAGTAGCTAATTTGAAAATCTTGTTATCACTGAAGAATATCAGAGATGGTTTCAACACTCGACAGTTAGAAGGAAGAAATGGTCTTATTTTGAATTCCTGGAAATTCTTTTTAGCCATTAGAGCATCAGTCCCTTCGAGGGACTCTTGATTTCCATGGATTAATGCTATTTATATCAGACAAACATACATAGATTAAAATCTACTTATGCTGAGGACACAGTTGATTATCGTAAACATGTGCTCTGTATTGCAGTGAATTGGAAATGGGTTTATGTGGGTAGGTGTGTATCTTAAATCTGTACGATATTACAGATCTATATTTTTACCAATATCATCACACCGAAACCAATGATGATACACTGTATATCTCAGTGGTGGTATATAACATCACTACTTTATATGCAGGTAAATACAAATCCAAATGCAGCACACTGTGACCTACTTCAGGCTATAGTGGCTAAATGTAACATTCATGCTTTGCTGTCTTCTGATAGCTATATTTCTTTTGAATTGGTTTGCCAGTGTCCTCATTTAAAGGGGGAAAGAAAGAGATTTTTCTTTTTATATTGTGGGTTTGTAAAATTGAAGTTCCAGTCCATGAATATTCTTAAAGGTCAAGTACCAAAAGAACCCCCAAAAAATAAATACTTAATTGACTGAAATTGTTAATGGAACACAAATTGCTCAGACTGGATTGTTTGTAAGTTTCACATTTGAGAACAGTTTTTAGAAGTGTGAAATGTTTGAAATAAGACAGGAATGCATACAGTCAGGGCTGTCAGGTTTTCATGTGTATTCTATTTTGGTTCTGATATCTTTTAGAACATGTGCATTTATAAAATGTTATCTTGTAATGTGATCCAGTCATCTGAACCATCATGCAAAAGATTACTCTGATAATGCTAATAGGAAATGTCACAGCTTTTGTAAATGGCACAAAAAGAGAAAAAAATTGTTGTTTTTTTATTATTGATCTCTTCAAAAGCTAAAATCCTGAAACAGACCTTTCTCTGACAATGCCTGTTCACATCTCCCTGGACAATTATGTTCCATATCCATATCACCATCTGAATTAGATTAATTCAAAAAAAAAAAAAAAAAAAAAGCACTCAGTATAATTATTAAACATTCACATGGAAACTCTATGATGATATAAACACTAGCTATAAAAATGTCCTATCACTCAGTTGGCATAGATAATATTGTCATGTATCATGTAGCATCAGTTTAGGTAAATTGTACCAGTCTGATTCATCTAGTACCATTCTGATTCAGCTAGTACCAGTCTGATTCAGCCAGTACCAGTCTGATTCAGCTAGTACCAGTCTGATTCAGCCTGTACCTGATACTTTCAGACCTTTGATTATAGGAATGAAATATCACAGGCAAATAAAGTCATAATTTTCTATTTATCTCTACCCTCCTAAAAGTATGAATTTGGATTAGTAATTGAGGGCTTTGGTAGACAGCAATCAAGTATACAAAATTTAGAATGGTTATTTCCATGGAATTCTGTTCTTCTTTGATTTATGAGAATTACTGATGGTACTTATTACACTGTATTTCTTAAAATGAAGCAAGTCAAATGTTTGAGATGTTGATTGCAGACACTAGATCAGTATGCTATATAAAGCCATTGTGGCTGCTTTATTGAAAATCAAGTCTTCTTGAAGAATGTCTCCTCAAGAGAAATACCACATCTACCTGCTTGAATATTTCTCTAAAGAGAAATGCTTCAAGACATGATTTGGTAATTTCAAACAAGATTTCTGGACACCGTCATATCTGGTGTGAAAAAAGAGAATCATACATAAAAATGAGTTCCTTTCTACCATCATTAATTTTTGCAGCTGTTAATTAAGGCACTGATGGTACTTATTACACTGTATTTCTTAGAATGAAGCAAGTCAAATGTTTGAGATGTTGATTGCAGACACTAGTTCAGTATGCTATATAAAACCATTGTGGCTGCTTCATTGAAAATCAGTAGTCTTCTTGAAGAATGTCTCCTCAAGAGAAATACCACATCTACCTGCTTGAATATTTCTCTAAAGAGAAATGCTTCAAGACATGATTTGGTAATTTCAAACAAGATTTCTGGACACCGTCATATCTGGTGTGAAAAAAGAGCATCATACATAAAAATGGGTTCCTTTCAGCAATCATTAATTTTTGCAGCAGTTAATTAAGGCAAAACAGTCATTGAGACTTGATAACTCCAACATATCTAACAATTGTCTTATGAAACATTTTTTCCATCTGTTTAAAATCTTCATAAAACCCCCGGACTCAATTCAGAATTTATTTGCCTGGGCCACCTTGACTATAACTAATGTCAAGCCCTTGTAGCCATTATTGATTTAAGTATTTAGATCAATATTATGCACATTTATATGGTAATGGTAAAATGGTTTCAATATCCCATTTATATGTGGTGCCAGCTTTAGGGAATATAAGTAATGTAACAGAGCTGCATGTATTGATCCAGACGATATTTATATTGAATTAATCCTTGGGAAAGTTTATCCAATTTATACAATCTATCTTTTACTTTAGGCATGGCTAAATTTTATAAATCATGTCTGAAACTGCATGTCATAGTTGTAGATCAGAGTTGGCATGTTTATTTTTTATGCAGGTACAAGAACACTTCCTTCACTTTCATTATACAAATTTATTAGACTGGTTTATGACCCTAGTAGACTGGTTTTGCTCATGTAATCCGTGGTCTTGTAGTATGCGTGCAGTGCCTTTGATACAACATTATGTCATGGATTAGATCCTTTGTCAGCTGTGCTTTCTTTGTTTCTTGTTACATATTGTCTCTGATGACAAGCCGTCTACCTGAGTCAGCTAAAATCATTCCATGTTTGCTGGATATAGTTTGGAAAGGTTACCATGCAATAAAATTGTTACCAAATTAATCCCAAAAGAAAAATATCTTTCTTTCTGGCTTCCTCACTGACTTTATTTTTTGCCTGCCACTGCTTAAAATTTTCCACCCATAAAAAATAGAATTAATGAAAATAATTCCAGGTTTGTTTAATGTTATGACCAGTCTGGATATTCTTTTGGTGGTAAGTGTTAGACATAATACTCATTAAGGTGCTTGCTATTTCTCCCAATGTTGTTAAATGCCTACAGGACATAGACTGTTTGCTAATCGTAGTCAGCTTCAAATTTACAGCCAGTTATATCAGACAAATGCAAATTATATAAGCAATTATATTAAGAGTACATACATAACTATCATATAACATCATGTTGTTGTTGAGTATTACTGATCATGGCTTTTCTCAAAGGAATAAAATTAGGTCATGCAACTGTGCTTCACTTTCAGTAAATGGAGTTGGAAAAAAAATTAGCACAAAAAATCTTATTCTGACAGACCAACCCAATTTATGTTTTAGCATAAAATAAGAAACAAGCACATTATCTTTAAAGGTCTTATGAAATTTTTAGATAATAAAGTTTTTGGGTTAATTTACATGCATCCTTTACTGTATTTACAGGTCTGCTGATTCAGGAGGAATCCGAGTTCCAGTATGCTTTCTATCTGGCAGGTATGGAATTTTATCACACAAAGTTTATATTCATCCATGTAATAACAGGATGTGATAAAACTGTATGTTATGATTTGATATAACAACTAGAAATGCCACGCAGCAATGTCAATGAGTAACACAAATTATTTGCATGATTAATAGAGCTTTAAATTTGTGTTCATTAGATAGTGAAGTTTATGAAACTTGTAGAATACCTATAATACAATATGCCATTTGCTGCATTCAGCTTGTGGTACAGCACTCCAGCATTATAATGCACTTCATTATGATACATTCCTGTTTTAAGGCAGGTACAACCTGTGTATGGTCATGGATCCTATTTCATTATTAAGTAGTGAAATCATATAATGTACTTCATTATAAGGCAGTCTCACTATAAGGTAAGTATACTCTATTGACTCACATGGACAGCATTATAATGAGGGAGTACTGTATCACATACTTTATTATTAGGCAGTCTGACTCTAAGGCAGTATACTGTATGACTCCCATATACAGCATTATACTGAGGGAGTACTGTATCATGTACTTCATTATAAGGCAGTATACTGTATGACTCCCATATACAGCATTATACTGAGGGAGTACTGTACTTCACTATAAGGCAGTATACTGTATGACTCCTATGTATGGCATTATACTGAGGGAGTACTGTATCATGTACTTCATTATAAGGCAGTATACTGTATGACTCCCATGTATGGCATTATACTGAGAGAGTACTGTACTTCACTATAAGGCAGTATACTGTATGACTCCCATGTATGGCATTATACTGAGGGAGTAGTGTATCATGTACTTCATTATAAGGCAGTATACTGTATGACTCCCATATATAGCATTATACTGAGGGAGTTCTGTACTTCACTATAAGGCAGTATACTGTATGACTCCCATATACAGCATTATAATGAGGGAGTACTGTATCATGTACTTCACTATAAGGCAGTATACTGTATGACTTCCATATACAGCATTATACTGAGGGAGTACTGTATCATGTACTTTACTATAAGGCAGTATACTGTATGACTTCCATATACAGCATTATACTGAGGGAGTACTGTATCATGTACTTCACTATAAGGCAGTATACTGTATGACTCCCATATACAGCATTATACTGAGGGAGTTCTGTATCATGTACTTAAATATAAGGCAGGCTTATTATAAGTCAGTATACTGTATGACTCCCATGGACAGCATTATAATGAGGATATACCATATGTACTTCATTATAAGTCAGTCTCACCATAAGGCAGTATACTCTATGACTTCCATGGACAGCATTATAATGAGGGAGTACTGTGTATATTTGATTTGATCTTCATAAATTTTATATGTATTAGGAACTCGTCAATGTTATTTATGAAGTCATTGATATAATGAGTCATAAATAAACTTTAAAATGTGTTGTTTTTTAAAATAGATGTATATGTGTCAACACTAGTTTTCCCAGAGTGAAATGAGTAACATGGCATTTGATTGCAAGTCAGATGATACTAATGTATTTTTTTTAGCAGTTTTTTGAACAAAAATTACATATTTTATTATCTGAGTAAAACAATCTTACATTAATGCTTGTTTCATGCCAAACTTTTGAAACTTGTGGAATAAGTTTCATGTTTTTCTGTCAGCATGAATGTTCTAAAAACCCTTCAGGCAACATGTATTCACCCTTCATTTGGGTAAAAAGTATTTCAGTTTCTGATCCAAACAATAAGCTACTAGATATGAACATGTTTAGTGATTGTCACTTAGTAAATACAGTCTTGGTTCCTGTATGTGTATGTAAATGCAAGAGGGAGTAGTTACTGTTGATTTGGTACTTTATGGCACAGCAACACAGTTAGGTTATTTAGTGCTTAGGTAATTGCGAGTAAAGTGCCTTGTTCAAGTAATTGCCACAGTTGCTGATTCAAACCCACACCCTTTTGGTCACAAGTCCAGTATGCTAACCACTGACCCACTGTGCCTCCCCAAGAGGTTGTAACTGATGTAATGAACAATCTGCATGGAAATTTGACTTCATGTGATTTTACATACAATTTTATTCACATGTTGCCATGAGGAACATGTTTTGAAGATCTGCTTTTTAAATTTATTATTTCTGCATTTATGATTACAAATTTGTAATATATATATATATATATATATATATATATATATATATATATATATATATATATATATATATATATATATATATATATATATATATATATACACCTTTGATGATTTTCCTATTTTTTGATGAATTTTATAAAAAAAAAGGTTAGTTATACAGTGTGCCTGCATGCTATTGAATTCAACTTCTAATGCGTTTGAAGTAAATGTGACAAGTTTTAATTGAAGTAAATGTGACAAGTTTTTCAAAACCAAATGGTGAAATCCACACTGTACAATCCTAATAACTATCAGAAGAGTCAATCTATCTATCTGTCTATCGTTCTATCTATTGTTCTGTCATTTGTTCATCATTTTTTAGCTCAATGTCATGAATACTTCTCCTTAGTGGATGAATGTATTGACATGGGGTTTTCACTAAAAGACTTCTTGCCATATGTAGTTAGTACTGTTTTAAAATGATGCTGATCTAGCCTCAAATATGGCTGCCTTGGTGGCCATCTTGAAAATCCTTTTATGGCTACTTCACCTGAGCTCTTCACTAAACACTATCACAGTATGCAGCAGTCCTGAATGTAAATGGTGCTGATCTGACCTCCTGCATGGCAATCATAGTGGCCATCTCAAAAATGTTATTATCACTACTCTTGGAAGAATGGTGGCACTGACATGGGAATTCTTTGCTAAAACACCTCTTGCAATATCTCTCTATCTCTCTCCTTCTGTCTCATGTACATACATTCATATGTAAATACAGATAGGAGAGGCAGTTTATTTTTCAAACAAGAAGCCTATGATCCCAACCCTCAAACAGTTCTATTATCTCAAATTCTCTCTCTCTCTCTCTCTCTCTCTCTCTCTCTCGATCTCTTGATCTCTAGATCTCGATCTGGATCTTGATCCTGTCCCACTCTGACCCCACCCCTAAGTTTTTGGTCAGTTTTGTCGGTAATTATTTTTTTTGTCTCAAAGGTTTTGGACATTAAAACACATGCACTGAAAAAAAAACATTTGGTACCCTAAAACATGGGGTACAGATTGTGTCTATCATCATGGTTGACCAGACAGTTTTGTTATGTTTTTTTGTGGGTTTTAACACACTATTGGCCATATCATGCCAAGGAAATGAGAGCTAAGTGCCTTTTCCAAGGACAGCCAACCTGGACAACCCGCGACCCTTGGATTACAAGTCTGATGCTATGAACTGAACTATGCAGCTCCCAGAAAGGCAGTAATATGTATATATATATAGATGAAAACTAAAGAATTAAAAGAATTTATTGGTGCTATACCCATCCCCCTCATCATGAAACTACTGCCATAGTATGAGTCATGTAGAAAACTTTGTAAAAAATTAATAAATTGCTGTTCCTGTTTACCAGTATTTTGGTTTAATTTAAAGCTTGGATAATGTACCAAGCAGAATCTGAAATTGCTCCAAGTCCCATCCACGCTAACAGGCATAAGAGAATAGTTTTGAATGTATCAAAGTGATGTTTTTTTCACAAGCTCATGACTAGTACTCTAAGTCATACAATAAAATCCTGTCAAATGTGAGCAAAATCAAAGCCATGTTTTCGTATTCAGGGTCTGTGTTGTTTGCAGTTCAAAACAACTTATAAGCCAGTATAGACGATACATTTAGGTCATAAAATAGTTTTGTTTTTGAGAATTTTGAGATATTAATTGCAGTTTAACTGTCATACATTTAGTTTTATCAGCAACTTATCAGCAGAGCTGGTAAAATGGATAGTATTGGCAACGATAAAACCACTATAACAACTTCAAATCCTCGCAAGACTTAACAGATATCTGATTCTTGCTTTGAAAAAATGTGTTGAGATAAAAGCAGTAAGTGTATTTCCTCATGGCTCGATGTCAGTGAGAGAGCTATGAAGTCACAATTACATCAGACTTTCTGATGGCATATTGTAGACCATTACTCCACAAATTTTTACATTCAACCAATCAGAAAGCATGTGACTTTCACAGGTGCGTTGGAATATGGAACATGGTGTGAGTACTCTTACATAAAGAATTCTTTTGTAATTCTTTGTAATTAAATTTGTAAAACTTATATCTGTGTCATATAGCCAATATTGTGCTGATGTTCCATTAAACCCTATACATGCATGCTCAGTCTCAGCTGATAGCCTGTCAATGTGTTATAGATAGTGAGATAAGTAGATGCTAAGTACGGTTGACTGTTATGTTGGAAAGGTCCATCACATGTAGTATAGACCCCCTGTGGAATACTCACTTCTGCGTGTCATAAGAGGTGGCTGATGTTGTTCAGTGGTCAGATTGCTGGACATAAGACTGAAAGAGTGTGGGTTCGACTCCTATCATTGGATCAGCCAGTGTTGGCTAGTGTGGTTTGACCTTCTTGGGCAAGGTGTTTTACTCTGGTTGATGAATTCCCCAACTACTCCCATCTACTACCAGCTGTCAGTCGGTAATTGTTTATTTGAAATTCACTTGTGCGGCTAGCCAATCTTGCCCTGAGCAATGTGTGATCTGTTATGTAATGACACATTTTGTGCTTAGGTAGCACTGAACACTTTTCAGCTATGGCCATATGGTCAAGAATGTACCCTTTCAACTTCGAACTACTAGCTGCCAAAATAAAGCTCCATAACCATTACCATGTACACATTTTAAAACTCGGCAGAGAATTTCGAAACCAAATCTGTAAAAAGATTGGCACAACAAAGCTGATCCTTTTATGATTACCCTCACACATCCCCCCACCCACTGCAAAGTGTGAATATTCCGAAAACTCATGATTTTCAACCCCATAAAGAACCTATACTAAACAAACTTGGAGATATTTCATGATAAGATGGTGACAATTGCATCCCAGATATTACTTTAATGGAGAAGAAAGTACATTGGTCCAATTGAATGGATCGATTTCCGACAAAATCACTCACTGTAAAAATTATGGTAAACAGATAAAAAAACAGAGCTAGGAGAAAATGTACAGCCACCCATGCACATTCTAAGCCAAAACTTAATCTTAAACCATGCCAGCACAAATGTGTTTCTGACAATACAATAAATTACGAGGGAGAAAGATGGAGATAAAGTATGGATGTGTCTTCAATAAAACATTTACCCCATGGCCAAACATGTGAAACTGTTGAGTGCTACCTTAGCTTGTCTGACTAAAAGAGACTCAGTGTATTAACCTAATAGACAGTTTGCACTATATAACATGTATGAATTCAGTATGCAATAACTTTTTTTTTCATCCAAATTGCATGAAATTTTCATTATCAACTGAAAATGTCTCTCTAACAAAGAGATATAATTTTCAAAAGAAAAACTTACATGTTACAGAAGAATGCTATGCTTATGAATAGACATAGTTATGTTGTTTTGGGCGATTCGCCAGTTATCTCTATTTTAGCAATTTGCCAGTTATCTTGGTTTTAGCAATTCATCCGATATCATACCAATGTATTATTGTTGCAGTATTAGGAATATTACAGCACCTTGTCAAGATAGTTTGCCACATGTTGATTACTGTAAAATTCAGGCATTTGTCATAGTTTGAGTGCTTGCTTTGGACTTTGTTATGTCCTTTCACATGTAACCCTACATATACCATACTACTGACCTATCTCACTTGGGGAAATAGCTAGGACAGTAACCTGACACCAGTCATGCTAGTGTTCTTGACTGAGAATGCACTGAATACACTTAAAATAAGTGAAGTACCGGTAATCTTGTTAATCAGCTGACAACCATTGCCCCTGGAAATATTGTATTTAGGTGGACTCTACTGTTAGAAAAATCATGGCTCTGTTTAATTGAAATTGAGTATAGCATTTTTCCCATTTATGTCCTCATATTAAAGTGATTGATAAATAAAGTTAGATTAGTGAGAGTTGTCTGTTCAGCAAGCATAATACAAACAGCAAATTGAACACTAAAATCCAAAAAGGGGTCATCAGGCACTGTGTCACAGTCATGTGAACAGTCATTCAGTGTAGTGGAGCAATGTGTAATCAAAGACTCTTAACGGTCCGATCAAGGGCATTCTGTTGTCCAAGCCAACGTAATTAACCTTCAATCAATGATCAGTGGTAATTGAAAGGGTGATAAAAGTTAATCACCTACCAGCACAGGTGTGAATAAAATCAATGTTAGCCTCGATCAAAGACCTTTTGACACGTGTGTTTATAAGACTACACATAAGTTACCATCCATCATACCTATGTTATTGTTCCAATAAGGAAAGTCTGAGTAGATCTCTAATTGGTGTTAAGTATTTAATTAATGCATCTTAATAATAGTTATTATTGTTTTTACCTTTTCTGCCATAAACATGTCAAGTGTCTACAAAACGTTAATACTTAATTACTGATACATATACAGTAAAACATACCATTTCATCCAGATACCTCCATTCACAGTTCTACTTTTTGACCTAAATTCAAACATTCAGACAACCAATTATTTGGACAAAATCTATGTGCCCCGATGGGTCCAGATAATCAACGTGTATATATATACATGTGTTTATATATATAACTATAACTGTAATGTACATTATTTACTCTGTGTGTGTATGTATATATATATATATATATATATATATATATATATATATATATATATATATATATATATATATATAACTAACTGTAAAGTACGTGAATAATTATCAGGTGATTTAACTTAACATATTCACATAATTTATTTCAACAGGTGCTTGTCTATTGTGGAGTTCCATTATTATGCTTCTGTTCAAGTTAAAGCGTTGCGGACAGCTGCCAGCAACAGAGAAATCACTGCATTCAGACCAAAAAATACCTCTTGTAGACCGGAGTGAAACACTATTCGGAGTCAAGAAAATAGATGGAGAACAAGTTCTTGTGTATGTCTCATAGATCAAGTTCTTGTGTATTTCTCATAGATCAGTTCTTGTGTATGTTTCATAGATCAAGTTCTTGTGTATGTCTCATAGATCAAGTTCTTGTGTATGTCTCATAGATCAAGTTCTTGTGTATGTCTCATAGATCAAGTTCTTGTGTATGTCTCATAGATCAAGTTCTTGTGTATGTCTCATAGATCAAGTTCTTGTGTATGTCTCATAGATCAAGTTCTTGTGTATGTCTCATAGATCAAGTTCTTGTGTATGTCTCATAGATCAAGTTCTTGTGTATGTCTCATAGATCAAGTTCTTGTCTATGTCTCATAGATCAAGTTCTTGTGTATGTCTCATAGATCAAGTTCTTGTCTATGTCTCATAGATCAAGTTCTTGTATATGTCTCATAGATCAAGTGTTTGTAGATTTATATAACTCATAGATCAAGTGTTTGTAGATGTGTATGTCTCATAGATCAAGTTCTTGTGTATGTCTCATAGATCAAGTTCTTGTGTATGTCTCATAGATCAAGTTCTTGTGTATGTCTCATAGATCAAGTGTTTGTAGATTTATATAACCAAGTCCAGGTTCAACATGTTTTTTTTAGTACGAAACTGAAGCTCAGACTTTGAGGATTTTAGTAACTTTTGTTTTTCTAGAAGCTAAATTTCAGTGACATAGGTGAATGCCAAGTATCATTTCTAATATGTAGCACACATGACTGTAATGCCAAGAAAGCATCCTAACATGATGGTCTTTAAATTTTACACAAGTGATACCAATCTGCCATCAAATATGACCACTGTTAATAAAATAGGAAAACATGTAAATTACTTTTTTGCAAAACCGGTGAATAGAATTTGACCAATTTTGATAGTAAGCATTCTGGTATAAAAGTCTTGGAAATTTTTACTAATGATGATATGTGCCATCAGATATGACCACCAGTATCAAAAATAGAAAAACCTTCAAACACATTTTCTTAAAAACTGTTTTTTGAGAATTTGACCAGATTTTAAAGTAAAAGCATCCTGGCATGAAAACCTTGAAGTTTATACAAATGATGATCTGTCATCAAATATGGCCACCATTGCTAAACTTAGAGAAACCTTTCAATTACTTCTAAAAAACTGCTGAGCACAATTTTACAACATTTGATGGATAGCATCCTGGCATAAAGGCCTTTCACATGTATACAAATAATGTTGATCCACCATCAGAGATGGCCATCATTAGGCCTAAAAAAAACGTGTTTCAGGTTTCATCTTCAAAACAATTAGGGTAGGTAGGTAAGGAAAATTGTTTAAAAAAACCCAAAACAAATTATGTTTTTTAAAAAAAATAATATATTACTGAATGTTGACCTTCATAATACTAAGTTGCTTATTTCTTTACACAAGGTATTTATTAAAGAGAATTATCTTGTATGCTTGTAGCATCACATGTTGCCGTCTTTCATACCAGTACTGTGGAAAAACATGCTGCAACATATAAAGTTTGTTTGAAGCTTAACTTGTGTGGTTTCAGGACAACTGCAGCATGTTGCTAAATTGCCTTTCATGTACAAAGGTCTATTTCTTAAGTATCTATACAACACTAGCATAAAATTAATTTAAAAAATATAAAGTGTGGACAACCAGTATATAACCCACAAATATATGCACCTCCAAGTTTTGCAATGGCTGCATTCTTCATACTACTGTGAATTCCATCAAGAAACAGTATTCTTTTAATAGTGTTCATTTACATTTTAAATATAAATAGAGTGTGTATGACATTTTAAATATTCCAAGGATTGTATACCTAAAGCCTAGTGCACTCAGACCAGTGATTGCAGAAAATAATTGAAGATTGAACATAGAAAACAATCCCAGCATACAATGCACTGGAACAGAGTCTGAGTTTCCCCTAACCTTTCCCACTTCATGCAAGATATTTGAACAACAAATTTGGGGTCACAGGAGCTTGATGTTTGATAGTAAATATAAAGACAAGAATTCACAGTCACCATTTTTGCTTTCCTTACGCAGATAGTTCTCCTTCACAGTGTTGCTGTCATATTTTTCTTGGTTTAACTTTTGTAGTTCTGGTCATGCACTGAACAAAATTCATCAGCTTTTATTGTTAAATGTCACTGTGAAAATGATCCATTGTCTCAAGCCAGAGAATGGGGGATGGAAGTTTACATCTATAGTATACCTACAATAAGTAACTGGAAATAGACCAATCAGAGGAGGGGAATCCCATGCTTTTGAAAACATGGAATTCGATGAAACCATGAGATAGCTGTGTAGGGTAGTCTCTTTACCCAGGGACTAACAAAATGATGTGACCTTGTATCAACCCTTACCTGTCTGAAATAGATAAATATCATATTTTTCTTGTCAGACATAACTATTAATACATAATATGTAAGTTAAATAAATTGATATCTGAGCTGATATCCCCTATGTATTAATAGACTGTACTCTGTGATGCAGTATTGCTTAGTTACATGATCAGCAAATCTCATGCCCAGTGTAATCAAATGCAATCCAATTATCATGATCAGCAAATCTCATGCCCAGTGTAATCAAATGCAATCCAATTATCATGATCAGCAAATCTCATGACCAGTGTAATCAAATGCAATCCAATTATCATGATCAGCAAATCTCATGCCCAGTGTAATCAAACGCAATCCAATTATCATGATCAGCAAATCTCATGCCCATTGTAATCAAACGCAATCCAGTTATCGTGATCAGCAAATCTCATGCCCAGTGTAATCAAATGCAATCCAATTATCATGATCAGCAAATCTCATGCCCAGTGTAATCAAATGCAATCCAGTTATCATGATCAGCAAATCTCATGCCCAGTGTAATCAAACGCAATCCAGTTATCATGATCAGCAAATCTCATGCCAAGTGTAATCAAATGTAATCCAGTTATCATGATCAGCAAATCTCATGCCCAGTGTAATCAAATGTAATCCAGTTATCATGATCAGCAAATCTCATGCCCAGTGTAATCAAACGCAATCCAGTTATCATGATCAGCAAATCTCATGCCCAGTGTAATCAAATGTAATCCAGTTATCATGATCAGCAAATCTCATGCCCAGTGTAATCAAACGCAATCCAGTTATCATGATCAGCAAATCTCATGCCCAGTGTAATCAAACACAATCCAGTTATCATAGGTCCTTACCCTACACTGGCTAGTAGAAGCCTAAATTGGCAAGCCAATATTGTAAGAGTACCAAAGTATGATGCAGTTGTGTGCCATCAAATATGGATAAAGATACAAAAACTAGAGAAACCCTGCAACATTTGTTTTCACAACATATGCAATCAACAGCAGTGAAAGAAATTTCAACAGAAAGCATCCAACTGACTCAGATATTTTGTTAGAATAAAGCAAGGGAAGTCACCTGTGATAATGATTATTTTAGAATCACTGGTTTGGTTATGCAGAGTTCTTCTCTTGCATATAAAAGTTTAAAACCGATAATGATTTGATTTTAAAATACAAGATGCATACATTTCAACAGAACAAGTTTTTTAAAAGAGCATAATAATACATGTTAGGGATTATAATGAATGATTATAATTTAAACTGAATAACAATATAAAAGTACAATAGAACTAGTAATACTCAGAGTTGATAATAATTTGATTATATAATTATATTTATGAGGCTAGTCTGTGCTTACCCATAGATAGTGTGCTGGACACCTATGCAGGAGTACTGGGTTTGATTCCTAAGCCAGGTTGGCTGCTGAGTTGTGTCCTTAGGCAAGACACTTTACTGTCATTGCCCAACAAAAACTTACTAAAGGCACTATGCAAAACTCTCGGGCTGATCTGATGGTGGGACTTGAACCTGCAACCATCTGCTACTGATCCAGTGCCCGAACTACTGAGCCACAGCAACTCCCTTGGGATTAGATTTGAGTGTTTCCAAGTTATGACTTCAGGGGCAGGATCCTAAAAGGGTAAGGACAGACCCAGGAATCCATGCTGAATGTATAGATTTTTGCATACACACCAATGAGTTTGATATATAACACCTATATCTTTGCATACACACCAACGAGTCCTAAACATTTTTTTGTTTGGACAGCCTTATGTGATATGATGCACTTTTAAGTATTGTTTCCTTTACATAAAAGAGAACCATATTTTTATAGCTGTCTTACACAACTTGGATCAAAAGAGTAACTACGGTAGGCATTATTCCTTCAGTAATCAAGTATACAATCAACTTCAGTCGATACAAAGTTCTCAGGACAACATTATAACCAAAGTATCACATGACTGTGGAAATAGGACTAGCTCAGGACTGAGTAAATTCTCTTTCACTTGTAAGTCTATGTTGTATGTGAATATAGGGATCACAGGGATTTGGTGACCAATAATAGCAAGAAAACATATTTATGATTGCTATTCTTACATAAAAATGAAGAAGAAAAAAACTTAAACATTTGAAGTTGCAATTTAAAGTTTCTGTAGTGAAGGCACTGATCCGGTATGTTGGCTTTCTATAACCCTTTTCTGGGGCTGCATGTGCTCCAGATCAGCTGATGTAAAATGGTAGATGTATATCAGTGTCTCGCAAGAGAAACATATTTGAAGATCTATTGAGAAATAACCACTTTTGTGAATTGTTAAGCATAATAATATGTGATTTCTGATGAATAAAGCAACTAACAAATGTTTGGCAGTAAATACAGGGTTCCCACTGTCATACAAAATCCTGGAAAAAAATTGTGTCATAGTAAGTAATTGAAAAGTCATGGAATAAAATTTAGTCATGGAAAGTAATAGAAAACTCATGAAATAAATTCTTGTCATAGAAAGTAATGGAAAATCATGGAAAATGACCAAAAATTGAAAAGTCCCTTTCCTTGCTTATCAGTCTTTAGTGTTAAAGAGGGTGCATCGGATGGCTGTAAGGGGCGGAGGAGGCCATCTTGATAAAAAAACTTATTATGTAGTTATCTTTCCTATCATGTTGATCAATATTATCATTATTTCCTGTGTACAGAATCATCTCTCCAGCCTTTTTGTTGTAAACATTAAAGAATTTAGTTATGGGAAATCAGAAATTTGTCATAGATAAGTCAATGAAACAAAAAAACAGATTTGTGTAGGAACCCAGTAATTTCATGTAATTACACATTCTGAGATGTATTTTGATTGATTCATAAATGAGAATACACATCAGTTACTGTGGAGCAGACGAGTTGAAATCCACTTTGTGTGCATTGTTATTTCTATCGCTCCAAGTGAATATGATGTATTAGGGCAAGAGAACAGACTGTTCTCAACTCAGACAATTTGTTTCTTCAGTGTGACTAGAGAACATAACAGCATTGCATGTTTTCAGTCAATACACAATACATACATGATGCAGAATGATTAAAGGATAAGTATAACAACACACCATGGCATCAATGCCACATGAAATCCAGTATTGGTATATGGATATGGCCACACTGATACACTTCATCCAACAATGCTGCACACATTTTTTAATGTTACAGTAAGTTATAATTGAGGTTGACTGTATTTATATTAAAATATTTTAAGATAAGGCATTGTTGAAATACTTTTCTGCACAGCTATGAAACAGATGATACTTTTGTATACCTTTTAAATCCAGGGTCTATTCTAGAACTAAATATTCAGGAGGGAATTTTCCTTATGATTTGAAATAAAGGGGGATATTTTCTAAATATAGGGAAAATTTAATGATTCAAACAAAGTAGTACTTGCAAAAATGATGAACAATTTTTGTGCATTTGGTTGATTTTTCAGCATGATATTTTAGAGGTTACAAATAGCATGATGCCGGCAATCATGCATCTTAGAATAGACCCTGTAAGTATAAAGTTAGATGATTGCTTAATTGATAAGGATCTGGTTTATACACCCAGCAGAATGTGGAGTCAACTAAAAATACTGTCTTATATTACAAATCCCCAGAAGTGCAAGGGGTACCAATGCAGTTGGCTTATCTCCCTTTGTTGTGTTTCAGCTACAGTGTCTCTGGATCCACTAATGAATGACAAAGGTCACATGTATTTATGAAATTCTCTTTAACTTTCTAGAGATTTAAAAAAAAAATTTATTAGAAGAAATATCTTCATTTATTATATCATTAAAGAGAATATTTGTAACATTTGTATCATCACAAAGTGTACAGATTCTAAATCTGTATTTTACACAGGTGACCTGGGTCTTCTTTATCATCACAAAGTGTACCGATTCTAAATCTATATCTTACACATGTGACTTGGGTGTTCTGTATCATCACAAAGTGTACAGATGCTAAATCTATATATTACACTTGTGACCTGGGTGTTCAGCATCATCACAAAGTGTACAGATTCTAAATCTATATCTTACACATGTGACCTGAGTGTTCTGTTTACCTACTTATCTAACTGCTACTAAAAATAAATTCAATGAAGTTTAAACAAAATATATTCCTTTAGATATTCAGGCAGAATCAAGAGACAAGTAAAAAGATACATTTTTGTTTTCTTCCAGTATGCTATGAATATATACTGTATATATACTCTTGTAAGTCAAGTCCAACTGCAAACTGTCATCGCATAATGCACTGGCAGATCTGGGTCAGTGCAGTTTGTTAGGAGCAATCAGTAGGATAAACAACGTAGACCCTGATCTGCCGGCACATTATACACTTTTAAGTGAGTATATACTGTATATTTTGTGGTGTACCAATTTCATGGATTTATTGGTTGCTACAGGCTATAAATTTATAGAAATAACAAACAAATGATTCTTCTGTAGACACAATATGTTCCACTCCCAAATCCACAAATTTATAGACATAACACACAACAATCCTTCTGTAGAAACAATATGTCCCCTGACCAAATCCACAAATTTATAGACATAACACAATGATCCTTCTGTAGAAACAATATGTCCCATTCCCAAATCCACAAATTTAATTTCCACAAAATCTTTAAATTGATACCCATGAAAATATATGAATTAACAGAATTTCATATTTGAGAATTTAATAATAGAACCTACCGGTAAGATAAAATGTACCAATTACAAATAAGATTTCTAGTTCACTGGAAAATGATCGCATATGACATCAGTTTTGTTTTGTAGCACATTTTATTCTAGAAGAAACACCAGAAAATTTGCATGTTAAAAAGTTGATTTCAGTTTAATTTTGAATCATTTTGTGGTAAGTTGCTTTTCATAATTATAAAATAAACAGAGGAAGCTTTATTTAAATGCAGTCACAATTTTGACTTTCTAGAATTACTGTTCTAGTCTGCAGTAAACAAAGTGTTTGTGTTTGTAGCAAGATACATTTGTATTTTTGTGTGCAAGGTTATGTTTGTTAAGCGAGAGCAAGAGAATAGTTTTTATGAGTGACTGTTTAAAATATTTCTTACTCTGTCAAAGTTTCATGTTTCATACATTTGCTTGCATTCTTTAATAATTTTGTTTCACCAATTTCAGATTTTGAGGGTGGTTAGAGGTGTGCTAAAGACTTTTCATTGCGATTGCACAGTTAACAGTTTTCATGAACTATTTTAATGAATCTTTATGCCACTTCCTGAAGATCGTTTTTAACCACATCACCCACATTTGTCCTTTTTTATTGTGAATTACACCCTTTTTTGTGTATAGATCATATATTTAATCTCATTTGCAACAACACAAATGAAATTTATTCCAAATATTAGTATTTGGACTTATGTAATAAATGTAATATCTGACATAGCACTGTGAAAATTCAATCTTCAATCTCATTAGCAATGGCACAGATAAAATATATTCAAAATAGTAGTTTTTAGCTCACCTGGCCATAAGGCCTAGTGAGCTTATGGCATGGCCATGTGTCTATCTTCCATTTATCAATCAACATTTGCTTGTTAACCACTCTGGAAGCCATGTTTTTTTATCAGATTTTTTATGAAACTTCAAATATAGATTTAGATTATCAATATCTGGGATGAGTTCAAATATGAGTAAGGTCTATACATATTAATAAGATGATCTTGCATCTAATTGGCTGAGTTTGTTACCACTCTCGAGTCTGTATTTCTGATCTAATTTTGTTCAAACTTGGGTTATGGGCTTATATTATCAAACCGGTGGTTGTGTTTGATAATGAGCAAGATCCAAGCATACAAATGAGGTGTTCTTGCGTCCAATTGGCTGACCACTCTAGAAGCAATATTTCTGGTCAGATTTTGATCGGATTTGGTACGTAAGCTTGTAACTGAGGTCATCTTGCATCAGTGGTAGACTTAGACGAGGGTCAGCTAAACTCTCACCACCCTTTTCTTATCAAAATACAGCTGTAGTACACTTTTCAGTGAAAAACAATTAAAAATGTAGATTTTAAGCAAAATAAACCACCCCTGGATATCTTTCCAACTTGGTCATTCCATTATTATCTAGTAGCTCATCAGTACAACTTAGGCCATTGTGAATATGGTTCAAGCCTGGATTTTTTTTTTCAGCTTTAAAAAAAAATATTTCTTTTCTTTGTAGGGAGGTGACGATCACAGCTGTGTGAGAACCACTCAAAATGTCTGCAGATGTTCAAGGGACACAACTCTTACCTTAACCAAATAGCTGTCCAGTAACTAGAGCTTTTATTTTCTTTCTATTTGTAGGGAGGCTGTAATAGCCACAGTTTAAGTCCTCAGACAAGGATGGTCTCTTTGAAACAACCAGTCTGTAATAGCCACAGTTTAAGTCCTCAGACAAGGATGGTCTCTTTGAAACAACCAGTCTGTAATAGCCACAGTTTAAGTCCTCAGACAAGGATGGTCTTTTTGAAACAACCAGGCACACAGCTTAATAAAGAGTGCACCGTCTTTACAATTACCAGAGGACCATGTGTATGCCAGGTTCTACAGTTAAATGATTTTGTTAAATAAGTAAATTGTCAAGTGCAATGCAAATTTAACTCAGATTTTAAACTGCTCAGTGTAATTTGTATAGCAGGGGCATTTTGTGCTTTTTTCCTATTTTTTTTCTCCCACTTAATATATATCACCTTTATTTTTATTGATGCTGGTTTTGAGCATTGTATAATATGCTGTATTTGCCCATGTTCATGCACACCCTGTCATAAACAGCTGATACCCAGCTCTTCTGGCACATGATCCAATGGAAGATCAGGGTGTACGCTGTTTATTTTTCTTCTGATTGAAAGCATTATGAAATTATTTATTGAACTTTGTTAAGTCAAGCATTGTGCAACATGAGGTCTATTCTAGTATGCATGATTGCTGAATTCCCAATGATTTGTCAAGAAAAAACAAATTATGCAAAATATTTTACCAAATGCAAAAAAAATAAGCATGTATTTGCAAAATCTGCCTTTGTTTAGTTTAATAAATGCCCCCAGCCCCTATGTTGAGACCCCCCCCCCCTTTTTTTGTTTTCAAATGGAGGAGGAATCCAGACCCATCTCCCCCATTTTCAGTTCTAGAATAGACCCTGGCAACTACAATTTATGATGTTTATTATTCACAATAGGATGCAATTTATTAGCCAGTAAATAAGTTGTATTCTGAAATTGTGCATTCTCAAGAATGAACACGTACAAGCTATGTTGTGCTTTTCTGAAACTGTATGTATGGTACAGAATGTACCAAATGTAATCATTATTTGTTTTTTTAAACAAACACTATTTAGGACATATATTGTGATTGAAATATATTAAAGATTTTGTATTTTAAATATAGAAGTATTTTGGATAATATTGCTGTTTAATCTTCTTTTCAAGCACTAGGTAGTGAGATGTTTTTAATGGTTAAGGTTTTGGACTTTGCCATTTTGTAGTTGGATGCATCCTGTGATGGTGTTCCAAATGAAAAGGTCTTGCACTTTTGGTTTACATGGCCATAAGGTCAGGTGAGCTTATGGTATGACCATGTGCTTGTTGTCCATCTGTCAGTAATTTGCTTGTTACCATTCTGGAGGCTGCATTTTTATCTGATTTTGATTAAACTTAGAATATAGAATTTATCATCACTATTTCAGTAGAGTTTGAATGTGAGCAAGAGATATATATATATATATATATATATATATATATATATATATATATATATATATATATATATATATATATATATATATATATATATATATATATATATATATATTAATAATGTGAACTTGCAACAGTTTGGGTGAGCTTGTTACCACTGTGGAGGCCATATTTCTGATACAAATTTGATTCAACTTGGAATATGTGTTTATATCATCAAGATCTCTGACAATTTCAATGAGCAAGATACACTCATATTAGTGAGATGATCCTGCATCTTATAAACTGAGCTTGTTACCATTCAGGAATATAGGTTTATGTCATCAAGTTCTTGAGTTTGATCATAAGTGAAATCTACACATATTAATGAGGTGATCTTGCATGTGATTGGCTGAACTTGTTACTACTCTAGAAGCCATTTCTGATTAGATTTTGATCAAACTTGGTAAATAGGCTAAAATCGTTAAGATCTTGAATGAGTACAATTATGAGCAAGATGTATGCATATTATTGGTCTGATTTTGATCAAACTTTGAATTTAGGCTTATATTATCAAGATCTTGCATGAGTTTGATTATGTGCAGGGCCCAGGCATACTAATATAATGATCTTGCATGTGATTGACTGAACTTGTTACCACTCTAGAGACTGTATTTCTGAACCAATTTTGATTAATATTGGTAACTAGGCTTAAATCATCACATTAGTGGATAAGTACATTTATGAGCCAGATTCCTGCATATCAATGAGGTGATTTTTGATCTGATTGGTTGAGCTTGTCAACACTTGAGCAACTCTATTACTGATCATATGATCAAACTTGGTAAATAGGCTTATATCATTAAATATATCACGTGTTTTATTATGAGCAAAATCTATGCATATTAATGAGGTGATCTTGCATATGATTGACTGATCTTCTTACAACTTGAGAAACTGTCTTTCTGACCTGATTTTAATCAGACTTTGTCAATAAGCTAATATCCTCAAGATGTTGAGAAAGAACTATGCATATTTATGAGGTGATCTTGTATCTGATTTTCTAAACCACTCTATTGAATGTGTATTTGATAGGATTTTGATCAAACTTTGTAAATAGGCATATGTCATCAAGACCTTGGTTAAGTATGATGATGAGTGAAATTCATCCATATTAATGATGTGACCTTTTAACTAATAGGCTGACCTTGTCAGCACTCACAAACTATGTTTCTGGTTATATTTCGATAAAACGTGTTAAATAGTCTTATATTATCAAGATGTTGAATGAGTTTTATTATGAACAAAGATCTTTGCATAATAATGAGGTAATCTTGTATCTCATTGGCTAATATTGTTACCACTCTGGAGACCAAATTCCAATGGGATCTTGCTCCACCTTGGGAAATAAGCATGTATTGTAATTGTTGCAGACCTGTTCTGTAATAAGTGAGATCTGCACGTATTAATGAGATACCTTGCATCTGATTGGCTGAGCATGTTACCTCTCTAGATCTTGAGACTATATTTCTGATCCAATGTCTGTAAAACTTGGTAAATGGTTTTATGTCATCAAGCTCTTGGATGACTTTGATTATGAGCAAGAGGCTATGCATATTAATTATGCCATTATCTTTATAAAGAGCTTTTATCTGGAGATAGTAAAATATGTAAAATTGGTATGATATAAAGTTTGATAGATGGTTTGCATAGGTTGTGTTCTTACTAAAATATAAAAGCTTCTTGGTGAATTGGTCAACTGTTAAGTTATACAAGTCAGGTAATTAATATCAGACCCCCTTGGGCCTCTTGTTAAGTGACTGATTCATACAGAACAATTTTAACCTTGTATATAAACTGGGAGCATAGTATTATGGGAGTAGTCAATCAACCCTGTTGTAAAATGAGCACTGCCCACTCCCACCCTTTGGTTTTGATCAGATTTTTTATATATAAAGGTATCAGTTTACCAAAAATATGAAAATTAGCAATCTAGAATAAATGTTTCATGCAAGGATACAAGTCTTGTTTTCAGATATAATGATTTCACATTTATTATCCAGCTTGACCATTATGTCAAGAAAATAAGAAAAGTCAATCACTTAGGGTCTTAGCAGAAAATAGTGCATTTTTACAAAGCCTTACTTTGAAATATAATTGACACACTGAAATAAAATCAACATTAATGCTAACGTCATTCTTGTCCAGTTCAGATGACACAGAATTTGACCATCAATGACTTGTAGCTTATATAAATTTTAGCCAATAAATAAGATTTTTGACCCTGTGAGTCATTGTTATTTGGTACAAGTTTATAGTGGAGACTAATGACTGAATAGTGTATCCCAGATCTAAAGGATTTTACTAATGTTTGCCTTTATCTTTGTTTTGTATGCCTGTTTATGACAGTTTTTGCAACATCTTTACATTTTATGTTTTGTATTATGGTAGATATTTACTTTTAGTTGCAGGTGTTTGTTTCCTGATGCATTTGGCAAGGTGTTTGACTTTGCCATTTTTAATGACTAGCTTTTGCTTAGCACTATATAGCCATGAGTGTGCTTATGTGTTGTTAATCACTATATATACATACTTTATGAATTGAATTAACACCTGATAAGTATTGAAAGATGTCATGGATTTGATATAATGCTAATTAAAAGCCTGAAGATCTAGTTTAAATTCATGTGTCCCCTTTTTCCAAGTAAATTTGACAAGGTTATGGGTTATGTTATTCCTCACAGTGAATAAACTATTAAGTCAACTAACATACTCAGTATTTCATAATGAGGAGGAAGAGGAAGAGTATAAAATGATAATGTTGGATAAATCTTAATATTTCAACAATATTGTGTCATCAATAAATGTAGCATATTTGCTACATTATATTGCAGTAATCTGCTGATTTGCAAATCAGATACGGTGAAGTTGCTGATTTTAACATGACTTAAGTCTTTAAAAAATTAATTTGCTTATATGAAAATGTTAAGCTCTGTATACATGTATTTATATACACTTCCTAATCAAGTTCATATTTTATGTCGGAAGACATCTTTGTACACGGTTGTTTAAAAGTCTGTTATGTTAGTGATTTTTAACACCATGTAGCATAAATCTTGCTGAGGTGACAAATCTTGCATTTTGTAGAAGAAAGACCCCAAAAATGCTCTTTAAAAATTATTCTTACAATTTTCTCTTTTTCTTCATAATCCGTGCAAATGTTGATTTTAATTGTTAGGAAACTTAGAAAAAATATTCAAGTATGTTTGTGAGAGTGCGTACATTTATATATTCAAGATCAATCACCTGTAAATAGATTTAATTGTTAATTTATGGATTTTCTCATTACTCTTGAACTTTGTCTCATTTTCATATTTTTGTCATCTACACTTTTTGTAAATTGTCATGTGTGTCATCGTGTTCCATCTAAAAAGTATTATCGTTTTCTTTGAGGTCTTTCATTGTATTAAGGGGAACACTCAACGAATGATCTTTGTGTTTAAGTACAAAACCATCAACCTGTTACCAGAATGGCCTGCATTAATTATGATCAGTGATATGTAGTCTCTTAAGCGTTGTCCAGCATTGGAACTCTTTGTTTAGAAAAACTGATATCATCAACTATATTGAAGGTAAATGGTGAAGATCGTGTCAGTAGCAGCTAACAGCCATTAAATACCAAGAAGCTATTGTGACAACACAATACAAAAAGAAAAAGCCTAATTACTTTAAATTTTGCCTAGAAACTATAATTTTGTAATTTTATTTTAACTTAGGACTCACATAGAAAGCCTTTACTGAGATTAATCTCAGAACAGTAAGTACTTGCTTAGTGCTTCAAAGTGGAACAACCTTTGTCAAATAACTATTGTCTTGTTAAGTGATATATACCCGAGGACTGTTCCATTTAAACATAGTACTGTACATAGTACCCTAGGAAATGTAGTTTTGAAAAAAAATATTTACCAGGGTATTCTGATTACTCTCTGAGTTCATAAGAAAATGATGCAAACTTTTAAATTGCATCAGTGGGTGACTATTCCACATTGAAAGTGCCTCTCTGGGTCCCATGTATGTTTTAATGGAACAGTCCTTATAATTTTCTTTTGCCTTTGTGTATACCTTAATTTGTTCTTTGAATTTTGAAGGGATAATCTTATTTTTTAAATATTGCTAGTATTTTTCCTTTTCATGATGGAATCATGTACAAAAACTGTTGTTTTTATGAAATTTTGCTCATTAAGAGCCAGTTTACATTTTTGTGTCTGTTAAAGAAAACAAACTCTTTTATATGCTTTGAATGTATATACTAAGTGAATGGAAATATATACCAAAATTTTATTCAAATCCACTTAGCAGTTTTAAAGATATGGCTGATTAATTTCAGACATCCATGTTGGTAGTCTGGGCTACAATAGTCGGCATGATGGCTATAGTTGTGACATTCATTAGTTGCATCTAGTTTCACTATTTCGCTGTTGATGTAAAGTTAATTTTTGGAACTTTTAAAATACCACAAATGCAATGATGTGAAACTATATAGTAAATAATGAAGATGACTTCAGATTATGGAGATACACTATGAACCAGTTTATAAGACTGTCACATTTGTGCAACCCTACACTGAGAATCTACCATTTTTCACTACAGCAAGATAACCATGAATGATTAGTTATGTAAACAAAAAATTTTATCCAGATACTCTGGGATACTACTAAGATGTGTACTTTTTGATATGAAATCAAATTGTATTCAAATTAAATCCAAACTTTCTAACAACAATCAAAACTTTGAGACACTTTTGGTCGACTGTCACACAACTGAAATTGTGGACTAAACAATGTCACAGGTATGGACAATTACTGCTTTCACAGGTGAAGAACTAACAAATATGGCAACATCCAGTGCATCAGGAAAGTCATCAATTACAGAAAAGAAATTGAGAAATTATCTCTTACAAAATTGCTAAAATGCAAAACTTCAGTAAGTACTGAATTTTCTTCACAATTTATATTAAATAAAGGCAATTTGTCAGAAGCAGTTTGTTTTCCTTCCATATCCAGTGGTCTGTTTTAAAGTTAATGCTATAGGTTGATATTCCTTTTTAAGAAGTATCGATTCCCTTTCATTAATCTAACTGCAGCAAGTGTAACATTATTATTTCATTTATAATAGATGTGTAACTTGCTATGTAATTCTGGTGGCTTATTGCCAATGTGATTTAAATAAAACTTTGATCATGTTTGAATTTTAAAGGAACTGTTCTAGAATGCCATCGAATATAAGTTGACCTATAAATTAAACTCTGCCTCCTCATTACCGTATTCTGCTCATTAGCATATTAGCATTACCATCTCCTACTCATTAACATATTAACATTACCATCTGCTCATTAGGTTATTAATATCATTGAAATCTATGTTTTTGTTGTGAAAGTATGTAGACATACTTTTACAACTACACTCAGTCACTTCTGAAATTTTAATCAAAATTGGACAACAAAAGGAAATTTGTAGCGAGATGAATTTGAAAAGTTATATCAGAATGAATTTGTACATGTTACATAGACAGAAATGCTGAGGAGTTCAGTCAGTGAAGACTTGGACAAACAAATGACAGAGAGATATCTGCATAACAACTGTCAGCTGGCCTGCAGTCTAGCTGGTCAGCGGACCACTAGCTGGAATCAATGACAAGCACTATTTTATCGACAGTTGTTAATAAGTCATTTGTTACATTACAGCAAGAGAGTGCATTAGTTGGTAGAGAGTGCATTAGTTGGTAGAGAGTGCATTAGTTGGTAGAGAGTGCATTAGTTTGTTAGACAGTGGAGTGTTTGAGATTGGTGGAATAGAATGATATGGAATATCTTCTTAGCAGAAAAGGATGTAACTGTGTAAGAGTATTCAGTAAATTTTAGTTAGTCATCTATCAAGATAGTTTCGTTAGGGGATAACTGTACTGTAATATTGTCAGATTTGTGGATGTATACCGTAGTGATTCTGTTAAAGATTTAATTACCATATTGTATGCAGCTGCTTAACATCACATAGAACATTGTAAATTGGGGTGGAAATTACTACCATGCATGCTTGGTGGCTTCTCACATCCCAACTTTGAGGGTAAATCAATCTCAAAAACAGATTTATATATGTTTTAATGATCGCAAGTGTAAAAGAAAAGGTAATGCACCTTAAAAGTGAGTGGAAGGGAGCTAACTCTTCTAGTTAGTAGATACACCTGATGGGAACAGTTTTTGACATCATCAATGTGCATTTATTATAATGAGCTTTATCCTCACAAAATTTACTCAGATATATTTTTAAGTACGCAGTGCTTATATTATATTGAGTACGGTATATGAGCAGTGTTAGTGGAGCAAATAAAATGTAAAATTTGTGACATGATTGATAATAATATACATCCAAAATCGGAAAACATTCAGTTATCCCTATTCTAACAAACTTTGGAAATTTTTTCAAACCTTAATATTTCTTTGGCACCATTTAATTAGGAGCTTCATACATCACAATGGCATCAAGTTTTCAACTGTACACATTGGATATCACTGTCAGTAGTTTTTTTAATTACATGTATATTCAACCAGTTAGAAAGTGTGTTATATTATACAAGTTGGAATAACATCAAAATACATCCCACTGATTTTTCTCCACCACTAAAGGTGGAGGACACATTTCCAGTTGTTTGTTCTTTTTTAACTCCCATCACAGTAAAGAAAATAAAAATGTTTGGCATCACATCACTTTATTGGTCTGATTGTAAAGCAGTTTCAGCTTATAGATGTCTGTCCATTTGCTCATCTGTCTGGTATCAACAGTGAGCTTGAGGATTGTGTTTAGGTCATTTTCACAGACATTTTAAATTTACATGGTTCATAAACAGAAAGTATTTTTGTAAACAGACCATACCACTACCCTCAATTTCTGACCATGGGTTGGTAGTTTATGAGTTGCACAAGTCAGTTCATAACTGATTGCTGTGCAGACCTGAATGCACAAAGTGTACCTGCTGACACTCCGAATTGGACTTGTCTGGTCTGTTTATTTACTTTGTTTTTTTTTCTCTGTGGATCTATATTCCTTGTAAAGTCATATGACATGGTATGTAAATGTTTAAAGAGGAGTACTACAACCATTACTGATAACTAGGTCACAGTGATGATTGCTGTGAACTGAATTTCCTGGCTTGCAATCAAGCCATTCACAGTTTTCTTGTTTTAATTTGAATTTATAATTACTTTTCTGTAATGTGATCCAGAAGCTTATATCATTTGTAGATCTTTAAAAAATCTGGAAAAACTTTAAGTATTGCTGTTGTCACTTAGACTACATGTGTACTTCCTAGTTTCTAGAGCTTGTTAAAAGCCTGCCATCACTTTCTCTGATTGCTGTTCAGAAAACTGCACATACGTTTTGTTCTTTAGTGCTTTTCTTTAAAAATAAATCAAATGTTAAAAATGGAAAGAGCAAGTCTGAGAAAACTGTTGTCCTGAACGAAAATTTGATTTATGTTAAAAATGTATGTGTATATAGCCAGTTAGTTAAGAAACACTCTTCCTGTTGAATCCAGTCATTAATTGCCCAAAATTTCAAACGTTCTTATATATGCATTGACAATGCACAGTTTTTCCCCTTTATGATAATCAAGATATAATTTCAGAAATTGTTTTGTTTAGAATGTAAAAATCATTCGTTGCAATAAAAAGATGCATCTACACAAGTGTGCTTGTTTTTAGGGCCCCTCATCATGATGTCACAGCCCTACAGTAATCACCTTTTCTGTCATCCATCTGATGTATACACAGACAATACTATAGTATTGTATATTAACACTATATACCCTACCACTGTCATAGTGGGGCAGAAGAAAAGAAAATTCTCAGAAATTTGGGGTTTTACCTCATTTTTGGATAAGTTACAGATTTTTATTTACATTCTCCTGAGGCCCCATGACATGTGTCACATGAACTACTGTATATACTCTCGTTCAAGTCGAGTCCAGCTTCAAACTGCATAGACCCTGGGTCTCTGCAGATTGTTAGGAGTAATCAGTAGAACAAGCAACACATTATGCAATGGC